>JASPKZ010000045.1:2457500-2995000 GCA_030220185.1 Diploptera punctata | reverse complement strand
GAGATTTGAGTCCTGAGTCTCTAAACGTACAGAGTTTAAAGACTCAGATTCAAATCCCGACTCAAGCATTCTTTTTTTTTCATATTATATATATATATATATATATATACACACACACACATACACACACATACATTTTGGTCAGTCATTTTTTGAGTCTTCTAGATAGCATATCTGAAGATCAGTATATTTTTTTTTTCAAATCTTTATTAGAGCAACCTCTATTCGTTCGGAATTTGTTAAAACATTCTTCCAGGTGCAACATATGAATGCGAAACATGGACTCATACTTTTACTAATAAGAAATGGTTATTAGTATTTGAGAATAAAATTCTTAGGACAGATGTTTGACCTAAAAGAGATGAGTTGAGAATGTATTCCTTATTTATAGCTTTTAATGCTATGGCGTTCGGATGTGTCAGATTTTGTGACTGATTCTACTGAGTCCAAACCTGTTCTTCTATTACAAAATATATTGGAGGTTTTTGTGTCAAAGCTTGCATTTTTTAAATTTCATTGATATGTATCACAAGTTAATTTGGAGCGGAATAAATGTCGTATAAGATAGATAAGCAAATTATATGCACATACGAAGAGGAAGGCAGAACAGAGGAATGAATTTAAACTTAATTTAATGAAATTCGATGCTTTGTATTACGACAGACTCGAGAAGTTTATATATTGAAAATGCAAAATATGGTCTTACAAAATGACAACCTGACACCATGTTGGGTGTGCTTGGTAAATTTCAATTTTCAATTTAGTGACAGACAATAATCTAATTATCAGATCCATTAGTTGAGGGTCGATGTCGAAGACGAGCTTGAAGATTCAATTACAGAACTGTGATGAGACTTATTTGGCATGCATCAATATTCTCACAACTATCAGAGTACCATTATATGCATACGGTCGTCGTCTCTTCATTTATTCAATGTTAATAGTACTGTGGAACTAAGTTCTGCTTCCTGAAAAACTATGGCTATATTTTTTTAAGTTTATATTCTTCTTTATTATGAACTAGCTAATACCCGGCGTGCGCTGCTACGTCTAAATAAATGAACATTAATTTGTTTTTATGTTTATTTGAATAAGTAAAAGAAAAAATAAGTATAAATCTATATTTTTAGATACCCCGTGCTGATTACCCAGCGTTGCCCGGTATCTACATATTCCGATCTTCTTGACATAGATTATCTAAAATACGAAAACTAATGTGTTTTATGTTTAGTTAAATAAGTAAAAGGAAATATTTATATCGTAATTACTTTTAGATACCCCGTGCTGTTTACTCGGTATTGTCCGGGAATCTACTCATCCCGATCTTCTTAGCATAAATGAGCTGAAATACGAAAATTAATGTACATCTTATGATTAATTGAATAAGTAAAATGAAATATAGGCCTAATTATAAATGTATATAGTAATTATTTTAAGATTCCCCGTGCTGATTACCCGGTGTTGCCCGAGAATCTACTTATTTCGATCGTCTTGGCATAAATGAGCTAAAAACAAAATTCGTTGTGAGTTATCCGTAAATGAATACTCGCCATGTGCTGTTATGCTTGCACAGGAATCAACGTAACTTGTCTCGATCTTCTTGGCGTCAATGAAAGACAAAAATGGTTATTGTGAGTTATCCGTAAGAAATAAACATATGCTGTCGCGGACTTTTTTGTAGAGCTTTTTGAGATATTCAATTCTGTGTACATTAATTTTGTGTATTTGTTATGGTTTAGGCAGCGTAAGTCATTTAAGCGTTCAAAGAGCTACTTTTTTCACGTTTTCCACTACAAAGGGCGATTTTTAAGGATGTAGGAGTTGAGTATCACAGCTCTCTTATAGCCTATGTTCATCCCGGGAATCTCCTGAACATTTTGCAAAAAGCCCCATTACAATCGGATTCGCGCATAAAGTACGAACGAACAAACAAACATTCATTTTTATATATTACGATTAATCTTCAATACAGTAATTTCCAAGCCATTACTCTGGCTTCACAAGATAATTTGACGTTACTATCTCTCGCAGATTAAAATAACATCGCACTATATTTTAGTAGAATTATCATATCTCTTTCTATCTAGACAATCCAAGTTTGGTGTTCCAAACGAAAATCTAGAAGTATGTATGGATAAAAATCTAAATTGGAACAAACAAATAAATCACACCTGCAAAACAACCTTTTTAATAATTCATTCATTAAATCGAATAAGAAATTGTTTACCACTTACTCTAAGAAAATGTTCGTAGAAACACTTGCTATGCCACTTACTTACTTACTTACTTACTTACTTACTTACTTACTTACCTACCTACTCACTGGCAATATCGAACCCGTAGGTTCATGGTCTTGCGGACATACGCTCTCCATACATCCCTATCCTGAGCTAATCCTTGCTATGCCTCATTATGATTAATGTGATATTCTTTTTACAGACCTAAATACTGTTTCTAGGAAATGACTTCAAAGTGTTCATAATTCTTGCATGCGTTTTATTTGTCGTAATCGTAGTTTTGTTCACTTTACACCGTCCACCAGTAATCCCCTCCGGAACCTGCATAATGACTTCCCAACCCAGGCCTCTAATTGTTCTAATTGTTATATTTTATACATATTATATAGTTATTATTTACTTTATAATATCAAATTCCCATTCCGTTTTTCTCTTTTCCTCTGGCTGCTACCTGGTTCCTGACTGCAATTATTGAGATGTTAGCATGACAAATCTGAATGTACTATATCTTAATATATAAAGATTTCGTGTCACTTTGTTTGTCCGCGATGGGACCCTAACCTACTGAACCGATTTTGATAACATTTTGCACACTGTGTGCAGTTTGATCCAACTTGAGACTTAGGGTATTTTATAACTAAATTTATAGTCGCATTATTTTTTATTGCAAATTATTTGTTTATTATTTAACAAAGAGTTATAATTATCTGTGAGTTCCATACGATTCTAACAGATGGCGGTGTAAGGTAATTGGTTTATTATTTAACAAAGAGAGATCCAGATGGTTGTGCTTTTTGTTGCAATTTCAATTGAATTACAAATATTGATTATTTCATAATTTAAGTGTGTTCAGATTTATTTTATTTTCAATATTATTAATATCGTGTGTACGTATTAGTTTTAAGTAATCTGGCTGAAAGACACCAACTTAATTTAAATTTTTAACGTATACCTTAGCCACAGCAACGCGTGGCCGGGATTCTAGTATATACAGGGTGTGTCATAAAGGATGGCGCAAACTTATATGGTTGAAAGTACACGATAATAGAAGCAACAATGTCCCAGTAAACAATGGGTCCGCAAACGAGCCGTTTGAGAGATAATTACGAATGTATGGTTAAAAAGCCGCCACTGACGTCATTTTTGTAACATCGTACTAGGTGATTATCTCATTGGGCCACACATCCTTCCACGAAAACTTAATGGACGGAGGTACCTTAGGCTTCTGCGGCGTCATCTTCCAGGATTGCTTGAGGATGTTTCCTTTCAGCAACGTCGGAGTTTGTGGTACATGCATGATGGAGCTCCGGCACATTTTGTTGCTGCTGTGAGATGGCATCTAACGCGCAGATACGGCCAAAGATGGATAGGTCGAGGCGGATCTGTACCTTGGCCTCCAAGATCACCTGATCTAAATCCTTTGGATTTTTATGTCTGGGATCACCTCAAAAGCGAAGTGTACATCACACCCGTTAACACGATTGAAGAACTGGAGCAGAGAGTTGTACATGCTTGTCAAAAATTCAGAAATGATCCAGGGGTTTTCGAAAGAATTCGACATTCATTGCAGAGACGAGCTCAGTATTGCATCCAGATGCAAGGAAGACACTTTAACGTCTCCTTTAACAGGTAACCCATAAGTGAAGTGAACTGAACTGTGAAATGTGAACTAAATGAGATAAAAAATTAATAGTAAAGTCTAAATTCAAATAAATTTCTACTAACTAGGGCGATTTACAATGACGTCAGTGGCGGCTTGTAACCATACATTCGTAATTATCTCGCAAAAGGCTCGTTTGCGGACCCATTTTTACTGGGACATTGTTGCTTCTATTATCATGTACTTTCAACCATATAAGTTTGCGCCATCCTTTATGATACACTCTGTATATATATATATATATATATAGTACATACTGTAATATTTAATTTAATGAACGATTAACACACATACATATATATGTATATATAATTCTTCGCGTGTATATCTCTGAACTCCTACTAAACGACTGGAATTTTGATGAGATTTGTTGTGTGTGTTTGAGTGGGTCCCTGGATGGTTTAGATTCACAATTGGAGCCTGTACGAGTTCACCTGAAGTGAAAATTTACAAATCACTCTAACGGTCACAATTTGCGATGTTTCCCAACGAAACTCAGTATATCTTATTAAAATGAACCTAGAGAGGTATTATCAAAAAATGAGCGAAATCCGTCAATTTGAAGTGGAGGTTTACCTCAAATCCGAAATTAAAAATAGACTAGCAACCGCCATGTTTGGTTCGTCTCAGCCTATACCATACAATTTAATTAGCCTTTAATATTTAATTTATTTACCAATGCACGCCAGGTATTAGCTAGTGTGTATGTGTGTGTGTGTGTGTGTGTGTGTGTGTGTGTGTGTGTGTGTGTGTGTGTGTGTGTGTGTGTGTGAGAGAGAGAGAGAGAGAGGGGGGGATTTAATAGTTTTTATTATATTTATGTTAATCGTTAATTAAATTAAATATTACAGTTCCCACTTTCATGAACACAGCTGAATGTATCTTTTTAATGAGAGAATATTGCATTTTGCAACAAAAATAGTTAGAAGAGACATGCTGTATTTTCTCATATCACATGTTGATCGATTTTGAAAAGCAGTTTACAGGTTGTAGGATCTGTAGATTGGAAGCTCATAGTTCTAAGAATCCAATTTGAAGGGAGCATCCCCTTGAGAACGAGAGATACATCCTACACTAAAATTTCATTCGAATCGAATTTTACAGTACTTAGAATACTCGTCCCCTCACTTTAGTAACACTAGTGAGAGATCCAAGTACATTCGGATTCTTTCTCTTATAGTTAGTTCCATTTTCCAGCGCTGTTTAACGACTCAGTTATTAGCATCACTTCTGGCCGGGAAATCCAGGAAAATTTGCTAAGATCTCATATTTTAGGCTTTATTTTCTCTTAATGCCGTAAATATATTTTTTTTCAAATGCCCCAGGTTTTTCTTTCGACATTCCTGGTTTCTCTCCTGGCATGGCGTACTTGTAACTCACTTCTGAGGTTGGGGCGCCAGGAGAGTCCCTAATCCTAAGCTTAATCTAAGATGAATATGAATGATGATGATTGCGATGGCCATATGATTTCGGGGACCGTTTGGGCCTTAAAGTTTTCCTGACATTTGTCTTACAGGTGAGGAAAACCCCCGATAAAAACCTCACCCAGAAAAACTGCCCCGACCGGGGATCGAACCCGGGCCCGCTGCGTGATAGGCAGCATGCTACCCCGAGATCACAGCGGTGGACTATACAAAACAGAAGTCTTAGCTTTACTTCTCTTCCGAAGAAAATTATAAAAGTGACCCCACTATCGGACTTAGCAGGCCCTTGGGGTAGTAGGAGAAAAAAATAAAGGGTGGAGGAAAATAATAAGGAAGGCTAAGGCTGGACATTGGACAATAAAGCCGTTGCAGAAGAAGAAATAACTGTTTTTGGAAATCGCCGTTAATTTGAAAATAAAGGTCATATTGGTGGTTACCATTATCTTCCTCCAGGATACAGAATTGGAATGAAATGATAATTCTTTGTCATGGTAGGCTTATTTACTAGCCTGTTCCGGCTCCAAATTGCTGCTGTTTCCATAAACTGAATCTGAAATTGTAAATGGGGCTTCGAAGTATTCAAAAGCTTGAAGGGCTGTGAAATATAGACCTAAAATAACTGTTAGGAATAGCACTTGAAGAGCTTGGTTATAGTTATTTTCTAGTAATCCGTGATGTATTTTCTTTGGTCTTCCCAAACTTCTGCTTCCTTGTGGTGAATTCCTGTATGCTGCTTTTTGTATTCTATTCTCAGTCATCCTTGCTAATTGCTATTTCCAGTTTGTTCTCTATTTCACCATTGTTGTGCTTGTTTCCTCTACTTTTAGTTGTCTTATTTCTGTGTTGTGTTTTATCTGTTCTTTGATATCCTGCTATTGGTCTGAGGAATTTCATTGCAGCAGCTTGTATTCTGGCAGATTGTTGTGTTGTCACTGTCCATGTTTCGGATCCATAAGTAATAATAGGAACTGCCATTGCCTTCAAATGATAATTAATTCCCAAATTGATATTTCTAATAAAATTTTAATGCAGCGATTCCTTGATGCCTGAAGAAAATCAAGAAAGAAATCAGCCATCCTCAGTTCGACTCGGGGCATTCCGAATACACCTTATACGTTTCTGTATGAACCAACGTTTTGGTCGAATCTCCTATTGCAACATTAGTTATGGAATTGAACGATCAAAATAAGTAGTAACAAGTATATGAGAGGATTTGTGAAGACGCTGAAGATTGGAAGAGAGTATGAAAGTGATTTGATGAGAAATTTGTGTACAATGTGAGACGAAGAAGTAAAACTCATTTCCGCAAAATTACGAAGAGGTTTCGCTATTAAGGAGACATAACTGCATTCAGCGAAGTGATTAATTACGCACACTGCGCATCTCTCTCTCCCTCTCCCTCTCTCTCTCTCTCTCTCTCTCTCTCCATTATAAGATGAGGAAATGCCACCTGATAAACAAGGCTACAAATCGCCTGTGTCATTTTCTAGTCCTCTGCGGCTTCCTTCACTTAACGATATTATGCAGGACCCTTGATGCCGTACCTCTTCCTTCAACATGGGTTCTTATTGTAAAGAAAAAAATTTTTTTCAGTTATGTTCCAATAACAGATTTGATTGATTAAATAAAAATACAAAAACAAGAATATACAGGGTATAACAGGACCTCGCCGACAAAATGATAGGGATGATAGACCATGCAGAGAGGATAATTTTTTGTGAAGGAACATATAGTCGCAAACACGTCGTTTATGAGTTATGCGCAGATGAAGGTGTGCACCCATAAGGGTCAGAATTGAATACAAACAATTGTACACGTATCATTTTATTGAAAAAGACATGTTTTTACAATAAGTGTTCAAACAGTCGACCCTGTGCATATTTGATATCGTCGAAGCAACGATCGGCCAGCACGGCCGAGCATGGCGGAATCATTTTGACGTCGTCAAAACATGTTTGAACACTTGTTGTAAAAACATGTCTTTTCCAATAAAATGATACGTGTACAATTGTTTGTATTCAATTCCGACCCTGAACGGGTGAACACCTTCAATCTGCGCATAACTCATTAATGGGAGTGTTTGCGACTATAGTGTTACTTTCACAAAAAAATGATCCTTCCTGCATGTCCTAGCATACCTTTCATTTTGTCGGTGAGGTCCTATTACACCCTGTATAAAGCAGTGAATACCTCCAATATTTACTTATAACCTCTGAAACAAGAGCATATACTGTTAAAACAAAAACTTTAGAAACAAATGAAATGATTTAACATTCTGAGGAAGATTGTACGTAAATATAAAAAAAGAATCAAATTAGAAATGACGACATCGGAAGGCAACTGAATATTTCCAGCACTAGGTGAATTGGAGGTGGAAGATAGATTCACCATATATCCCGCATGACAACAAATAGAATTGTACGCATAAGCAAAGAGATAATTTACCCAGATGATGGGACCGGCCAAACCTGGAAGACCAAAAAATAGTTGAAGGGACCTCTTATCACTGGAGTGAACAGGTCATGGGACGCTAAAACAGAGAGAAGAAGAAAAAGAAGATTTGATTGATCGATCGCACATCGTCCTTCTCGAGATATGAGTGCTTCACTAGTGACGAATTTCTTAACCAGACCAATCAAGTTACGCTATTTCCATATTTAATAATATTTAGTAGCAATGTGAAAAGTATATTGCTATATGGGTATGAGACTTGGAAGGGCACAATCGCATATATAGAAAATTGCAAGTGCATACAAATAGACGCGCGAGATTTATTTGAGATTCTGGTGGCCAAAAACCATATCAAACGAGTAATTAACATCACAGAATATGATCTGGAAGGAGATTAAATACTCGTATCGCAATGGAAATGGATTGGACACACTCTCAGTAGGGAACTAGGCAATGTGCCAAAGAGATCACTGGAATGGAATCCACAACTGCCTGGAAAAAGAGGAAGACCAAAAATTACATGACGCAGCATTATATCAACATAAATTGAACAAAAATGGAAAATTTTGGAATGAAGTCAGTAATTTGGCAAAAACCGAGTCCGATAGCGTGCTTTCACAAAGGCCCTATGCTTCTAAGAGGAGTGTCAGGAACTACTACTACTACTTATTTCCCTACAGATGTCAGGGAAGGGCATGTAGTTAATACATCGCGTCAGGAAACTGAGTTAATATTTGGATGTTGAAAATCGATTAAATTTTCTCAAAGGCACTATGTAAGCTTGACGTTCTTTTACGAGCCAGAAACTTTTCAGACTCGGGACCCACGGCTTAAAGTTCCTCCAGGAGGTATCGTCTTTTGAATTTTGCCATCATAAAATCCATCAACCCCGCCGGGTTTGGACCACAGATTTAATATTAAGTAATTAATCGAGAATAAAGTTCTTAGGAAAATTTTTGGACCAGAAAAGAGATGAACAGTCAGGTGAATGGAGAAAACTATATAATATTGAGCTACATGATAGGAAGCCAGATATAATAAGAACAGTTGAGTCTCGTAGATTGCGATGGACAGGGCATGAAGCACGCATGGGGGATGAAAGAGGTGCATGGAAGCTTCTTGTAGGAAAACCAGAGGGAAAACATCCAGTTGAGGTGGGAGAATAACATTATCCATGATTTGATTGACTCGGATTATACATGGGGTGATTGGAAAGCATTGCCTCAGGATAGGGATGTATGGAGAGCTTATGTTCGCGCGGCCATGAATCTACGGGTTCGATAAGAGCCAGTGAGTCAGTTATTTAATATATCTGTATCATCGCCGATTTATATAATCAGAGTAAATCTTTCATCCCATAATAAATATGAGAATCCATTTAGTAATGTTTCTAGAATTTCAGGATAAATTAATGTACAGGGTATCTACTTGGTCACAGCTGGATAATAGTTTATGAATATATAACTAAGAATATGGCGGGGTGCAGAACAGCTTTATCATGTTTGTTTGACTTTAGTCGTGTGTATATTGATTGCAGTGCACTAAAATTAACGAAAATAAATATAATTAATGAGAAAATATTCTGAGGAATTTGTAAATAATTAAAAGAGAGTAAGGATGTTTCGAGAAACATTACATGTTTTGAATAATCATTATCATATTAAGGCACGAGTGAGTAGAGTATTAAAAATTATAATATAAAATCATAAAATGATGTACCTTTTATTCAGTTCATCTGTTAAGACCATTGAAACATTATAGGCCTTTCGGGACCGGCCCATCCTCAGTAAAATGTTGTATGTTACTTTCCAGCTACTATCCAGGTACTGACTATTTCTAATGATGTTGTAGATAGGGTTGTTCATACTGAGACTAGTCAGTACCTGGATAATAGTTGGGGAGTAACATACTACTTCTGCTGAGGATGGGACTGGTCCCGAAAGACCTATAATGTTTTAATCATTTTGACAGTTAAGGAGACCGAATAAAATATATGATTTATGATTTTATAATTTTTAATACTCTGACCGGAATTGTATCATGAATTTTATTAGTATTGAGTAGGATATCCCTGTACATAGGCCTATACGTTAATAATTATTATAATAAAACTATTATTATTATTATTATTATTATTATTATTATTATTATTATTATTATTATTATTATAAAACATTTCTATCGAAAATATGTATTTCTTCTTTCTTAATCTTACTTTAACCTCTCCCTTTTAGGTACTTTTTTCACATACCACAGTGGCTTCACCGTGGTCCATATTTAAGAAGCATGTGTTATGGGCAGACAGGAGAATGGAGAAGACTACGTAAACAGCGAGCTACATTATCTTTATAGGAATCGATATATAATAAGACAATTTAAGTCTTAAGTATCGTTGAGTGCGATGGGCAGAACGTGTGGCACGAACGGAGAATGAAGCTTCTTATTGGAAAACCTGAGGGAAAGCTTCCAGTTATTAGACCAATTTTGAGGTGGGAAAATAACATTAACCACGATTTGAGGGAAGTAGATTATACAGTTGATTGAAAACATTAACTGAGGATAGGGATGTATGGAGAGCTTATGTCCGAGCTGCCATGAACCTACGTGTTCGATACTGCCAGTGAGTTAGTATAAAATAAGCAAAAAGTAAAATAAAAAATAAGTTTTCCATTATGTTTGAGAGATCATGGTTGTCATATCTCTACACTTAGATCTTTTCTGATAGTCACCAATAAAAATTGCATTTTGGCGTAAATCCAGGCTCTCTGTAAAAATTGAGGAAAAAAATACTTAATAGCGTTTATTTTACAACTCATAATTTAGACTAGTTTCCCTTATATACAGGAAGTTTCTTCTACCTTAAATATAATGTTAGAATTGCTTTTAAAACAGGAATGAAAAGAGACAGGCAGGAGATGTAAATTATGCAAATACACGAACCCAGAAATGTACATCTCAAAGCTTTTAGAATTTATACTGTATCATGTAAAAGTTGTCGCCTTTTATCCTAACGATCTAGAAGACGAAACATTCAAGCTACAAGACACTTGATATTACTCGAGCATCAGAATACACAAGGTGGAGAGATCAAAGATGAAAATGAAGCAGCTAAAGCTGAGATTTCGTCAAGTGTGAGTTTTCAAACAGCTGACTCTCGGGGGGGGGGGGGTTGGAGCGAACAAGAAATGGGAGGGGAAAATCCATATGCCAACACTTCTCATTCAAGTGTATTTCAACTTCAACTTGAAGCATAAACCAGAAATCTGTGCAAGCGAAGGACAATATACGTAGTTCCCTTAAACAAACTTTAGTCCCTAGGTTTTAAAATTGGCAGATTTTTTCTAAGCTCCATGGTCGATAAGCCCTTGGTCTGCCAGAGGACTTTGATCCAAATTTGTCTTTGAATTGAACTTTTATAAGAAAAAATCATGTATAAGAAAAAATCATTATGAGAAACAATTTAAGAATTTAAATTGAAAATATTTATACTTCACCTCATATCCAGTCTTCTAATGAAACCAGTTTCAAGACGTAGAATATAAAGTATAGGATTTGATGCCTAGAAACTACGAACTAAAGCGATTGTTATAATAAAAAAACAGGCGGTTTCGTCTTCACTGATATCTCGACCTATGTTACATAGTTAAAGAGAACTTACAGATGGAGTAAGGAGCAGTATAACATCGGTCGAGATATTACTGAAGACGAAACCGCCTGTTTCTTTTATTATAACAATCGCTTTAGTTCATAGTGTCTAGGCATCAAAACCTATACTTTATATTCTAACAAAATAATAAATGAATAATTATTTTTACATCAAACAGGATCAAATAATCCTTTAGGATTAAATAGAAATACTGATAAAATCCCCTTCCATCCTTACTTTTCCATTAAAGATACTTTTGGGTTTATGAGCTATCAAAACATAAGACAAACCAGTCTTTGAATTATGTAAATAAACTTTCTTTGACTTTTCTGGAAGTATCTTAATATTTACATTTTGGACTGTTTTTTTTTCTATTTTTTCCAGTTGAACCGTGAAAATCGCCTTTTTCCACTCATTTTTACCCTAAATTCACATATGAAATAACTCCCAAAATTGCAGAATATAACAACGTTTGTTGATTTATCTTTTTATTTTCTAAGCCCACATTACTATTTTACTAAAACATATCGTTTCCGCAATAAATTTCATTAAATACTCGGCGTAGGTTGCTAAGCCTAAATAAATTAAATATTAAAGATTAATTAAATTGTATGGTATACGCTGAAACGAACCAAACATGGCGGTTACTAGTCAGTTTTTAATTTCGAATTTTAGGTAAACCTCCACTTCTTCGTATTTCCCTATTTCTTAATAATGTCTACCTGGTTTATTTTAATAGCATATACTGAATTTCGTTGTGAATCATCGAACATTGTGACTGCTAAAGCAATTTTTAAATTTTCACTTCAGGTGAACTCCTACACTTGATGGTTTGAGAGGTTCCAATTGTGAATCTAAAACATCCAGGGACCCAATCAGACACACACACACACACAAAATTTCATCAAAATCGGTCCAGTCGTTTAGGAGGAATTCAGGGACAAACACACGTACAGAAGAATTTTATACAACATGTATTTAAATACTCTGAACGTAGATAAAATATGGTAGACAACGCGTTTCAAAATTACCCACTGCTCGTAGAACACTCCCTTGAGTCGTGTTTTAACTTGATCAACTCGTTGCTAAACCTGTGCTTTTGTAACCAGCCCTCTAAACAACAATTAAATGTTTATTTTTTAAACATTGTAGGTGTACTTCCATGAATGTATACTTGTGAAAAATAACTAACATATTATATAATTGCAATTTATCTTTAGAAACTGTGTTAACCATATTTAATTGGTAAAGTGCTGGTCGCTGTTATACTTGTTCATTATATAAACATGAAGGCCGTGAGTTCGATCCTGTGTAGCGATAGGGAGGGATTTAATCACAATCACTAGCGATTATGGAATGGAGATTGATTGCAAATGTGGGGTGGACATAATTTATAATCTAATAGTAACTTGTTAAAATACGTCACCTAAATCCAATAAGCTTGAAATATCCTTTGATAATAATACATAGAGAGAGTAGATTTAGCAATTATAATTTTAAAATACTCTATGGCGCAACATACCTACTGTTCGTCTGGTTTAACTTTGCAAGAAATTTGTAGAAAGAGGCAGCTGTGCTCACCTCTCTCTTTCGCACCAGTGTTGTCGGTTTTTCTTCACCAGATGTTAATAGGGGAAGGGGGAAGACGAAAACCGAGAGCAGGGTGGGTTCTTTCTTTTGTAACTGGACGAAAGCTGCTAAGGATCTACCCTTATATCTCCATCTCTCTCTTTGCCAAGTTACGCCAAATATGCAGTACACTTCCCTTGGACTACCAACCGGCTGTTGACCTCTCATTCACATGTGTTGATCACAGAGGTGAAGGATCATTTAGCCAGTATAAGAAAGGCATGTGTCACAATATAGTCAACATTTCGGATACCTCAGCCGTTATAGCTGGTTTTCTCAATTTGGAGCCACTACTTATGTAGCAACACAAATTCCTTACGATACTTAGTGGGCACCGGTCCCAAACTGACGGAAAATTTCTTCCCTCATGAGGACACGAAACAGCTCAGGTTCCCTAGCTCTATATCAAGGCATAATGTCTTAAACCGCTCGGATTAAGGCGCAGAACATTATTTTAAAATAGTATATTTTATAATAATAAGAAATTTAGTAATTTCCATATTCTAGGGATTTATGGAACTAATCATAACCACTTTAAAAATCCGTCACGCAGATCTTCGTAAACTAATTCCTCAGGAATTCAAATTATCGGTCCTGCTTTTCTGGTTTACGGAATGTATGTTTCTTTTGTTATATTAGAGAAACTCAGAGGTATTTGAGGGGGGTTTGTCAAATTAATGACTGACGGTGAGCCATCCTTCGTCATTAATTTGACTAGTCTAATAATTAATTTTTCTCTATTTATTTAATTTTATACAATGTCATTAATCTTTTCCTCGTTTTTTTATATATCTTGTACATATTATATATTTAATTCGTTAAATTTAGAGTAAATCAAAATACATTATAAATATTAATTGTATTGTATTCATAACTTGTAATCGTTTATATATATATATATATATAATATATATATATATATATATATATATTGTAATTTAGATTTAAGACTTTTCTTTTGTATTTTTTTAAACCTGGTTGAGTGGTAGACAAGGCCTTAAGGCCTTAACTCTGCCAGGTAAAATAAAGCTATTATTATTATTATTATTATTATTATTATTATTATTATTATTATTATTATTATTATTATTATTATTATTATTACTGTGGTTTGGATGCAGTGGATAATTGGAGAAACTCAATTTCTGATGCCTACTTGTTTAAAAGTGTCTGGTCGCAGTGAAAACAACTCACGCATAACCGTAATTTGTTATACATTGGCATATTTGTGTATAATTTGACACTAATTTTAATAATATATATACCGATTCATTTTTGCAATGCTTTATTTAGAATATTAAATTAATTAAATTAACGTAATTAAAATATTAAATAAATTAATGTATCTTATAGGATATATTGCGAAGTGAAAAAGTGACATGCCACTATAGCAATCATCATAGCCATCTTCGGAAACTCGGCTAATATTAAGATAACCATAGTATCAAATATATGCATAGTTCATAGCACAATTAGACCAAGCATGTCATGTATGGAGAAACAAGATGTTAAACGTTATTGATTTATAAATAATTCTAGGGAGTATTTCAGAATTCCATTTTCAATTACATTGTAGATTTAACCTTAAATTTTGATCATGGTGAAATGCAGGCCTACTTAGAATTATTTTAATATTTGTATTTTTATGAAATAAGCCTTAGCACCCAATTTTTTGGTCTTGTTCTGTTTGTGTTTTGAATGGGAGATGGGAATTAGACACTCAATTGGCTGAGGATAGGGACAAGTGGAGGGCCTTCATGAATGCAGCATTAGATTTATATCTACGACTTCCATAGATCATAGAGTGACTGCATGGGTGAGAAGGTGAGTGAGTGGAGGTGAGAGAGAGTAAGAGAGTGAACGAGTAATTAGTCCAATATTAATTGTTTGTTTTCTGTTTGTTTCAGGTAAGTGTGCAGTGATTATTTTATTCGATTTGTGGTGCCAGGTGTTTTGTAAGTAATTATACAGCCTGATTATTTAGAATTATTTAAGTACTAACACATTTCCGTTTTAAAATTAATAATACGTTCCTGAATATAGGCCTACAATGCAAATTTTAACATCACAGCTTAAAAATTATTGAAGCTTATATAAATTGTATGAGAGTAATCCACTTGAATATTGGGGTGGTAGGCTATTTATTCTGAGGGCAAGCATTTAATACTATATAATTTGATATTTCCAAGCGTCATAGTTCTTTAACACTTCCATTGGCAGTATGGGTAGTCTCCAAACAATATGTTTAAAAAATACTATATTTAAATTGGCAGCATTAAAGTCAATAGGCCTTTTCTTCCACTCAGCCAGTGAAAAAAATATATGTTTACGGAAAAATATATGAGATCATAATCATAGCATGAAATAAATAATTATAATAACTATGTATTGGACCAAAGAGAGATGAACAGACAGGTGAATGGAGAAGACTACATAACAGTAAACTACCCGGTCTTTATAGGAAGCCATATATAATAAGAACAGTTAAGTCTCGTAGACTGCGATGTGCAGGACATGTGGCACGAGTTGGGAATGAAAGACGTGCATGGAAGCTTCTTGTAGGGAAACCAGAGGAAAAGCGCCCAGTTGGTAGACCAAGAATGAGGTGGGAGAATAACATTAACTATGATTTGAGGGTAGTGGATTTTACAAGGAAATGTTGGAAAACATTAGCTCAGGATAGAGATGTATGGAGAGCTTATGTCCGCGTGACCATGAACCTGCTGGAATGATAGTGCCAGTGAGTTAGTTAGTTAAGTAACTATGTATCGGCCGCGGTGGACTAGTGGTTATGCTCCTTGCCTCTGGTTTCGAGGGTCGCGGGTTCAAACCAGGCCGTGTTCGATGGATTTTTTTAGGACGGAAAAATCCAAGGAGCAAGTCATCTGGGTCCTGAGTCTGAAGATGTTTTGCTCGTAAAATATCCTTAAGCGTGAATAAAGAGACCTCTAAGTAAAATTTACCGACCTCAACGTCCTAATAATACCTTAGATTTCCTGTTAGATGCCTCATTGGGTCGGTGTATTGACCGCATGCCATCCATGACATCTACGAGCAAGTAAGGTAACTAAAAAATTAACTTTGATCCAGTAACTTCTTATAAAGGATAGACTATGGCTCAACAATGGGCTGCACTATTATAGAGAGATAGATGTATAAGCCTATACATTAAACTAAAATTAAAATCAAGTTGTTACTATTGGAGACGCGAAAAATCAGAAACCATAAATTAATTATTTAGAGACCAAATACAAAAGAAAATATTTAAATTTCTTTCAAAGGAGGGTAATGACCAATCAATACCAGAGCTTTAACAGTGCATTCAATATAGTGTTTGATTAGTGAGAGGTTTGGTGTTGTGGGATGTCAAATAGCAGGTTCTGGTGTGATTAGAAGATAGGCGTTAGTAGAAGTTAAATGTATCCATAATTAACGCAATGTAATCTTGTCAGTTAATTATAATCAGAGATGTCCTATGTATTTTTTTTATTCCGGGTTACTTTTTATCTATCTTCGTTGCCGACTCTCTTTGAAGTTGTGATTAGGTTAACGTGTGCATAATTCAGGAAAAATCAGCAAACAAAATAAATAAAAACAAAACATATTTTGCAAGTTCCTAACTAAAAACTGCTGCGCCATGATTACAATTTTAATCGTAAATTAACAAATAAAATTACTTCACGAATAAAAAGGAATATACAATATTCAGGAATTTGAGATTCTTTCATCCAGAAAAGTCAATAGAAAGAATGGAATACTTACTACTGGTCACAAATGTGGTTATCCGCAAAACTTTCCTCCTCTGTGACTATGCTCATCTTTGAAATGTCATTGATATTGTTGAATGATAAGCTTAGGTTATTGAGTTTTACCACAAGAAGTGTAATCATCTACTAAGATTAAAGTGTCTGTATGTAAATAAGAATGGGCAGATTACAGGAAATAACGCCATTTTTTTGCCAAAGTTATATTTTGTTGTTCTTAACATAAGTTTAAGTTTGTTAGTTTTTAATACTAATATTTGTTCCTGTCTAAAAAAATAACTTACACAAATCGAATATTCGTGTTCGTATTCTAGCTTTAGTGTCTAAGGGTCGGTTTCACCAACAGAGGTAACTGTATTACGCCAGTTTAAGCTATGCATTATACACAGGGAAAACTGGCGTAATACACTTACCTCTCTTGGTGAAATTGACCCTTAGTGGAATTAGCTCGATTCCGAGGCAATGTGGTACTCTGAGCTAAAAACAATATACCCTCCATTGGCATGCTAGGCCGGCCAAATAGAACACATTTCAAATTGGATAAACAATAGAAGGAAAGAATGGAATGACCATATAAATAGAATGTCAAACGACAGAATAGTTAAAATAGGGATAAATTCTCAACTGGGGAAAAAAATATCGGACGCCCGAAGAAAAGATGTAAAGATAAAATTGAGGAAATATATTGACGACACCTTCTCTACATTGGATGGAAGAAGAAGAACAATAACTTCAATAGAAAAATAAATGTAAATAGGCCTATAGTAAATTATATAGGGGATAATTGAATAACATTAGGTTAGGATAGAGATGTATGGAGAGCTTATGTCCGCGCGGCCATGAATCTACGGGTTCAATAGAGTCAGTGAGTTAATTAGGCCTACAGTAAATTTAGTAAAAAAATTAGATAATAATTTTTTTACTGATTTACAGAAGTTGGTTCCCAATTTGCTCTTTTGGTTTTAATTACGCGAAATTTGAGATATTTTTGGAAATGATTTAAATATATAGCCCTGCTCCGATCTGTTCTGGCAACCAAAAGCTGAGGAACTAGTCACATTATAATCTATTAAAGTTGCTTCTAAAGAATAAATATATTTATTTAAAACATGGAGGGCTCAATGCGACATTTGAATTCGGAACCCGGCCTACACGAAAAACGAATAAGTGCACATGATCGAAAGATAAAAAAAATCTAGATCAACGAACGTCTCATATGGCTCCACTCTTACTACATACTAAGCCTTATACTTCAGATTTTCCTAAACAATAAGATGCAAATAAACTGTTTGAAAGTAAATGTTAAATAGGCCTCTATGTCTTATTTTTATTCGTTACTTTTAAACACAAGATCACAACATAGTCTCTTACTTAATATACCGCAACATAGGACATCACATCACTCCATGTCATATACCATCTCCACTTCTCGCAACTGGAATTCCCTACCACAAGAAATAAGGGGCTGCCGGACATTGGCATCTTTTAAAAGAAATCTAAATTTATATCTGCTCTAAACTCGACTATATCAGTAAAACTAAATATGTGGTCACAGGTAGAAATTCAGTATATAATGGAAATGGACAGCTAATGACAAATGAGGGAAATTTTGAGGAAGTGGCTGAATTCAAATACCTAGGAACAATAATCACAAATAGGAATGAGACGCACAAAGAAATTAAACATAGGCCTCAATTCTGGAAATGCATGCTATTATGCATTGCAGAGACTTTTGATGTCCCAACTCCTTTCAAAAAACGTTAAGCTGAAACTATATAAACTAATATTATTCTACCAGTTATATTATATGGGTGCGAAACATGGACTCTTACTTTAAGGGAGGAAAGGAGATTACGAGTATTTGAGAATAAAGTTCTTAGGAAAATTTTTGGACCAAAGAGAGATGAACAGACAGGTGAATGGAGAAGACTACATAACAATGAACTACATGGTCTTTATAGGAAGCCAGATATAATAAGAACAGTTAAGTCTCGTAGACTGCGATGGGCAGGACATGTTGCACGTATGGGAAATGAAAGACGTGCATGGAAGCTTCTTGTAGGAAAGCCAGAGGGAAAACGCCCAGTTGGTAGACCAAGAATGAGGTGGGAGAACAACATTAACCATGATTTGAGGGAAGTAGATTATACAGGGAATGATTGGAAAGCATTAGCTCAGGATAGGGATGTATGGAGAGCTTATGTCCGCGCGGCCATGAACCTACGGGTTCGATAGTGCCAGTGAGTAAGTAAGTAAGTAAGTAAGTCTAAACTCGACTTCATTATCCAGTGTAAGATATATATATTAATTGGTGTTTCCCGTATAATGTATCATATTTATATTATTATTATTATTATTATTATTATTATTATTATTATCGTATCATTATTGTTATTACCCTATAAAATGTTGTTTGTACATGACATTTACATTGCTACATTTATTGTATCTTTAACTGTTTATAATTAGTATAGTGTATATCTATATTTGTCAAATATTTATTTGTATTTGTGCTGGTTGAGTGGAAGAGAGGGCCTTATGGCCTTAACTCTGCCAGAATAAATAAAGTATTATTATTATTATTATTATTATTATTATTATTATTATTATTATTATTATTATTATTATGTTAATACATATATTACGCGTTTTCCACCTGAGTTCTAAATGTTAGACTGAAAGAGTAAAATAGGGCCAAAGTTTGTTTTTTCGAACAAAATTTATAATGGGCGTATTTTTTCGATGAATAGCAAAATGTTTACCTATCTACCTCCTCAAATAAAGTTGTTTCTCTCTTTTTTTTAATCACACTTAAGATCTCTGCACTTAAGTTACTTCTACCTGTATGATTGTGAATGTAATTTTGCTCAAATTGCACGAAAGGAAATTTCGCCTCAACAAGCAATTAAAGTGTAGAGAAACTTGGCATTTATTTAACCCTGGTGTGTTAGTTAAATGAACAACTGTATAAGTTGTTACCTCTAGTAATGATGAGGTTTGCGCGCAATATAATTTTCCCCAATCTTTAATTAGGTCACAACTTGCACGGAGTTTAACGTTACCTGCCACTTCCTGAGAAAAGATTTATGATTACTATGTGTTTGTTATTCAGGGACGCTATTATGCTAATCTTTGTGATTCCTTTAATTTAGGGCTTTCATAACACAGCAACATGATACATAACAACTAGAGGGGGGAATGAAATGTTGGTCCTGTGGGAGACTTACAAAACCTGCACCTAACTGCCTTTACTTTAAAATTCACAAGCTACAAGTAATTTAAATGGGAGACATTACATCTATTTTGTTACAAAGAATTTTGAAAACGTCTGGGTCATTTAATTGTACCGAACGTTATACATTACCAATAAAAATCCGAAGAAATCAACTCTAGAGGCAATAAAATTGTTATTAGCTAGAAATACATTTAAACTCCTCTCGATCGGTATTTATCTTAGAACTTGTTTCGGAAGACCTTTCTCTCATAATCAGCTAAATCTGACTGGTCGTGAGAAGTCCGTATTGTGATGCATTCACCTCTCTCTGGCGGTAATTTCATATATCTACAGATACTTACTAAGTATTCTCTCATGGGTTAGAATATTTTCGAAAGTTAAAAAAATGATACCTCAACCAAATTTTATTTGACTATTGTTTTAATAGGGGGCACGCCGTAGCGTAGTGGTTAAGACACTACGCTACAAGCCGGAAGGTCGAGGGTTCGAGTCCCGGTGTGGTCAGGATTTTTAAACTGACCCAAACCTTCTGGAGGCATTACGACCCTGGGGTCGACTCGGCCTCTAGAAGAAATGAGTACCAGACACTTGTTCTGGGATAAAGGCGGCCGTCACGCAGGGCTGACAACCCGGTTGACATCAAGTGCCGATTGTGTAGAAAAAGTGGGAACCTTAACCTCCTTCTACCCCAAGGGCCTCCTGAGGCCTGTAGTGGGATCACTTTACTTTCACTTTATTGTTTTAATAGTATAGAAGTAAATTGGTTCATATTTTGAATAGGCATTTAAGAAATGGGGGGGTCTCGGATTCGATTGTGCAAATCAGTGAGCTACGTCAGCAACTAATCGTAAAATCCAAATTTTGTTATTTTTGGTATCCTCGTTGCAAGAGGTTATTATGAACATTTGAGAAATTTGGTAAACATGTCGTTTTGATGTCAGATTGAAATAATATTTTTGCAGTGAATGCACGTCCAATAGCCTACGTGTTCCTCCCGAGGAGTGAATTTGGAAATAAACAGGATGAAAATCCTACAAATTATGATTAAGAAGAAGAAGAAGTGAAATTGTAGAAACATTTAATCCTACTGCAGAGGACAAATTAAAAAAAAATAGAATGTATGTGCACTTTCACCTGAGAGGAAAAATACTTTTTTTTATGAAAAGTTGGTTTCAAATACTGCATTTATACTCCATTCATGCTATGCTTTGCAGCTTTACTAGGGAATTATAGGTGTAGTAGCTTTTCGTTGCTTTCCACACCGGTGCAGGATGATGATGGCCGGATGATTTTCGTGGATCGTTTGACCCCTAAGCTCCCTGCCATTTGTCTTATAGGTGAAGAAAAACCTCACCCAGGAGCGTGCCCCAACCGGGGATCGAACCCGGGCCCGCTACGTGACAAGGCAGCACGCTACCTCGAGACCACAGCGGTGGACAGGATATGAATAAGAGATTGCATTTATATTAAAATATTATTTTAGTTACGATTGATGATCCATGTACAATATAGGGCTCCCAACATAAGTCTCTCTTAATCGAGGCATTTCTATCTACTTAAATACATTAATAAATAAAAATGAATTGAAAGTAAATTTCAAATGCTAAAATTTATTATTATTATTATTATTATTATTATTATTATTATTATTATTATTACTTTAAATAATAATCGAACTTGTGATTTAAAGATAATGGAGAAAAACTGCTTCAAGGTAAATATTTATTATCAGCATGACGTCAAACATTCGCATCACAGGTTTGAAATGCTCTAAAAAAAAGATAAAATAACATCATTCTGATAGAATATCCAAATATTGTATTCCGTTTAACACTCTAATTTTAGCTGGCTTCTTTTAAAATTTCGATTAAGTCTATGATGTTTATTCTATAGTTATTATTTTGTGTATTATTTATTCGTGAAAATGCATAGAGGTAATATTAACTATAAAATAAACATCCTATAAGAGATCGCACGACAGCGTACTGGATGAGATCACACTCAGTCACCTTAACCATCTGCACACGTTCCCTCATTCTGCAAAACATTTAAAATACCGTCAACGGATAGCAATGACATGACTATTGAACCATTGAGAGGATATTATTAAAAATGTTCACGGCCCTCTCTACAAAATAATCGCAGATCAGTTAGTAGCAAAACAACCTTCTGCTGAGGATGGGACTGGGCCCGAAAGGTCTACAGTGTTTTAAATATTTTGTGATTTGAAGAGACTCCAATTACAAGGTACTTGACTATATATTTTTATATTGAGAGCGTGGTTACAAATTCTACAACGACATATTTATTTCAAAAACTAATAAAAAATTGGCATCCTCTCAGTTTAAGGTAATTAGATACAGTTACATGGTTTGTATTTTTATTTTATTGTTTCAGATCATATTTGTTTTACTAGATTAATAATTATTAAATTATTATATTGGAATGGTTTCCATCTGTAAGAACAAAGAAAGGAAAACCTCGAAACTCATGGATGCAAGAAATAACTGAAATGGGGACAAAAGGACATGGAGTGGATGGATAAGGACGAGTGGAGATGGAAATAAATACTTTAGGCACAGAAAGGTGTGTAAACATTAAGAATCTGTGGCCGTCACGCAGGGCTGACAACCCGGCTGACATTAAGTGCCGATTGTCTAGAAAAAGTGGGAGCCTTAACTTCCTACTACCCAAAGGGTCTTCTATGGCCTGTAGTGGGATCACTATATAAATAAATAAATAAATAAATTGTTATTTAAACTGTGTCAAGACCAAACTCCAATTGGAGTCATATTTGTGTTATAACATGTGTAACCCACACAAATAGCACATTGTTCATAGCTGAAGATGGCATATGTTCCGAAAGGACGACTGAAAATCTGAAGTACATTTTTATAATTCTAACTTTTTGAGTAGTAACCTTAACGGTGATTCAAAATGACCCTCAAAAAATATTAACGTAAACGAATCTCAAGCTTGATATAAAACGCTTCTGGACAGAATTTGTCTGCATTTTCATGCCCAAACTGTACTTGCGAAACTTACCGCCCGAGCTATTATAAAGAGCGTCGTCAATTAAAATACTAACTAATTCATGTGTTTGTTAAGTCCCACGAGTCGTAAGTCCTAGAAAAAGGAGGGAGGATAAAATAATTAAGAAGATATGGGGCAGTTTGGATCCCCCTTTAAGACATCACAAAAAATGTAGAGAACATTATATTCCCCACCAGAATATAAATATTGATTTTGTCGAGCGTGGAAATATTTTTATACACTGTGCAATATTGGTGGCCGCTGTAGTGAGGAAAAATATATCACGAAGGCGGACGGGGCGGTTTGAAAGATTACATTGTGGATCATGCAAAAACACAGCTCCACCCAATTTCACTGCAGGTCATGGTCTCTTTATCAATAAACACTGTTTGCTCACAATTACATCACATTTCCCTGCGGTTACTGTCAAATTTGACACTTGTTTATTTTATTTACACAACCTTCAAGAAATATGATTTACAGGGCCGTGAGACTACAATATCCTGACAGATATAGAAACAAACACGAATAGAATTTATAATCCTATATTACTCTAATATTGATGATAATAACAATAGTAATAATAATAGTTCTAGTGATAAAAATAGTAATAGAAATAATAATAATAATAATACTAATAATAATATTATCATTATTAGTTCTAAGAGATGAGAAAATCATAAAAATACATTATATAATGGAAATGGACAGCTAATGACAAATGACGGGAATTTTGAGAAAGTGCCTGAATTCAAATACCTAGGAACAATAATCATAAACAGGAATGAGATGCACAAGGAAATTAAACATAGGCTCAATTCTGGAAATGCGTGTTATTATGCATTGCAGAGACTCTTTCACTTTTAACTCCTTTCAAAAAACGTTAAACTGAAATATATATAACTATTATTCTACCAGTTATATTATATGGATGCGAAACATAGACTCTTACTTTAAGGGAGGAAAGGAGATTACGAGTATTTGAAAATAAAGTTCTTAGGAACATTTTTGGACCAAAGAGAGATGAACAGACAGGTGAATGGAGAAGACTTCATAACAGTGAATTACATGGTCTTTATAGGAAACCAGATATAATGAGAACAGTTAAGTCTCGTAGACTGTGATGGGCAGGACATGTGCCACGAATGGGTAATGAAAGAGGTGCATGGAAGCTTCTCGTAGGAAAACCAGAGGGAAAACGCCCAGTTGGTAGACCAAGAATGAGGTGGGGTAATAACATTAACTATGATTTGAGGGAAGTAGATTATACAGGGGATGATTGGAAAAAACGCCCAGGATAGGGATATATGGAGAGCTTATGTCCGCGCGGCTATGAACCTACAAGTTCGATGATGCCAGTGAGTTAGTTAGTTAGTTAAGAGAGAAGAAAATAGTTAGAATATTTGACAATAAATTGCGCAGGAAATTGTTCGGACCAAAAGAGTGACGAACAGACAGATGAGTGCAGCAAACTATAGTCTGTCCGTAGAATCTGTAGAGAAGCTGTTCGAAGTAAGCCATCTACGCAGGAGGCGGGCAAAAATGCACGACCAAATAGTGCCGCGGAAGGAAGTGCAGGAGGGAGAATAGATCACGCGTGACATTACTCATTTCGCTCTTGAGCTTCAAGTGAGATAGATGTCTAGTAGGAAAGTTGGTGAATTCCACCGCACATTCACGGACAGATTATAAATAATAGTAGATACGTACATGATCTTTATGGGAAATCAGACATAATAATAACAGTTAAGATTGAGCAGGAAATGTGGCGCGAATGGGGAATTAAGAGTGGCATACAATCGTTTTTTAGGAAAGCTCGAAGGAAACCGCCCAGTAGGTAGGCCAAGAATGACATGGGGGAATAATATTAACCATGATTTGAGGGAGGTAAATTATACAGGGAATGATTGGAGAACATTACAGGTAGGTCAAAATAGGGATGTGAGAGCTGTTATCCGCGTGGCAACTAATCTCCGTTTTGGATAGTACCAGTGAATTAGTTAATAATCATCACCCATCCTAGAAGGGATGTTTTCAGTGATCATCTCATTTGGCATGGTTTTCCCTTAAATAGTAGGATAACCGTATTTTATTTGAGAAAGTTTGAAGGAAGTAGGACGATGAAGTATATCTAAAGGAACAAAAAAAAAAAAAAAGAAAAATATAATAAATGAGATATAATGATTTTTTTAAATTCAAAACTATTACTGATGCTACGAACAGTTATGTGTGGAGGTTTCATATCTTATATGCAGTGCACATGTGCCACTCGAGCTTGTTTAATAGATTCATAAATCCACTTTATAACAAAACAATTTTTTATGTTCAATTTTATCGGATTATGTATTAGATGGTGTAGTATGCTTAACTAACTAACTCACTGGCACTATCGAACCAGTAAGTTGATGGCCGCGGCGGACAAATTAAGCTCTCCATACATCCCTATCCAATCATTCATTGCATAATCTTACTTCCCTCAAATAATAGTTAATGTTATTTCCTTGACCTCTATCAATTCACACACTATAAATGCATTATAAATGGAAATGGACACTTAATTGACATGAGGGAAATTTTTGAAGAAGTGCCTGACTGAATTCAAATAAGTTATATGGGAACGACACAAATTAAAATACACGAAGGGAAGTGAACAAACGAAATTAATCACAGGATGGCATAAATTCTGAACACGACCTGGTTATTACGCATTACAGAGACTCTTGTTGTCCAACTTCTAAAAAAAAGTGTATTTAAAACGAGAATATATACAGGGTTCTGTTGCCGACAAGGAGTGCAGATTTTTCGTGTGGTGGTAGGGACCATCCATACAAGTATTTTAACACAATGAACCTTGGGTCGCAAATGCATTGTTATGGGTCTACAGAATAAAACAGCATTTAAAATTGTTGAACACATTGTTGTTTATTTATTGATTCTAAGAAAAATGGAAGGTATTACGTGTTATTTTACAGTAATTGTTGGAAATGGCAACAAATGACCTGGATGCGCAGCTCCGCGCGTCTCACCTCGGATTGATGAACTCTTAAGAAGCATATTTGGATGCTCACTGATTTCCGCAGCCGCTGCCACGATCCTTGCTATTAATACAAGCGCTGGAGCTGTGCATCCAGGTCAATGGTCGCCATTTCCAACAATTACTGTAAAAGAACATATAGTACCTTCCATTTTTGTTAGAATTAATAAATAAACAACAATGTGTTCAACAATTTTAAATGCTGTTTTGTTCTGTAGAACCACAACAGTGCATTTCCGACCCAATGTTCATCGTGTTAAGATACTTGTATGGATGTTCCCTACCATCACACGAAAAATCTGCATTCATTTCGGTAACATCGTGTATGTATTCTTCCAGTTATATGAATGTAAAACATGGGGTGGATTTCTCAACCGAAGTCTAAACCACGACCGCGGTTTTCCGATTTTTTATTGTTTCCATAACAATTATAAAAACTGAAAATCTACGGCTGTTAATTCCTAAAACAAATGTCTGAATCATGTCTATGGTTTCATAACAATTTCTGTGAACTTTCAGTCATTTTTATAGCTGTTATGAAACAATGAATAATCGGAAAACCACGGTCGTAGTTTAGATTTCGGTTGAGAAATCCAACCCATGGACTCTTAGTTTAAGGGAAAAAAGAGGATTGCAAATATTTGAGAATGAAGTTCTTGGGATAAATTTTGGACCAGAGAGATATGGACAGAAGACGAACTAGACTTATAACAGTGAGCTACATGATCTTTATGGGGAACCAGATGTAATAACAAGGTTTAAGTCTCATAGACTGTGATAGATAGGACATGTGCACGAAAGGGGAATGGATGAGGGGTGGAAACTCCTTGTAGAAAAACTATAAGAAAAACACCCAGTTGATAATTATGTGGTAGGAGAATAACATTATAGAATAGGGATGTATGGAGAGGTTATGTCCGCGCGGCCATGAACTTCCGGATTAGATAGTGCCAGTGATTGATACCAATATAATTATGTAACATATTATATAAATTCAGTTATCTGTGAAGTCACATTTGGTATCTACAAAGACCTAGACGATGACATGTATTGGATATGGCACGCCACTGTAGGGATGGTATGTAAAGCCATTCCGCTATCATTGTGAATGATTGAAAGGTAAAATTAAGTTTATCGTCAAAACTTTCCCCTTTCCCCCCCATCATAGTAAAAAGATCTACTACCAGAATGGGGAATAAAAATTACTTTTATGGTATATACCAGTCACAAGTTGAGGGGAAGCACTTGTGACAATTCTCAGAGGAAAAGCACCCTAAAGGCAAAATAAGATACTTTGAGGGAATATTATAAACTCTCACACCAACTCTTCGTAACATACATTATATAAGCGTGACAAAATGTTCCTGAGGAATAAAACTATTTAGACCTACTCTTCCAGTGAAGAAAAATTGGTGGATGATATTACCCTAATATTCTCTACAAAAAAAAAGTGTTTTTTATTTAAGATAATTTGTGTTACTTTTGTATACATACTCTGATTGTTTCATGTTGAGCAGTCACGTGTTATCTGTTTGATGACTAAAAATCATAGTCAAAGCCAACTTAATCTCACTGGCACTTTTGAAACATGAGATTCGCCGCCTCGCGACTCTATACATCCATATCATGAGCTAATATTTTCCAATCGCTCCTTGTCAGATTCACTTCCTTAAATAATTGTTAATGTTACTGTCATACCTCTTTTTTTGTCTATTGCCGGCTTTTCTTTTGTTTTTGCTACAAGAAATTTCCTGTCCCTCTTTCATTCCTCACTCTAGACATAATTAATAAAAAACGTAATTATTACAAGGCGATACATGAATAGTTGCCACGATGATCTAAGAGTTCATTACTTGTATTCCCAATATCTTGGGTTCAAATTTGGCGGTACAATTTTTCTGTATGGAAAAATCCAAGGAACAATTCCTCCGGGGAATAACTTTAACTTGTGGATCCTGAGTGTGAAGATTTTCGGATTCGTAAAAAGAACCTAAAGCCAAAATTAGAGCCTCTGAGCCACATTTAATCACTTAGTTGTTTAGTAGGTGTCTCCCTGTCGACATCAGATAACCACTTATCACTAGCTGACATCTGTAGGGTAATAAGTGTAATAAATTGGTTTAGTTTAGTTACTCCCGCAGGGAGCACTTTGCCCTTTATAGGAGTGAACGTGTATAGACAGACATGCATGAATAAAATTATGGTATAAAATGCATTTTTTTTTAGAAAAACGTACATTTGTGACCCAAAGTCTTATATTTCTCTGAGAAGTTTGTACTTCTATTATTGCATGAGTGCATTCTTTAAAAAAACATTTGGTGATTCTATACCACCAACATAAATTCAAATAAAAAAAACGGAATAACAGTCGTAGATTAATAATTAATAGGGGGTTATTGAATTTTATACCTAGAATATCTTTATGATGATTTTTATTAAGATCTTGTAATATAGCGGCTCCTCCCTCTATCAATCTTTTAGGGGAAATTAGATTATTAAATAGAATAGTAGGTTGAAATTTTATTCTTGTAGCACTTGAGTGAAATAATTGTGTTGATTTTTCCTAAAATAACTCAAACTAACCTAAAATCAGGATATTTACAATGTAAAATATGCATTAGTCATTACTCAGACAGTGTAGCCAACTTATCACAAAAACCCGCTAACAAGTGAACGCTAAACTAATCTTGTATTCCAACTCGCCCATTTTTTTTAACCTAACTTGCCTACTAACACCAACTTGCACATCTAGCGCCAACTTACCGATTTTCTCATCCTAACTTGTCCACCTAATATAGGTGGACTCTTGGGATAGAATCCCCTTATATGTGAACACGACACAGAAAGTTACTTGGTCTCCGATTGAATATTCACTGGTGGCGTAGAATAGCCAAATATGTTTCATGTGCCGTATTCTATATTAAGCAATGCCGATGTTTAACTTAATTCTTATTTAATGTGTAGGTCATATTACGTCAGTAGTCTGTAAGTGTGGTCAGTAAGCGTATCTAATGCTGTGTTGTGTATTTTATGAAATTCACTGATTTTAATGTTTAATGATAATGTGAAGTAATACCTATTATTGAATTGGATCCTGGTAATGGAATTCCAACCTAGCGTTTGCCTTCGCGACTGAGGAAACACTCAATTCGTTTAACGTCGGGATTTGAATTGGATCTTCTCGAATACGAACCTGAAACTGTACTGTCTGGACCAATTCGTTTGGTATTATCAATGTTGGGGTTTCAATCAGTTTAGGATTAATTCCATTTTTATAAGCCTATTTATTGCATTTTTTTTCTTATTCTTTTCACTACAATCATACTGCTGATATCACGGATCTTGCTACGTTTTGTCTCATGCAGATAAAGTAGCTCTTTCATAAATTTACTTTGTTGCCTATATAACCAGTGTAATTAAAGTGATTTTATTTCCCACGATGTGACGTTAATTTACAAACAAAAAATAGTGATTTTGCTTCTCTTATAGGGGCATTGCCAGGAGAAGGTTGGCAACCCTGTCAGGCAGTGTGCAGTTCTTATAGAAATACCACATGTACGGAGGACATCGGTACGAAATATTAAAAATCATAGCAATTGCTTTAAGTATTTCACATCAGGGATGCTCAGAGCGTGTTAAAAAGCACTAAAATCATTAATTGAAGTAAAGTGACATACAGATATTGATATTTTCCCATCATTTATTATTTTAATATAACATTTTAATGAAATAACTACAACATTAGAGAACACGTTTTCTCTGATTTTCTTTGTTCAACGTCTCCTTTTGTAGGTATTTTTACGTGCACTGCACCACCTGTGCTCTAGAGAGACACTCCCTGTTTGAGAGAGGATTTTAACTCTGGGTCACATACATACTTTTTTGACCACAGAAGGACATGGAGGCTTTCTTCGGATGAGGTACCACATCTGAGTCGGCACGAACATTTAAGAAAATACACAGAATTCACTCACACGTTCGTATTAATCATCATCATCATCATCACTCCAGGGATCAGGCAATTGCCCGTTCCGACTTCATAATGCATCAGCCCATCGTCTTCTAGGTCTTCCAACATCATGTCTTCCTCTTGCTTGATAATTTCTTGCTAACAATGGATATCTCTCCTTACGTTCGTATTAAACAAGACGAATATGATATCAGATGTTGAAATTGGTCAATAGTCTCACAGTAAATGTTCAAAATTCTTTTTGTTCTTGAAGGATAGCTCTTCAGCCCGCATCCAATGAAAAGTACGCAGAATACAATTAAACACCTGAAAACACCTCCAAAAAACGGGCTAATTGTGTTAGACGCGCCGTCGGAGGGCAATATATATTGAATTCTTACGATTTTCTGCTAATTTTTGCGTTGAAATGCTGACTAGTAGGATATCTATTTTTTAAATATTCTAATTAGCCTAGCCTACTACTGCTGGACGAAGGTGGTGTTCCATGAAATTGCAGTAGCGTGCTCTTTTCTTGAGGTACACCATGGTGCAATGCATTCCTATGAATATCATAAGAATTTTTCTCCAGTTTCGAAAACGTATTAGAGAGCTTGCACTGTGTCCACTTGTAGTTGCACACAGTGCAGAACGCCACTGAAGGATGAAAAAACTCATTATATATGCTGAACTAGCATTCTACACTCAGTTCCACACAACCCAATGATTAACTCTGGCAACTCCAAAATACTCCTCCAGCAGAAGATAGATATTCAGAGTTCGCTGCATTTTAAAATATATTAGTTCTAATTTGGAAGACTACTGCTGCGTGCAGGCAGTGTTGTTCGTTTTATCCAATCCTTGCAAAAAACTTCATTTGATTTTATAAAAGTTAGGACAAATAATTTAATGGAATGGGTAACAGTAGAAACGTTTTAATTTTTAATTGGCAAAACCTTGGGAAAAAGGCCATTAGGAAGATCAAAGGCATAGGTGGGAGGATAGTATTGGGATGGATCTTAAGGATTGGTTACACTGAGCAACAAAAAAAGCATCTTTTTTTTTGTCTCAGAAAGAAAAATGTATCTGATAGTATTTTTTCTCCTGAATTCAAATATGATATCGGTTTTTCTCCATCCCGCAAGGTTTCCGAGAGACAGGCATTTATAATTTCAAACACTTTAATATTTTATACATTCGAACTACACAATATTCGAACATTCGGACTCACCGAGAAAGTAATAAATGACACTTTTCTGCTATATTTCGCCTGTGGAGCATCCCTCTTGATGGTCCAACAATAATCGGCCAGCATATTAGGATTCCATTTGCCTTGATATCTCTTTTCCATAAATGAAATATCCTGATGAAAGTGTTCCCCGTGCTCATCGCTCACTGCGCCAAGATGGACAAATGGATGAAAAAACGTTTATTAAAAAAATATTATTTAAATTCATTAATTGAAATTGAAATATAAAAAAACTGTGGGTGATGGAGAAATTCCGAATACATATTTGAAAACACGATAAAAAAACTGCATTAAGTACAACTATTGGTACTCATGAGACAAAAATCATGTTGACCAGTGTTATCGGAGATATGAACTGGGTTCAATTGGCTGAGGTTAGGGAATAATGGAGTGCCTTAGTAAATGCTTAATAAACCTGCGGATTCCGTAAGACATATATAATCAATTAAGGATTTAAATTATTGATTTAAGATACCGTAACTTCACTTTTTGTTCATTTCAAATCTCAGTAAAATATTTTTGGGACTGCTATGGTTGTGGAAACTGTGTAATTTGAAGATGAAGACTGAGCACCCCTGTAATTATATTTACATTTGCCTGAATACGTCTCACCATAGCTTTTGATACATGACTGATTCAGCTTACATGCACGCTTAAAAATGTTGATTATTGATGTTACTTATTTGCTATGCATTACAATATTACTATTTACAGCCAATGAGAAATACTTTTTGATAAAGCATGCCCTCTTAAATCTACAGGAGATAGCATGCGCTTTAGTAATAAGCGAAGGAAATGATAGAATGTGGAAAGCATGATGTGCATTTCAGATGTCTCTTGAACTAGACAGATATAGCCTCATTTTCATAAGTAATGCCACGAGTGATTTCCAAATTATCGATAAATTCACGACTCACGAAGTGAGGAGTGAATTTATCTAGAGAATTTGGAAATCAAGAGTGGCATTTGTTAGGACTATTTAACGAATAAAATTAAGCTGTTTACTCACAAATCATTATTTAACTATAGTTATTTTAAAATATTTATATATTTAATGTAAACGGCGATGTTTGAAAACAAATGAGAAACGATAGGTACGCTTCTACTGCTTCTTTTGTTTATCACTGCAACCAGATCATACTATTTATTGCCAAAGGAACGCAATATAGTAAGTAGGAGCTTTCTTTAATATGGTAATTATAACACTGATAAATATTTGGTGAAACACGACTCTGATTGGTTGTAAAACAGAAATCATTGAAACGTGATTGGTCATTGACTCCCATTTGGGGCATGAGTTAAATAGTCAATATAATTGCTGTTCTAATAAATTTACGGAGATATGACGACGCTGTACTGGGACGAATTATGCTTTAATTATCAAAGACAATTTTATACTAAAAAATATTTATTATTGTTAAAATAGGCATTTTAGTCACAATTACTCTTCCAGGTAGTCTTTTCAAAAATATTGTTGGTTTATGTTCATTATTTAAGGAAACGTACATATAAAACCTAAAATTTTAGTTCTAATTTTTATGGAATGAATAATTTGATTCGAATCATACTGAGATGTTTGTTAAATAGTAAAATTATTTGGTGATACTTACTTCATACAGCCATTCCATTTTACAGCAGTTTGCCTTTGATTTCTGCTTTCCAGAGATTCCTATCTTCCCATTGTCCATCTTCCATACCCCTCTTCATCATGGCATCATATATTCCCTCATACCATGCTCTTCTACTTCTCCCCCTCTTCCTTCTTTCTGGTACCATCCAATCCAACACCTGTTTAGGCCACTGGTCTTCCGACGTCCTTTGTACATGTCCATCCCACTGTAGAGCTCTCTTTGTTATCCTATCGATGACAGTTTCTTGTGAATCCATTTCTTGTCTGATATATGTATTTCGAATGTGTTGTAGCCTGGATATTCTCATAAAGTAAGTAAAGTAATCCCACTACAGGCCTCAGGAGGCCCTTGGGGTAGTAGGAGGTTAAGCCTCCCACTATTTCTGGACAATCGGCACTTGCTGTCAGCCCCGCGTGATGGCCACTTTTATCCCCACAAGAAGCGTCTGGTACTCATTTCCGTTCGATCCTGAGTCGACCCCAAGGCCATAGTGCCGCCAAAAGGTTTGGGTCAGTTTAAAAATCCTGACCCACCGGGACTTGAACCCTCGACCTTTCGGTTTGTAGCTCAGTGCCTTAACCACTACGCTACGGCGTGCCCCGGATATTCTCATACTTCTCCGTAATCCATCCATTTCTGTCGCCAAGATTCTTTTCTGCATCCTTTCATTTATTGTCCAGCTTTCTGATCCATATGTGAGTATACTTTCTATTATTGCCTGTATAATTTTTTTTTCTGGTCAAATTTCTATTCCATAAAAGACCATTCAGGGATCTAATCGCCTTCCTTGCACAATTTATTATGTTAATAATATATTTTTCACAAGTACCAGATTTATCTATTATAGATCCAAGATATTTAAATTCTTCAACACGTTTAAGCATCATATTATTTATTTGTAGGTCTTCTGAATTTGCTCCGATTACCACATATTCTGCTTAAAATAATTTATCTTCAGTCGACCTACCTCAAATGCATCTACCAACTTTCTAATCATATATTCTATATCTTCTTTATCTTGTCCTATTATAATCTGGTTATCAGCGAATAATAAATTGTGCAGCAAATGGTCATTAATGTTGATTCCCATTCCCTTACATGACTTATTCCATTTCGTTAATACATCTAAATATATTTTGAACAATGTTGGTGACATCACGCACCCTTGTCTTAATCCTTTTGTTATATCAAATTCAGAGGATACTCTATTTCCAACCTTAATACTTGCTTTACACTCATACATTCTTTTAATAAAATGTATAAAAGATTTTGGTATTCCAAACTTATTGGTGATGATAATAATAATAATAATAATAATAATAATAATAATAATAATAATAATAGGTCCAATAATAATGATGTAGAGCATTCAAATAATAATACTGTAGAGCCTATTATAAGTAGGGCTATATCTTGCCTCTCCCGACCTGAGATTTCCTATTTTCTTTTCATTGAATTAATCTGGTATGATCGCTTTTATCATTGGGAATGTATTCCCTTAAAAATAATAAAATGTAATATTAAGAACTATAATAATAAATTTATAACACAAAATAAAATATTAAAATAAATACCTGGCTGGAGCCGTCGTCTTTAACCTGTTTTTTTTTAATCTGTAGGCCTTTCATAAACCACCGTCAATCTTCAGCTGAAGATTGGAGGCAGTTTATGAAAGGTCTGCAGATTTAAGAAAATAAATATAACTTAGTTGAGGACATCAGCTACCAGGTGGTGTATTTTAATATTTTATTTTGTGACTATTACCACAATGCAATTTTATTACGAATTTTATTAATATTGAAATTAATGATAATACAATTTTTTTGCATTCTGATTCAATAAGCACTTTAAGGATTTTGCTTCCACTCAACACAGAATGTAGAGAAAATGGTGTACAGAAAAGAAAAATACATGTACACACTAACCATAATACCATAAAATCGTATATTAGACAGTTTATATAACATTGATAATAACAAATATATAATAATGATAATAATAATGATAATAATAATAATAAAATTAATAATAATAATAAAATAATAAATAATTGTAAAAGCAATAATATAATAATAATAATAATAATAGATAAAAAAACTAAATGAAAGTATCCGTGAAGACCTACAAATATATAGTTTGGCAGATAAAATAGATGAGTATAGGAGAAGATGGTATGAACAAGTCTACAGAATGGATACCAACAGATTACCTAGGAAAAGTCTGAACTATCAACCAAGAGGAGAAAAAAGTTAATAATAATAATAATAATAATAATAATAATAATAATAATAATAATAATAATAATAATAATAATAATAATGATAATAATAATATAATAATAACAACAAATACCCATAGCCAAAAAATTATAGAAATGTGGAGTGAAAAATGAAAGTCCTCTAAGTGCCTTACGTAGTCCTACATGCACTCATTCACATTAAATAATAATAATAATAATAATAATAATAATAATAAAAGTGAACACTGCACTTAAGACCGATATAATTCCTGTGATAAACACGGATGCCAGCTGACCAGTTCTGTCGTCAATTTTATAGGATCAGAGGAAATTAGATAAAACGAAATGGATTAAATAAGGCTGGAGAAGTTTTGGAATTAAGTTTTTTTCTGGAAGGGTAAAACGGGAGAAACCACGATAGAAACTTAGCCTTGTTCTTATTCGTCCATCATTAACCCCACATGGAGTGACCGAGACTCGAAATTGGGACGCAGGATGGAGGGCGAGTGACTGATCACTTGCATTTCGGAATCACTTAATAGTAATAATGGTGTTATCAAATAATCCTGTAAGTGTTAAAGAGTGACGAAACAATAGTCCGTAATTTGTTATTATATTTTAAATAATCTATTTGATAGGCACTTGTTTGTTTTGTATTGTGATTTTTTTATGAGAAATTGATCTGTTAAAAATTAGTTTCCCATTTTTATGATCTTAACTTTAGTCATGAATGATTTCCATTTTTTTAATGGGAATTATTTGTATTGTTGTCCATGGTATGGAATTTAGGTTAAGTATCGATTAAGGACTCTCTTGGCACTTCAGTATCATAAATCAGGGTTAGGTAACTCCGCCTTCCAGGTGCCCCAACCTAAGAAACGGGTTACAATTGCGCCAAAGCTAGGGGAGAAAGCCAGACAACCTGGTGGCATTGAACAAAAAAAATAGTGAAAACTTAAATGATAAAGTTTTCTCTTACATTTGACACACAAACACTTTGCTCTTCCCTCTCTACTATCACATGGCATTCTTTTATGAGAAGAGCCCCTTCATTGAATCCACAATTCTCATTACTCACCCCTAAATCCACCACTGCAATCGTATTCAGTAAAATACTGCCGCCGCGCGGTGGCAGCCGTTGCTCCTTCCCTTTTTATTCCAGGGCCCCTAGCACTTCCGCAACCCACCGTACAAGCAGTGGCAGTTGGGTTGCGGCAACTGAAGGGGGATACAACCTCGCTCTCCGAGACGCGCTGTATAGTAAACATGCATAGAATGGGATTGTCCCCTAATCCTTAGTCCTTATTCCTCATCCTCAAGGGGATTCCTCACCCCCGGGCAATTGTCAGCCCCTACCCCTCCTCGTTTACATTTATCATAAGACTTGCCTTGTGAAAGGAAACTAGACCTAAGAAAAGAAATGGGGAAGAGGGCGAGAAAGAAAAGGAGTGAGGGATTGACAGACGAAGACAGCAGAGGGATTGCGTTGTGTGTTAAATTAGCGAAATGTCTGCAAGGTGATACCTTTATTGCACTCGTTAGCCATATTATTGTGCAGACTAGCAACGCCTGAGGGTGGAGTATTTTGTTTCCTAATTAATAGAAACAGTATACGCAAATTAGAATATTTTGCTCGAAGAAATGAACAATTGAAGAGCTTTTAGCTGAAAGAATTTTAGCCCGATTTTTTTTCAATAAAAACAAAAAAAAAGTTATCCCTTTGACATTTATTACTATTCCATCTATAATGGAGTGCGCCAGTGTTGAGCCATAGCCTCTCCTTTGTTAGGAGTTAATAAACCTAGTTAATTTAGTTGCCTTATTTGCCCATAGGTGTCATGAATGGTATACGGTCAACATACCGACCCAATGAGACAGCTAACAGGCAACTAAGGTATTATTATCGCCTTACTATGATTGTTTTCCGTTTATATAAAAACAGGTGCCGCGACAATGCTTGACAATGATTAACATTTAAGTAGCGGTAGTCGGCATCTTTTTATTTCATTATGTATAACAGCTGCGGGGAAACAAAGCGAGCCGATGGACAACCATCATAGCGAGGCGATAACATTATGATGCTGAGGACGGTACATTTTATTTAGAGGCCTTTTATTCAGGCTTAAGGATATTTTACGAGCCTAAACATTTTCAGATTCGTGACCCATGGCTTAAAGTTCCTCCCGGAGGACTTGCTCCTAGGATTTTTCTATCCAAGAGAATCCATCGACCCCGGTCGGGTTGGAACTCGCGACCCTCGAGACCAGAGGGAAAGAGCATAACTACTAGTCTCCCGCGTCAAACAATGGAATTTATTGGCTTTCGAAAATAATAAAATAAATACGTTTATGGAAATCTTTGCACTAAAGAGAGATGAACAGACAGGTGAATGGAGAAGATTGCGTTACAGTGAGCTATATGGTCTTTATAGGAATCTAGATATAATATGAAAAAAAGTTAGGTCTCGTAGACTGTGGGCAGAACATGGGACACGAATGGGGAATGAAAGAGGGGCATGGAAGCTTCTTGTAGGAAAATAAAAGAGAAAACGCCCAGTTGGTAGACCAGGAATGAGGTGGGAGAATAACATTAACCATGATCATATGTCTCCATCCATCCATCCATAGTAATTCTGCCCGAGGGCAGGTCTTTCATTTTCATGCTATGCTTGCAGCTTTACTAGGGATATGTAGGTGTGGTAGCTTCCCGTTGCTTTCTACACCGGTGATGGATGACGATGATAAGATGAATATGAATGATGATGATAAGATGACCATATGATTTTGGGGACCGTTTGGGCCTTAAAGTTTTCCTGACATTTGTCTTACAGGTGAGGAAAAACCCCGATAAAAACCTCACCCAGAAAAACTGCCCCGACCGGGGATCGAAGGCAGCACGCTACCTCGAGACCACAGCGGTGACATCGTATGTCTCCTATCTTTAATTCATCTCCATGTCTTACATATAAATAAGCACCATAAGGAATATTATTTACCATTAAAACAGATTACTTTTTAATTTGAATAGTTTCATTCCCTAGATCGAGAAACCACTATTCTTATTTGATTAGAATTTTGTTTTGTTATCACAAAGTTTAAATCCTCTAATTCTACAATTCCTTCATATTTTGTTTTTATTTGTGAATATTCCGTAATATTTCCTTCTGTTTTTTACTACTGAAGAAAATGAAACTGTGAAGCATTAATTGGGAATTTAGTGTTTAAAACGTGGATTTTCTACAATTCATCAATTCTGTTTGTTGAATATTGTCTTTGTAACGGTCTTAAAATTAACGGGCGTAATATGAGTTCTTTGTGCCCTACAGAATAATATATATCATGTTTCGCATCCTAGCAATTAATTAACAATAATAAACAACTGAACCATAAATAATGCGTGTGTCTATAATATTTACACTCCCATTAACACATCTTCCCTAGACCCATAAACATGTATAAATATTCTCACTTTCCGTCTCTCATTCCTATACCTATTTTTGTGTCCCTCATTCTAGTCCGACTTAGTATTCTGTACAATTAAAATTTAGCTTACGAAAGAAACTAAAAAATAACACACACATACACAACGTTCCCCTCCAAACACTGTTAATACAGTAAAATAATATTCATCCAAGGGAACTTAATATCCATCCACAGTAATTCTGCACGAAGGCAGGTCCTTCACTGCAATCATAGCATTTCCATGCTATGCTTGCAGCTTTACTAGGGAATTATAGGTGTGATAGCTTCCCGTTGCTTTCCACACCGGTGAAGGATGATGATGATAATGATAAGGATGATGGTGATGATGATGATGATGGCCATATGATTTCGGGGACCGTTTGGGCCTTAATATTTTCCTGACATTTGTCTTACAGGTGAGGAAAAAAAAACCTCACCCAGAAAAACTGCCCCGACCGGGGATCGAACCCGGGCCTGCTCCGTGACAAGGCAGCACGCTATCTCGAGACCACAGCGTTGGACTGCGGTTCAAATATATTTGAAGTGCAGAAACAATTACCATATTGATGTTGCATTATAAACAATACAAATTTCTTCATTGCGCCCAAAATGTGTTCCTTTTGGATTTTCTCACTGTGTCTAAGAATTTGAAATATTTTTCATAGTGCTCGACTCCTCCTAACAGATCCCAAATCAATGTACTCTTTTTGTTAGAATAATTATATATGCCTATAGAAATATATATTAATTTGCTCTATGTGTAACCTAGTGCTTGAATTCTTAATATACATGGACTATGGTCATTTTTATCATTATCATAATCATCATTCACCGGTGTGGAAAGCAACGGGAAGCTACCACACCTATAATTCCCTAGTAAAGCTGCAAAGTATAGCATGAAAATGCTACGATTGCAGTGAAAGGCCTGCCCTCGGGCAGAATTACTATGGATGGATGATCATTTTTGCATAAACATTATAGTCCATGGTCTAAGAATTGTTTAAGAATGCAAAGAAAAATATTTAAAGCCAATTAATAAACAATACAAATGTTTTTAAAACTCTTAATTATAGGTAACATGTTATTGAAATGTGCTAATATGTAATAATGTATAGGATACGCTAGGATGTTTACAGATTAATATTGCTCCACTGTTGTCTTGATCGTCATCACTTGTGGCATCCAAATTGTCGTGGAATATTTTGATTTCAGCCAACATTTCTAGGAGAAAGTTCAGTAGATTGTTTTTTCCTAAACTCTTTTATCATAATTCATAATTGCTGTAATTCAGTCCTGTTAAAAATTTAAGACAAATATTTTCCATTACTCTTTTTGTTCTTTTTAATCATGCCTTAATGACATGAAAAGTCATTTTTAAATTATGTTGCCGATGTGCTACACAATCCTTCTAAGCCTTCAACTAAGTGAGTTAAACGGCATTTTATTGTATAAACATATACATTGCGGTGCGATGCAGCTGAACTGTTAAAGATCATGTATAAACAAAATACTTTCTGCGTACGTTGAATAGAGCAGTCATATTTATTCCAATAGAGTTGTTATGCAGTGAAAATAAAACTCAATTGTACCTTATTATTATTATTATTATTATTATTATTATTATTATTATTATTATTATTATTATTATTATTATTATCATCATCGTCATCATCATCATCATCATTATTATTATTATTATTATTATTATTATTATTATTATTATTATTATTATTATTTATCGCAGAAGAAATGAAGATATCATCCAAGTACTTCAATTACAACCAATCTCACAATTCATACATAAATACCCGCTACAGTGGTAAACTGATGTTAAACGTATGAATCGTTTAATAGATTCCCAAAAGTCGTGCTTTAATACTATCCTCAAGGGAAGAAATCTTTGGGATGTCCTAAAAAAAGATAGACCGAGAATGTTTCACTGAAACTGTAACAGGGGTTTGGGCCTAAACTTGTTTGGAATAAGATCTTTATTATTATCTTCTTCTTCTTCACATCCTGGTATAGGCATTAGTTGCCTGTTCCGTCTTCACTAATAGATCTAAGACTATCTCTTCCAAGGACGTCCGACATCTCTTCTTCCTCTCGGAAAATAATGTAAGATATTTGGTAATCTACATTCTTGTATTCTTTCTACATGTTCTTTCCGCTGATTTTTATTGTTATATATATTTTCTTTTATGGAGTAGATCTGCAGTTCTTCATGGATATCCTCGTGTCTTATCTGGTCCATTCTAGTGCATCCCTTTTCTTTTCTTAAAAATTTCATCTCGGCTGCTTGGATTTTACTTTCTTGTTTGGTGGTGATAATCCAAGTTTCACTCCCATACAAAAAGACAGGGACTGCCATTGTTTTATAAAATTTTAATTTTGTTTGTTTATGGGCTTTATTATTCAATTATTATTATTATTCTAGTTATTATTATTATTATTATTATTATCATTATTATTATTATTATCATTATCATTATTATTATTATTATTATTATTATTATTATTATTATTATTATTATTATTATTATTATTGTACTTACGAAAATTTTTGGACCAAAGAGAGATGAACAGACAGGTGAATGGAGAAGACTACATAACAATGAACTACATGGTCTTTATAGGAAGCCAGATATAATAAGAACAGTTAAGCCTCGTAGACTGCGATGGGCTGGACATGTTGCACGTATGGGAAATGAAAGACTTGCATGGAAACTTCTTGTGGGAAAGCCAGAGAGAAAACGCCCAGTTGGTAAACCAAGAATGAGGTGGGAGAATAACGTTAACTATGACTTGAGGGAAGTAGATTATACAGGGAATGATTGGAAAGCATTAGCTCAGGATAGGGATGTATGGAGAGCTTATGTCCGCGCGGCCATGAACCTACGGTTTCGATAGTGCCAGTGAGTAAGTAAGTATTATTATTGTTGTTCCATATCATGTATGGAAGGGATTTGAGTTTTTGCGAGTTTATGTTAAGCGGTAGTCGAGGTAAGCGGAATTTTATTATATTACTTAAACATATATATAGTGTATGTATTTAAAGGTTATTGTAAATTTGTAAAAGAGATTTACTCATCGACTATATAAGAACAATAGAAAATGTACTTCAGAATATAGGAGAGCTTGAAGCTGTTCATACGACTGTGCTATTCTGTGCTAGACTGGTCTGAAATATTCAGTAGTCGTAAAAAAGTGTCTACATGGGAAGTGTCCATCATTTTGGAGAATCCTTGATCTACCTTTAAATATTCTGTCGGGGGGGAGGAAATACGTCAGTTCTCTTGATAAGAAACACCATTGGACTAAATTAAGTATTTAAATCTCTTTGTTAATTCAGTAGACATGACACAGTTTTCACAGGAGCTCTTTAACTTGATTTCACGGTGAAATTTGTTATTTGTGTGATCTCAGGGTGTAGTTAGATATTCGTGTTATATTCCATGATGTGTACTCGTATTTTAAAATGTTTTGTGCATTTATAACGTATTGAGAAAACTCGAAAAAAAATACAAAAACATGATCATTGATTTCTGAAAATAAATTTTGAAGTACCTTTGTTATCGGATAATACCGTAATTAATTATTTTCTGTCTATTTTATTCCTATATTCTTATGTTATTAGTAGTTGCATTTTCATTTTTTTTTATTTTTGCTTAGCATCATTTGTTAAATTTGAAAAAAGAAATCAACCCATATTTTATATAGGCCTAGTAATTATAGTGTAATAATTTATTTTATTTAAATGACACACAGAGTAAGGTGCGTTTAGGCATATAGTTTTTAGATACTATGCACTATCTCCTCTACTAATGCATTTTGTACTAGAGCATGTTATCAAATCTTTAGAGAATTAAGAAGGCCTGCAAATCAAAGATTTCAACATGCTGTTAGTTTCTGCTGATGATGTAGTACTACTAGGCGATAGCGAGGAGATACTAAGGACCAACATGCACACTGTATTGAGGAACACTATGGAAGTAAACATCAGTAAAACTGAATATATGGTCACATAGAGTAACACATTATATAATAGAAATGGATAGTTAATGACAAATGAGGAACATTTTGAAGAAGTGGCTAAATTCAAATATTTAGGAACAATGATTACAAACAGGATTGAGGTGCAGAAAGAAATTATACATAGGCTCAATTCTGGAAACGCGTGCTATTACGCATTACAGGGAGTTGTCACAACTTTTCTAAAAAAAACGTTAACCTGAAAAATGTAAGAACTGTTATCTTCGCAGTTATGTGGATGCGAAACATGAACTCTCACTTTAAGGAAGGAGAAAAAAGATAACGAGCATCTGAGAATAGGAAAATATATCCATCGAAGGGAGACGAACAAGCTGACAGGTGGATGGAAAAGACTACATAACAGTTAGCTACATGAACATGATCATTAGGGTAAATTATATATAATAATAATAAGAGATAGGTCTCATAGACTGTGATGGCATTAATGGGGAATGAAAAGGGACATAATTCCTTAAGAGAAAACCAGAGGGAAAGCGCCCAGCAGGTAGGCCAAAAATGAAATGGGGAATAACATTAATCATGATTTGAGGAAAGTAGATTATGTGGAATGTTTGGAAAACATTACTTTAGGATAGGGATGTATGGAGAGCTTATGTCTGTCCGGCCATGAGACTAATGGTTCCATAGTGCCAGTTAGTTAGTTACAGAAATATGTATATATATATATTTTTTGCAAATTCCCCAGGTTGTCTTTCGACATTCCTGGTGTTCTCTCCTGGCATGGCTTACTTGTAACCCACTTCTGAGGTTGGGGCGCCTGAAAGGCGAGGTTACGTTGCCCCGGTGATATGATGAGTGTTGATGATGATAGTGGTGCTCAGGGAGAATCTCTAATCCCAAGCTTAATCTAAGATGAATATGAGAATGATGATGATATTTGCGAAGGCCATATGATTGGACCGTTTGGGCCTTGAAGTTTTCCTGACATTTGTCTTACAGGCGAGGAAAAACCCCGATAAAACCTCACCCAGAAAAACTGTCCCGACCGGGGATCGAACCCGGCTCGCTGCGTGACAAGGCAGCACGCTACCTCGAGACCACAGAGGTGGACTAGTTACAGAAATATTAATAATTGTAAATTTTCCTTATTTGGATGTGTGGTAGACAAGGATTAAAGTCTTAACTCTGCCAGGTGATTTAGAGTTATTATTATTATTATTATTATTATTATTATTATTATTTAACCCCCAGTTGAACCCATGTTCGCATTTATTGACGGTTGGGGAATGAAAAAGCTTCATGGAAGCTTCTTGTAGGAAAACCAGAGGGAAAACGCCCAGTTGGTAGACCAAGAATGAGGTGGGAGAATAACATTAACTATGATTTGAGGGAAATAGATTATACAGGGGATGATTGGAAAACATTAGCTCAGGATAGGGATGTATGGATAGCTTATGTTCGCGCGGCCATGAACCTCCGGGTTCGATAGTGCCAATGAGTTATTATTATTATTATTATTATTAGTATTATTATTATTATTATTATTATTATTATTAATGCTGCCAACTTTCTATGGTTCAAACCCAAGTAATAATTTTACAAATTAAATCATCTGCAGGATAAATAGAGTATATGATGATGATAATAATAAAAAGTAAAGTAAAGTGATCCCACAACAGGCCCGGAGGCCCTTGGGGTAGTAGGAGGTTAAGGCTCCCACTTTTTCTAGACAATCGGCACTTTATATCAGCCGGGTTGTCATCCCTGCGTGACGGCCGCCTCTACCCCAGAACAGGCGTCTGGTACTCATTTCCGTTAGAGGCTGAGTCGACCCCAGGGCCATAGTGCCGCCAGAGGGTTTAGGTCAGTTTAAAAATCCTAACCCCAATGGGACTTGAACCCTCGACCCTCCGGCTTGTAGCTCAGTGCCTTAACCACTACGCTACGGCGTGTCCCTAATAGTAATAATAATAATAATAATAATATATCACAATTTCTCAGAGTATTTAAAGACATGTTGGAATGTTTGGTTTATGGGATAGGTATAATTGAGTTTTATTTTGTTTGAAAAATGCAACTCGTCATATTTTTGGAATGTTGTGAATGCGTTTGAAGTTCAGGAGGGTGTACAGAAGTCGGAAAATCTGTAATGGAACTTCATGCTGTCTTTTCGTCGCCGTGACAGGGGATGGATATGTGTTTGGGGTGAGAATAAAAGAGGGTTGAACCATATAGGGACGGTACAGGGATCCTCTTTCACATCATTTATTACACTTTAGGGACTAGAAATTCAGTCACAAACCGACCAACTCCTTGATGTGTTAAAAAAAAACTTAAGTTGCTCAGTGTTAAGGGGATGAATTTGACTTCAGCACGTAGTGTTGTAAGAAGTATTACTCCCTTGAACAGAGTAATGGATACATTCATTTATGGAATGAAACAATTATGATCCCGTTCAATTTAGAACTAGGGGTGCTCTTGTTACCCTATGTAAACTCGAGGGAGGTTGCCCTTCCAGCTTGGAATGATTTATATGCTGGCATTGTGATGAAATGCATTATTTTAATGCCTTTAATGATTTGTGGTCCTAAAATAAGTTGCCTTGTGGTGTTTTAAAACTGTTTAGTTGTCCAGTATTTATTAGGTTCTCAAAATAAATGTCGGTTTCTAATCTAAAATATGTCAGGAGGAATTTTGAAAGTGTCATTCACTGCTATTTTGTTCATAATGTTAGTGCAGAATTATCACAAATAGTAATGAGATGCACAAAGAATTTAAACGTAGGCTCAATTCTGGAAATGCGTGCTATTATACATTACAGGGACTCTTGTCGTCCCAACTCCTTTAAAAAAATGTTAAACTGAAAATATATAAAACTGTTATTCTACCAGTTATATTGTATGGATGCGAAACATAGACTTTAAGGATGGAAAGGAGATTACGAGTATTTGAGAATAAAGTTCATAGGAACATCTTTTTGGCCATAGACAGATGAACATGCAGGTGAATGGAGAACACTACATTGTCTTTATGGGAAGCCGGATATAAAAGAACAATTAAGTCTCGTCTCGTAGACTGCGATGGGCAGGACATGGTGCACGAATAGGGAATGAAAGACGTATATGGAAGCTTCTTATAGGAAAACCAGATGGTAAAACACCCAGTTGGTAGACAAATAATGAGATGGGAGAATAACATTGACTATGCTTTGAGGCAAGTAGATTATATAGGGGAATGATTGGAAATCATTAGCTCGGGATAGGGGTGTATGGAGAGCTTATATCCGCAAGGCCATGAACCTACCGGTTCGATAGTGCCAGTGAGTTAGTTAAGTCAATGTGGGTCTTTATTATCAACAACTGGAATGAGTTCGTGAAATTTTGAGACGGAGATACCCAGCATTAGTTAACGAAAATAGAGTTACGGTATCTTACAGGACTGCGAAGAACAATAAGAAAAATTCAGGAATTGGGAGGAATCGATTTGATACTCATTGATGTAGGTTAACATATTAAAAAACAAGTGCCTCGTATGTAGTAATATTTGTTGAAGAGAAGAGAGAAGGGATTTAGTTTTTGTAGACCGATGGAATGTAGTGATGTGGAACAGTGGATTCTTTTGTTGAGGGTATTAGTGACAGCACAGGAAATTCCACCAAGTTCCTTCTCTATTGTAACTTTACAAATCAAACTGAATTTGGTACTCTATTGTTCCTTTACTAAACTTGTTTGTCCTCATTTAAGGGATTAATTTTAACTTTTTCACAACTTAATTAGTTTCCTAACTCTTCTCTTTACGTTTCTTCGCTTCAAACTTCATTTTTACATCTTTTTATTAAGGATTATCCTAACTTTTCAATGGTTCTGCCTTACCTAAAGACATTTATGAGCTAAGAAAACCAAGCAAGAACACACTCACATACTCGGAGATCTATTCCCAAATTTAAAATAGAAGCAAATCAGCACTGGAATCTACTATCACGTCATGAATGGTAAAAAAGAAAGAGGCTTGCATCGGCCATTAACTGTGAATAAAATAGAAGAGTGTCCTGCACCGTAGACGAGCGAATTAAGGCATCGTGCTTTGGTGCAGAGCTGCAGGATTTGCAATGGTATGAGCTCTTATAATTAACTAACTCACTGGCACTATGGAACCCGTAGGCTCATGGCCGCGCAGACATAAGCTGTCCATACATCCATATCCTGAGCTAATGTTTTCCAATCATCCCCTGTATAATCTATTTTCCTCAATCAAATCATGGTTAATATCATTCTCCCATTTCAATTTTGGTCTACCAAATGGGTGTTCCCCTTCTGGTTATCCTACAGAAAGCTTTAATGTCCTTGTTTCTTGCCCCATAGACTCGAGTTATTATCGGGGAAGAATTTCTCTAATTAAATTTTGGCCAATATGGGACCAGGCCCATCCACAGTCGACGAATCTGAGTAGCTACAATAAATAAGGGCTCCATGTTGAGAGAACCAGCAATATGGCTGGGAGACCCGACATACTGCCACGTGTCACCCCAATACTGGCAGGATAATAATCAACTCTGTGATTAACGCATGTGATTTGAGGTCATCAGACAGCTGGTAAAGCAAGGACCAATATTAGCAGGGTTAAAAACTGGATACACAAAACGCATGAAATTATCAAAAACCTCAGTATGACAGTATGATCAAAGTGCATTGTTGAACTGGTCTCGTCTGCTCACATACTATTCCATATGCTTCACTCATTAGGACATAAATTCAAGCGTCTAAACTTGTGATTTCTTTGAAGCAATGTGATCTCATGGACTTGGTTAAGGACCTAAGACAAGTAGAAAAAAATAAGACAATGGTTCTCCTTCAATCCAGTGCAGTGTGTTGCTAAAATGTTCATTATAGTATCATGTTAACATGTACAGTAGTCACTGCATTTGGAAGTAACTATCCGATCGAATAGCATACTGCAGTATAATGTTGAGGAAATTGATGCGAAGAGATTTTAATAATCAATTCCTCCTTGAAGGACAATTAATTGAAGTTGCATGGACAATTGCACCTGCTATCATTTTAATTTTCATTGCAATTCCCTCTCTGCGGCATTTTTACCATAATCATAGTTCCCCATACATCCTGTGCCGGAGCTCGGTGGTAGGCAGGAGATCTCAGGGTTATGAACTCTTTATAAGCAAAAGAACAACGTATAAATGTACACTCAATTTTAACGAATCCAAGAAACTGTTTATTTACGAGAAATACACTTTTGTTAATACAGTTACAAAGTTTTATCTAAGAGTGGAGTCGATGAAATACTTAGAGGTCCACGTGCTCGAATCAATATTTTCAAAGTCCAAATGCTTAACAGACTATAACTTTAAATTTAACTATTTCTCGGACGAATCTAATATTTAAACTGAATCGGAGATCGCGGTCTGCAGATCTACTATGTTCCAACACTGAACACTGATAGTGAGTGATAGTATTTTGATGTAAGTTCTCGCTTATAAAGGCGGTGGCTCCTCCCACTTTTCTCGAATCCACTCCTTACAATTGAATATATATATGTTACAATAATATTATTTACTAGTATGTATAACATTTCTAAGAACTGGGTAAATTGGTTCTTTGATATTTAATAGATAATGTTTATCAGTTTCTTTGTAAACTGTCAATGTTAAGAGATTATCTTTTCTAGAGGTGAATGAATGTCTTTTGTTGTCTGTACTGCCAGGTAGTAATTCTTTATCATCATTTCTTGGAATTGCTTAGTAGCGTTAATTGGTTTCTAAGAATTGGTCAATAGATTTTTAATATTTTTAATAGCTAACTAATGTTGTCTTTTCTTATTAGTTGTATAGACTGCTAATTGGAATTCTTTTGACAATACCCTTTTTTGTGTTCCTATATTATTTGTAAGTTGTGTAGTAGGTAGAGTTCTGACAATACCTCTTTATTTGTCATTTGTATAGCAGGTAGCGTTTTACAGTATTTTATTCTAGACAAATGTACGTGGAATTTTTACCTGGATATATTTCTACTTTTCCACATACATATTTTATAGCGATATTAGTAATATATTCTATTTTTATTATTTATAGATTTATTTAATTTTAATAACAATTTAATATATTTCGGAACATTTTAGTTTCAGATCCATGCATATTAGAGTTGTATCTTAGTTTATATGTCTCCTATCATATTAATCGCCACAATCCTTATCCTAAAATTGTTATTTTTCCAGTTATATGGATGCGAAACATGGACTCTTACTATAAGCGAGGAAAGGAAATTACGAGTATTTGAGAATAAAGTTCTCAGGAAGATTTTTGGGCAAAAAAGAGATGAACAGACAGGTGAGTGGAGAAAACTGGATAATAGCTACATGGTATATATAGGAAGCCAGATATAATAAGAACAGTTAAATCTCATAGACCACTATGGGCAGGACATGTAGAACGAATGGGTAATGAAAGAGGTGCATGGAAACTTCTTGTAGGAAAACCAGAGGGAAAACCAAGATTGAGGTGGGAGAATAACATTGTCCATGATTTGAGGGAAGTAGATTATACAGGGGATGATTGGAAAACATCTCAGGATAGGTATGTATGGAGAGGTTATGTCCACACGGGCATGAACCTACGGATTCCATAGTGCCAATGAGTTAGTTAGAGTTACATCCCTATCCTAAGCTAATGTTTTCAAATCGTCCCTGCATAATCTACTTCCCTCAAATCATGGTTAATGTTATTCCCCCACCTCATTCCTGATCTACCAACTGAACGATTACCCTTTTGGTTTTCCTACGAGAAGCTTCCATGCCCTCTTTCATTCGCCATTCATGCCACATGTCTTGCCCATCGTAGTCTACAAGACTAAACTGTTCTTATTATATCTGGTTTCTTATAAAGATCGTTTAGTTCACTGTTATGTAGTCTTCTCATTCGCCTACCTGTTTGTCTCTATGTGGTCCAAAACTTTTCCTAAGAATTTTATTCTCAAATACTCGTAATCTTTTTCCCTACCTTAAAGTAAGAGTCAGTGTTTCGCATCCATATAATATAACTGGTAGAATAATAGTTTTAAATATTTTCAGTTTAATGGTTTTTGAGAGAAGTTGAGATGAAACTCTCTGTAATGCACATTAGCACGCATTTCCACATTGAGCCTTATGTTTCATTTCCTTGTGCTTCTCATGCCTATTTGTAATTACTGTTCCTAGGTATTGCTTTCATTAATTTCACTTCATATGATGTCTGCATTCCTCATTGCTTTGTGTTGGTAGCATAGTACAAGTCTGCCATTATCTTATTTAAAGGTATATGTTCAAACTCGTACATTTTATAACAAATAAAAATAAAATGTTGTGAATGACGTAAATACTGATGATATCGACGAGACATGAGATCGAGGCAGACTATCAATATGTAACGTAGAGGCACAAATTAACTGCAGGCAATTTGCAACGTGGCCAGTAGTTAATTACTGCGCTGTGGAGACTGATGACAGTAGTGGTGCGTTCATCATTGCCATGCTTCCCAACTACACGCATTCATCTATACCCCTACACGCTTGTTCACAAAGTCCAATCATTTTCAAACACCTGCTCATATTACGGGTATGTAAAAACTCAGGCCCATTTATAATAACAACAGCCATAATTATTATTGCCGATACAATTACACAGATTGTTTTATTCATTTTATTTATGTATTTGTTCAGCGACTGTTTCATGGTGCAGGTGGTTAGACACTTACCATCTACCTCTGGGTTCCAAGTCTGCGTCTCTGTCACTCCATGTGAGGATCGTTCTGGATAAATCGAAGTCATGATAGAATTTCCTTGTGATTTCTCCCGTTTCTTCTTCTATCCAACAAATATATTTCCATCACTTCTCCATAGTCGTGTCATCCATTTCGTTTCATCTCATTTCATCAAAACCTGCAATAATTACATTCGATACTAATGAAAGGAGAAAGTTACATAACGATCTTTAATATAATAATGACATGTTGGATCATGACGAAATTAGTGGCCAGAGGCTGACCTTGAATCCATGGCGCGGAAAACCCAAGAAAACTGTCTTTATCATACTTATATCCGCGAAAATCTATATCACACACACACATATATATATAATTTTATAGTGGTCATTATCAGTGTCATAGAAGATAGTATCGGTGAAGATGTGGAAAAGATAAAAAAAACATGAGAACCCTAATAGTTTCGTCCATTTGGAATTCATTAACACTTACGCCCTTCCATGATTATTACAACTCAATGTTTTGAACTTCTCGTTTTTGGGCAAATGCCAGGAACTCTGATCCATACACTAAACACCCAGTGATGGGGTCTTGTATCTGTTAAAAAAACGGTCCCAGGGATAATGTGAAGAGTTTATGTTCTGTATCCGACAGTGAATCGAATCCGAAACAGTAGCGTAGAAGGTAGGATCATACAGGCCGCCGATTTTATTTTTAATGGCGTTTTAAATGCCAATTGGCTCTGATAGGGCTAATAATAATTAAATATATCATAAGGTTTGATGACTTTAGGGAAGGAAAAAAAACAGTCCGGAGATCAGAAGTGGCGTCCCAGGTAATGCATGACTCAAAAACTCCCTACTTGCCTTATTACTTCACTTCATGGTATTGAAATTCATGGTCTATAGAATCCTTACCTTCGTATTCGGTGTCCTAAGTTCTATTCCTAACAGAGCAAAACTCCACTGAGCGAAAGATCTAAAAGGTCCTTTGCCTACCAACGGCTGCTGGCCTCACATCCACATGTGTTAATCACAGAGGTATACTATCATCCAACCAGTGTAGGGATAACATGCGGTAAGCATGTAGGGTCCCCCAGCCATATTAGTTTTCTCAATATCAAGCCAAATTCCTCAAGATGCTAGGTGAGCACCGGTCCCGTACTAGCCGAAATTCCATGAGAAATTTCTTCCTCCATGGAGACTCGAACTAGTGCAAGTCCTGTAGCCCTGCTCCAAGGCATCATGCCTTAACCACATGGTTACTGCGCGGAATCCTAGCACTTTATTTTAAATTTCTACTTTGGGTCTGGATGCGGTCCCTTGACTGTTTTGACTTTGACAGTGGTCCTGGCACACTGCTAGCCACAGATCCAGAGAGGCTTGCTATTATGTACGTGTCTTATGCGTGAAGTGTTCTTGTTCCTTAACTATAGACAATCCATTAGTGACTTTTAAGTCCCATGAAGTGAGTAAATCCTAGAAAAAGAGAATACGATAGTATAAATGGGAGGATAGTATTGAACATGATGGATACAGTACACTGTTCCAATTAAACGAGACGATTAGATACAGAATGAATGTTGTAATTTACGTTTAGCTTTTAACAGCAGCACGCAAAATTAATGAGCGTTAATTTGTTATTTTTAATTTGAAACAGAGCCATGTGTGGTCTGGCTGGTAACAAATGTGTGTTGATGTGTAGGTACTATTGACTTTTTGTTTTAACAATACTCTACGCTTCTCAACTTTTTGTAATCAGGCTCCCTTCATTATTCATTAAGGTAAATGGAGGTATTTTCGTGATACTGTAATTTATATTATTGCTCCAATATTTTTAGAGTTAAGTCTAGGAGATTGATATGACCACATTTTTGTAATTTGAATGTGTGACAATATAAGTGCTTTTATTTATTATTTTTACGACTATTTAACTCATGCCCCAAATGGGAGTCAATGACCAATCATATTTCAATTATTTTTTATTTACAACCAATCACAGTCGTTTTTGACCTCGATTTTATCAGTTTAATTTATCACTTTAAAATCAAGCTCCTCCTTTTAACATTCTGAATAGGTCATAGCATTAGTTTACAGTGACAACATGTGGCTATATATATATATATATATATATATATATATAGTGCATGAATGTTAACACATAGTGCCTGCGGAATATAATATAAAAACATTTGTAGCAATTGATTGTACCACAAAAAAAAGAAACCACTTTTTGCACTTTCTTAAATGAATTATTTCCCAGGAAATAACGTTGCAGAAAAATATAATTGACATATTTACATCATAGGACATCAGAAATTAATTAATACCTATATTGTTGATTATAAATTTCTCCACTAGGATGAATTCTTACAATATTGCGATCCTTTGTCAATAAATAATATGATCTGGTTGCAGTGATGAACAAATGAAGCCTAACAATCTTTTCTCGTTTTTTCAAACATCGCCGTTTACATTAAATATGTAAGTATTTTAAAATAATTATAGTTAAATAATTATTGTGAGTAAACAGCTTAATTTTATTCGTTAAATAGTCCTAACAAATGCCACTCTTGATTTACAAATTCTCTAGATAAACTGGAAATCACTCGTGGCATTACTCATGATGACTCTTCAGTTAGGAAGGCCTTGGAGTAGTTGGGGAATAATATTCGGTTGAATCTTAGGAAAATGGTTATCGATATGAACTGGATTCAGTTCACTGAAGATAGGGACCAGTGCCTTGAAGAGAATGCAGCACTGAATCTGCGGATTCATAATCCACGTTAAATACATCATCATAATCCTAAGGCAAACTTAAAAGTTGAAAATTTTGGCCTAGATAGTAATCTTCTTCTATATTTCTCTGTATTTTGCTACAATCAGATTTGTCATAAGCAATGCCACGAGTGATTTCCAAATTATCGATACATTCACGACTCACGAAGTGAGGAGTGAATTTATGTAGAGAATTTGGAAATCAAGAGTGGCATTTGTTAGGACTATTTAACGAATAAAATTAAGCTCTTTACTCACAAATCATTAATATATATATATATATATATATATATATATATATATATATATATATATATATATATATAATGTAAACGGCGATGTTTGGAAACAAATGAGAAGCGATGTTTGAAAACAAATGAGAAAGGATTCTTACGCTTGTTCATCACTGCAACCAGATCATATTATTTATTGCCAGAGGATCGCAAATATTGTAAGAATGCACCCTAGTGGAGAACCAACATTATAGGTATTAATTCATTTCTGATGTCCTATGATGTAAATATGTCAATTATATTTTTCTGCAACGTTATGGGAAATAATTCGTTTAAGAAAATGCAAACAGTGTTCTTTTTTGTGGTATAATCAATTGCTACAAATGTTTTATATTATCTCCCGCAAGTACTGCCAGCTGGCATTCGTGCACTATATATACAATCTGGTAGCCGTATTTCTTAAAGAGTCAATCACTGCAAAATAATGCTATGACCTATTCAGAATGTTAAAAAGGAGGAGCTTTCTTTAATATGACTATTTAACTCATGCCCCAAATGGGAGTTAATGACCAATCACGTTTCAATGATTTCTGTTTTACAACCAATCAGAGTCGTGTTTCACGAAATATTTATCAGTGTTAGGATTATCATATATTAAACAAAGCTCCTCCTTTTTAATATTCTGAACAGGTCTGACCGTTATTTTGCAGTGACTGAGCCTATAACAAATACGGCTACCAGATTGTATATAATAGTGCTTACATGTCAACATTTGTAGCAATTGATTATACCACCAAAAAAAGAAACCACTGTTTGCACTTTCTTAAATGTATTTTTTCCCAGGTAATAATCGAGAAAAATATAATTGCCATATTTACATCATACGACATCAAAAATGAATTAATATACAGATTGATGTGTTTCATTTTTTCTCCACTAGAGAGCATTCTTACAATATTGCGTTCCTTTGGCAATAAATAGTATGATCTGGTTGCAGTGATAAACAAAAGAAGCAGTAGAAGCGTACCTATCGTTTCTCATTTGTTTTCAAACATCGCCGTTTACATTAAATATATAAATATTTTAAAATAAACTATAGTTAAATAATGATTTGTGAGTAAACAGCTTAATTTTATTCGTTAAATAGTCCTAACAAATGCCACTCTTGATTTCCAAATTCTCTAGATAAATTCACTCCTCACTTCGTGAGTCGTGAATTTATCGATAATTTGGAAATCACTCGTGGCATTACTTATGATAAACTTATTTCATAAGTTCGAGGTGAAACACGGCTGTGATTGGTTGTAATTCAGAAATCATTGAAATGTGATTGGTCATAGAATCCCATTTGAGTCATGAGTTAAATAGTCATTTAATTTAGATCGATTACATAATCTTCCCCATCTCAATTAAATCTCTACTTAATGTAGGTTTCCATTTGTATACTTACTTACTCACTGGCACTATCGAACCCGTAGGTTCATGGCCGCGCGGACATAAGCTCTCCATACATCCCTATCCTGAGCCAACGCTTTCCAATCATTCCCTGTATAATCTACTTCCCTCAAATCATAGTTAATGTTGTTCTCCCACCTCATTCTTGGTCTACCAACTGGGCGTTTTCCTTCTGGCTTTCCTACAAGAAGTTTCCATGCACCTCTTTCATTCCCCATACGCGCAACATGTCCTGCCCATCGCAGTATACGAGACTTAACTGTTCTTATTATATCTGGCTTCCTATAAAGACCGTGTAGTTCATTGTTATGTAGTCTTCTCCATTCACCTGTCTGTTCATCTCTCTTTGGTCCAAAAATTTTCCTAAGAACTTTATTCTCAAATACTCGTAATCTCCTTTCCTCCCTTAAAGCAAGAGTCCTTGTTTCGCACCCATATAATATAACTGGTAGAATAATAGTTTTATACATTTTCAGCTTAACGTTTTTTGAAAGGAGTTGCGACATCAAAAGTCTCTGCAATGCATAATAGCATGCATTTCCAGAATTAAGCCTATGTTTAATTTCTTTGTGCATCTCATTCCTATTTGTGATTATTGTTCCTAGGTATTTGAATTCAGCCACTTCCTCAAAATTTCCCTCATTTGTCATCAGCTGTCCATTTCCATTATATACTGAATTTCTATATGTGACCGTATATTTAGTTTTACTGATATTTACTTCCAGTCCTAATTTCTTAGTGTTACTCAATAGTGTGTGCGTGTTGGCCTTTAGTATCTCCTCGCTATCGGCCAATAATACTACATGATCAGCATAAACTAACAGCTTATTAACGCCATTCAGGTGTAAGCCTTCCTCATTCTCCAAATATTTAATGGCATGCTCTAGTACAAAATTAAATAGTAGAGGAGATAGTGCATCTCCTTGCTTCTACCCGTTCTGGATTTCAAAAGTGTCTGAAAACTGTTTGCCTACACGCACCCTACTCTTTGAGCCATTTAGACACATTCGTATAAGTCTAACTAACTTTTTAGGAATTCCGAACTCCAGCAGGATACTATATAACTTCTCCCTCTTAATTGAATCATACGCTTTTTTGAAGTCTACATATAGTTGATGTACAGTACCATTATATTCCCATTTCTTTTCTAAAATCTGTCTTATACTAAAAATCTGATCTGTTGTAGACCTGTTTCTTCTAAATGCACATTGATGATCTCCTAGAATGTCATCAATATAGGGAGTAAGTCTGCTTACTAATATATTTGTAAGAATTTTGTACGAAGTTGAAAGTAATGAGATGCCCCTGTAGTTGTTGCAATCAGTTTTATCTCCTTTCTTATAAATTGGTACGATAATTGATTCTTTCCATTCATTGGAAGAGCTTCTTTTCCCAAATCATACTAAGCAACCAGCGTATCTTGTCCATCAATTTTTCTCCCCCTGATTTTATCAGTTCTGCTGGGATCTCATCTGAACCTGATGCTTTATACATCTTCAATTTTTCAATCGCCATTTCAACCTCTAATGCACTTGGCTCTGCGACTAGCATTTCTGCTGTCTGTAACTTATCCTCCTCAATGTCCTGTTCTGTATGTACATTTAATAGCTGATTAAAGTAACTTTCCCATCTATTTAATATACTCCTAGAATCTGCAATCATATCCCCATTTTCATTCCGAATTATGTTTTTTTCTAGCCTGAAACCCTTTCTTCTCTATACTAATTCCCTGATATAATTCTCTAATGTTCCTATTTTGTAAATTCATGTCAAGGTCATTAATCTTCTCTCTCAAATATTCCCTCTTTTTACTCTTTAGTAACTTGGTGGTTTCCCGTCTAACACTACCCAATTGCTCTAAATTTACCTCATTTGGCTCGTGTAACCATTTCATTTTTGCTAGCTTTCTTTTCTTTACAATGTCGGCACATTCCTCATCAAACTATTTCTTGTTTTGCCTCTTTTTTAAACAATAGCTTTATCTAATTACTGGTTATTCATTCTTATCATGTATCTTAAGCAATCTATTCTGTGTAACTAATATGATTTACTACATATTCTTCTTCTTATTGTTATTCATAATTTGTAGGATTTTCATCCTGTTTATTTCCAAAATCACTACCCGGAGGAAGACATATTGGATGTTCACTATTAAACATATACATTTTTTACACTTCTTTTTTCTTAACTCCATATTAATTTTTCGAGCGATTTTATCCCTGATAAGATACTTGGAGTCTTGTTTTCAAATTGATATTGTTTGTTATTTTTTATTTATTTTAGCCTATTTTTTCATTGCTAGAATTTTATTTTTGGATTTCACATAAATCTCCAATTCTAGTGTCTGATTTTGTTGATTTGTTTATGATACTTATCTGGGTTTATTTTAATAGCATATTCTGAGTTCCGTTGTGAAACATCGAAAATTGTGACAGCTAGAGCGATATATATATATATATATATATATATATATATATATATATATATTACCTTTCTTCTTCTCCATCGTAATTTAACCTCTCACGTTACATGTACTTTTACATGTCACTCCCTTTCCGGGCCTTAAAATAGCACGACCAGCCGGGAGACGGATTTTAAACGTTTGGATCATACACGTACTTTTTTGACCACACTAAAGTCGGTACAACTATCAAATATGGAAATAGTAAATTTAAAAGAAATTTTAGTCCAGCAAGGAATACGATAAGGAGACTCATTAAGTCCTATATTGTTCACACTAATAATGGATGAAATCATCAAAGAACTAAAAGTTGAAGTTAGAAAAAGGGATTAAAATAGGTAACAAAGAGCTGAAGATAATAAACTATGCTGATGACAGATTTCTAATTGCACAAAGTGAAGATGATTTACAAATGCTATTGTACAAATTTAGAATCATTGCAGCAAAATATAACATGAAACTCTCAACAAATAAAACCAAATCAATGGCAATATCCAAGGACCCACGACGTGTTAAATTAGAAATAGAAGGGAAAAGTATAGAACAAGTCATGAAATTCAAATATTTAGGAATAGAAATTAGTAGCAGCAACAGAATAACACTACGGTGAAATCCTCCATCAGGCAAATAATGCAAACAAAATAGCGGGATGTTTAAACAATACTGTTTGGAAAAGTACGTGACTGGACACCTCAGCAGAAAAGGCATTTGGGACGACCACACTACGATGGAAGGACATTACCATACCCGGACCTATAGTGAATGAACACGCAACAAGCTGCCAGCTTTCATTCGTAGAGGAAGAAGAAGAAGACTAAAGACATGGAGAGCCTCCCCGAATGAGTAATCAGCTCATAATCAAGGGCTCCTCCAACACAGCATTCAGACACCTCATTTATACTAATCGTAGTGAATATGATAGTGATGGCCAGTTGGTTTCGGGGACCGTTTTGGAGCTTAAAGTTTCCTGACATTTGTCTTACAGGTAACAAAAAACAAATCGCCCAGGAAATTTGTCCCCACCGGGGACCGAACCCAGAACTATCGTCTACGAGGCAGCGACGCTACCGCGAGACCTTAGAGAAAGATTTATTTTATGTTTCTGTCTGTGCCATACATTTTGTATTGTTTTCTAATTAATTTACTCCGATTTTGGATATAGTGGAAATTGACAGAAAATGGATTGCAGTATTAGAAAACTGTTATAAAATAGTATTTTCAGTAAATTCCTGCCTGAGTGTTAGGCGGACTATTGACTGTTTCTTTATGGCCGTGGGCATATCCCTTAGGCCATGGGTCACCACCTCTCGTAATAAATTCACATCTCAAAGGAAGGGAAGCCGGCAGTTACTTCCGGCTCATAGACTCCCACAATCACGACACAGGAAGTACTTTTCACAACACTTGTATCTAGCCACAAGCAGTGAGACATGTCCACTATTTTCTACTTCATGTGTTTTCAATTTATTTATTGATTCGTCTATTTATAGCCTATGTTTATTTATAAGTAACTAACTCATAGACTCTAACGAACCCGTAGGTTCATGGCCGCGCGGACATAAGCTCTCCATACATCCCTATCCTCGTATAATGTTTTCCAATCATCCCCTGTATGCTCTACTTCCCTCAAATTATGGATAATGTTATTCTCCCGCTTCATTCTTGGTCTACCTACTGCGCGCTTTCCCTCTGGTTTTCCTACAAGTAGCTTCCAAGTAGCTCTTTCATCCCTTATACGTGCCACATGTCCTGCCCATCGCAGTCTACGAGACTTAACTGTTCTTATTATACCTGGAACTGTTCTTATTATATCTGGCTTCCTATAAATATCACGTAGTTCACTATTATATTGTTTATTTCTTGTCTTCTTGTAAGCCCATGTTTCCCTTAACAGAGATTTAGGCGCTCTCCCCCTACAGGGAAGCAATTGAACCATACTAATTTAGTTACACTTGTTTTCGTATAGATGTCATTTTATGAGTGGTCCGTGGTCAGCGTTCCGCCTCATACTGACATCTAGGAAACCAAGGTAGTACTAGGACGGGAAAATTCGGTAAATTTTGCTTAGCGGCCTTTTCATTCAGGCTAAATGATCTTTTACGAGCCTGAAAATCTTCAGACTCGGGACCCACGGCTTAAAGTCCCTCCCGGAGGACTTGCTCCTTGGATTTTTCCATCCTAAAAATATCCATCGACCCCGGCCGGGTTTGAACCCGCGACCCTCGGAACCAGAGGCAAGGAGCATAACCACTAGTCTACCGCGGCCTATTCGTTAATTTATTATTTATTTATTTATTTATTTATTTATTTATTCGTTCATACTTTATTTCATTTACTACGTCCATTACATTATTTTATATATTCGCCTATTTTATTTGTGTTTCATTTTATTTGTTCCTTTATTTTATTTATTAATTTTTTTATTTATTCACATTTTTCATTCATTCATTTCTCTCTGATGAGAAGTTTTATTTCTTCTCATAAAACATTCCAAATAATTTTGTTTTTGTTTAAAAAGTACTATTTGTAGTTAAAAGATTAAAACAGTACAGCATATACCTGAGATCTCATTCGCCCTTAAATAAGCACGATTTATTTAAAAAAGTGTACGATTGGTTTCAGCTAACACAAAAAGATGGAGAGATGTTACATAAATTAATCACATATAATCTTAAAATTCTAGGCCTTTCGGAATATGTTCCACCATCAGCCGCTAAAGCGGCATATATTTATTTAATTATTTATTTATTTGTATATACTTAAAATTCCATCGATCTCCAGCCGGTTTTGTACGCGTGAACGTCGAAAGCAGATGCTGTATATAAGTTTCCACTCTACTGCATGGTGCGACAAGCCTAGACGATTCTTGGCCTACCAGCCGGCTGCTGCTTTCACATCTACAAGTGTTAAACACAGACGTTGACGATCATCTAGTCAGTATTGGGATGATGTATGATCAGCATTTTTCGGATCCCCCCAGTCGTTATTTCTACTTTTCTTAACCTGCAGCCACTACTTTTGAAGCTACCCAATTTCTTCACGATGCTGAGTTGATGTCTTCCATACTGGTGAAATGCCATAACAAAATGCCTTCCACTATGAGGACTCGATCCAGATAGCTCTGTACAAAGGCATCATGTCTTAAACCCCCAGCTACCTGGCGGAATCAGGACTGCCATGGTAACCAAAACGACTATTCCACAAGAGAATGAAAAGATGGAAAGTAAATAGAAAAAATAGTAAAACAGAAGAAAAAGTATGAAGCAGAAAAATGAAGCGGGCACGTAGTAGCCCAATTAGGTAAGACATGCTACAAATCTGAAGGTCGGGAGTTGGAGTCCCTGTGGGTTAGGACTTTAAATCTGGCCTGAACCTTATAGGGACATCATGGTTCTAGAGTCGAATCAGACTTTTTAAGTCCCAGAAACTTATTCTGGGATTAAAGGCGGTAAGTCGCACAAGGATGACAGCTAGATTGACATCAAGTGCCGATTCTCTAGAAAGGTGGGAGCCTTGAGCTTCTACTAACTAAGGGTTTCCTAAAGCCTGTAGTGAGATCACTTTACGTTTTATAAAAATGGAGAGAGGAAGGAAAATGTGCGGAGAATCTATGCCACCTACATAAATTTAAATAAAAAAAACGTAAAACACATAATTTATTGTTACATTGTGTAAATAATTACTTGACAGAAATATATATGTTAATTAAAAAAATATGAGAATTGCTTTAAAATTAAGTGAGAAACTGAACTAGAGTAACCTAAAATTATCATATTTGCAATGTAAAATATGTATTAGTCATTGCTCAGACAGTGTAGCAAAATTATCACAACTAACGTTAACAGTGTGGGCAATATTTCTTAGTTGAAATTACAGGAGATCATGGCATCAATCTAGTCATAAAATGGTGGCAAGTACGTATTAGTTGTTTTATATTGTTTCAAATAAAGTTCAGTTCATTTAAAATTCAGTGATTTGTCTCGTATAATGTATATTAACACTACTTTTGGATATGTTTTGTATATACATTGTACTTAGTATACATAAAGGTTAGTGTTTTACTTCCCACATGTGGTTTGTAATATGTAATATTACATCATAGTTATTTTATTACAGTATAGTTATTTAGGTTGGTAACCTCGAAATGTAGGTAGTTGAACTTTCAATCATGGTCGCCATTGTTGTAAGTACGACAAAACGCACTATCACGCAAAAGTTTTTTATAGGACAACTTTATACGTTATGATATTGGTTAATATTTTTTTTTGCGAGTGATGTGAGATGAAATCGCCATATTGTAGTATGAACTGAATGTGATGAGAAAGCAACAAAGATGTAATCACTAGAACATGTTGATTAGACGATGTATGAACAGCTAATTAGTTATCTGATCATCTTAAATGCGCCCCAGCTACACGAGCGTTTGATGTGATAATCACCTTTACCTTCTGTATCAGATATGTGCTGGATTCCAAACGCCAAGCAGCTACAGGGAAAGGAACGCATCTTTCACTACACGTGTACGAGAATTTTCTTTTACATTGGTCAACCGAGTTATTTTTGACACAATAAATAGAATATTGCACAATAAAACCCATAAGCAAACACAATTAAAATTTTATAAAACAGTGACAGTCCCTGTCCTTTTATATGAAAGCGAATCTTGGATTATCATTACCAAACAAGAAAGTAAAATCCAAGCAGCCCAGATGAAATGTTTAAGAAGACTAAAAGAGTGTACTAGAATGGACCGGATAAGAAACGATGATATTCGTAAAGAACTGCAGATCTACTCCATAAAAGATAATATATTTAATAACAAGAAACAATAAGAACATGTAGAAAGAATGAACGAGAGTAGATTATCTAAGAAAATCTTACATTATTTTCCGAGAGGAAGAAGATATATCGGACGTCCTCAGAAGAGATGGTCTTAGATCTATTAGTGAAGACGGAACAGGCAATCAATGTCTAAACTAGAATGTGAAGAATAAGATGTTATACGAATGACTTTACAGAAAATGGAACAATCCTATACAAGAAGATAAAGAATTTTCTTTCTTTGTGAAAATGATGAGAGTATAAAAAATATTTTTCAATCAAGATTAAAACAAAAACTTAATTTAAATTTAAATAAATCTGCAGTGGAAATGTTATGATTAATTAAAGGAAAGTATACATTCAGCAGCTTTAGAAGCACTTGGGACAGAAAATCTAGAATTAAAAATAAATAATGAATGGTTTAATCAAGTTAATAAAAAATTAGTAGAAGAAAAAAAGAAAGCACGGATGAAATGGTTATCAGATCACTCAACAACATCTCGAAATGAATATATCACTTTAAAAACATAAAAACAAAAGTGGAAGTGAGAAGAAAAAAACATTAGTACTGGGATAATATATGCTCGAATATAGATCATTTGATTGGATATGCTAGATCCAAAGAAGCTTGGAAAACATTACAAAATATCAGCAAATCAGAAATAAAGAAAGAAGATAAATATTCAGTTGATAAGTCCATCAGAATGGATGCAACATTATAAAGGTTTACTTCAAGAGAATAGAAATGAGTTTCAACTTCCAGATACGGATGTAGAATATAAATTTGACGCTTCAGAGATAACAGAAGATGAAGTAAAAAGAGCTTTGAAAGAGGCAAAAAAAATTGGAGCACCAGGACCAGGAAATATTCATACGGAACTCCTAAAACATGGAGAAGATATTTTAGTAATATTTTCAAACAAAACGTTTTAATAAAATTGAAATTGGAGACGATATCCCAGAAGACTGGAATCTATCGTACGTTACTCCCATTTTTAAAAAAGGTGATAAAAAACTGTGTTCCAATTATAGAGGTATAAGCGTTATACCTTCAACAGCTAGGATTTTTAGTAAAATTATAAATTTTAAACTTAAGGAGATAAAAGATAACTTAAGAAAAGAACAATGTGGATTCCTGAGTGGAAGATCATGTATTGATAATATTTTCTGTATTAGACAATTACAATAGAAAATCCTAGCAAAAAATAAAGAACTACATATGACCTTTATTGATTTAGAGATGGCATATGATAGTGTACCTCGACAATTGTTATGGATGGCAATGAAAAAAATATGAATATGTGTGATAAATGAATTAATATTGTTAGGAGGATCTATACTAATACAAAAGCTAAAGTAAAAATACAGAATAATTTAACAGAGGAATTCACAGTGAATAAAGGCCTTAAGCAGGGATGCAGTTTGTCACCAATTCTTTTTAACATTTATTTAGACCAGGCTCTTAACTTATGGTATAAAAAATGTTCTGAAATAGGTATTCCTATAGGAGCAAAAGTACTCCATTCATTGTTGTTTGCAGATGATCAAATCATTTTTGCAGGGGATGAAGATGATATGAAATATATGATAAATAAACTAATGGAAGAATATAAAAAATGGGGACTGAATATACATTTACAGAAAACAGAATATATGTGTTTGGGAAAGGATGTGGATGACCTCATACTTTAAACAGGGAAAATAAAAAAATGTGAATTTTTTTAATATCTTAGGACAATAATTACAAGTTTCGGTACCTGTGAGAAAGATGTACAGGCTAAAATTGCAATGTCAAAAAATGCAACTAAGATATTACATGGAATAATTTGGAACAAAAATATTACAAAGGAAACTAAAATGAAAATTTATAAGAGCATAATACAGAATATTTTACCATATGGAAGTGAAACTTGGTCTTTGACGGAATTACAAAAGAATAAAATTAGAACAATTGAATTTGATTATTTTAGAAGAAGCCTCCAAAAAACAAGACAGGATAAAATAAGAAATGAATTCCTTTGGAGAGAAATGAAGGTCACCACATCTGTTGTTAAGAGGATTGAAAATCAAACGCTTAAATGGTATGGCCATGTACAAAGAATGGAAAATGAAAGATGGCCAAAAAATATATACCAATGGTCACCCTCTGGAAGAAATAAACGTGGTAGACCAAGATGGAAATGGAAAACCTACGTCAGAACAATAATGGAGGATAGGAATTTGGAAGAGGGAGATTGGAATGATAGAGATAAATGGAAACTGAAGACGGCAAACCTATAAGTGGGGGAAAGCCGAGGAAGGAGAAGAAGAAGAAAATCATCGGGCCATTATCAACATCCCACAGTATGGAAAGCAACGGGAAGCTACTGCATCTATAATTCCCCAGTAAAGCTACAAAGCATAGCAAATACCAAACTGAAAGCAGAAGATGAAACTTTTGTATTGTATTGTAAGCCTATGTTTTCCCTTTACAGAGATTTAGGCGCTCTCCTCCTACAGGGAAGAATTTGAACCTTACTAATTTAGTTACACTTGTTTTCGTATAGATGTCATTTTGAGTGGTACGTGGTCAGCGTTCCGCCTCATACTGTCATCCAGAAAACTAAGGTAGTACTAGGACGGTAAAATTCGGTAAATTTTGCTTAGAGGCCTTTTCATTCAGGCTTAAGGATTTTTTACGAGCCTAAAAATCTTCAGACTCGGGAATCACGGCTTAAAGTTCCTCCCGGAGGACTTGCTCCTTGGATTCTTCCGTCCTAAAAAAATCCATCGACCCCGGCCGGGTTTGAACCCGCGACCCTTGGGACCAGAGGCAAGGAGCATAACCACTAGTCCACCGCGGCCGATATAAGATGAAAGGCCTCCTACGAAAATACTCTGCTGGGTATTGTTGAGGACGACTGTGATCTCAGGTACTGTTTTATATTTCTTAAAATTTTAACATAGGGACCTAAACGGTGTTTCGTAATGTATTTTAAAAATCTTGAGCATGAAAATGCTATGGTTGCAGTAAACGACCTGTCCTAGGACAGAACACTATAGAATAGAATAAAACAAGTTCTACTAATATCTATTTTAGAACCTGATTGTCTTGGAAATTTTAATTGTAACGGAGAGCTAGTAGACATACACTGGTTCTAGACCCCACAGGAGAAAAAAAAAGTATCATGTAACTTCGGATAGTAAGGGACCAGTGCCACCCAGCATCGTTAGAAACTTTGGATAGCCACAATACTTAGCGTCTCCAAGTTAAGAAAAAACAGCGATAACGGTTCGACTTGCTGACTGATTGTCACCCCTATAATATTGTTGGATGATCGTTCGCCTCTGTAAATAGCACGTGGATGTGAGGCCAGTAGCAGGCTATAAGGCCAAGGCCCTTCTAGGTCTGTCGCAGCATGGAATTCAAGAGTGCTACTAATTTAAATTTTCATCAACAACTTGACATTTGGACCGCTTACCTGCAGGTGCATATTTCTAGGCTCTTTTAGATATTCGACTCTCTTCAATTCTATCTAGATGTTGAATACGTTTTTATTTACAGTTTTAATTTTATATACGAAGGATGTAGTTTCCAGTCATTTACTTATATATTCACTTCTAATGTGTTTTTTAACGAGCACCATTTCACTGCTATTATAAATTTCATTTCCGATGCATTTATTCTGCTTTTATCCTCTTTCGTTCAGCGCTCAGCATTCACTGTCCCACGCCGTAGTCAAGTGGTTAAGACCAGATGCCTTGGCGCAGAGCTACGGGACTTGCGATGGTTCCAGTTCCCATGGGGGAAGAAATTTTCTCATGGAATTTCAGCCAGTTTGGGATCGGTGCCCATCCAGCATCATGAGATAATTGGGTAGCTACAGTAAGTAGCGGCTCCAGGTAGAGAAAAAATAGCTATAACGGCTGAGGGACCCGACATGCTGACCATATGTAACCCCTACACTTTCTCGATGATCGTCTAATATGATTAATACTTGTGGATGTGAGAGGCCAAGAGCCGGATGGTAGGCTAAGGGCCTTCTAGGCCTGTCGCGCCATGGAGTAGTACTCAACAATCACTGCCATACAAAAATGATGGCACAGTTTTTGTTTTATAAAATTTTAATTAAGTGTCCTTTCTTGTTTTGTTTCTTAGTGTCCATCTATTTGTAATCTGAATTTAGTTATTAAAACCTATTTTCAGTTATCTTACTCTACATTTAGAACCTATAATCCGAAATCTAATAACACTGAGCAACAAAAAAGAAACTTTTTTTTTTGTCTCAGAAAGAAAAATTCTGATAGTATTTTTTCTCCTGAATTCAAATATGATATAATTTTTTCTCCATCAGGCAAGGTTTACGAGAGATTTCATTCTTTTAGCCGAGAACCAGGCATTTCAGACTGGTTTTTTGGACAACTTTAAATCTCATATGAGATCGTTAAGATGAGGCTCAGATGAACAGCTTTGTTCAAAAGTTGTATCACCAATATCTGTTTCTTCTCCTTCCTTACTTCCATCAGAATCTGAGCTCTCTTCGTCTAATGGCACGTGTTCAGGAGGCTTTGATATGGGCAATTCTTTGCAGTGTGGAACTGGTCTCATTGCAGATTGCAAGTCAGGGTACACCACTGTATGTTTTGATTTTGATGTAATCCCTTTGATGTTTGTTAAGCAGAAAATAATTATTTAAATCCATTAATTGAAATAAAAAAAACTGTGGGCGATGGAGAAATTCCGAATACATATTTGAAAACACGATAAAAAAAACTACATCAAGTGCAACTATTGATACTCATGAGACAAAAATCATGTTGACCAGTGTAATCAGTAAGACTGGCTTATGTCTCTATAATCCAAAAGTAACATTTTATGCAGACTTTCTGCAAATACATTTTCATATTTAAAGTAGAGAATCTGATGGTGGTGTATTTTATCGCGGATATGCTGGTCGTATTGTAAATAATCATCATAATGCTCAACAGTATGAATATATTACTTATCTGGAAATTGAAGTTGGAATCAATAAATGGAGAAAGGCAAATATTGAAAAGTTGAAAAGCATTCCTCGTCTCTAGGGTGTAAATTCCACTTTATTTCATATGGACAGATGGCGCCATGCAAAGTTGAGAGGACGCAATGAAATTGTGCTCTACAGTTCTGGCTGCCATCATGCTTTTATAGCTAATTTTATTTGAACCACTTTTATTTCCGTCCCTGCTGCAATTTGCGTTAGATGACACTCATGGGGAAATCGATATTTATATTTACTGTGGAGCTATAAATGCACTATTCATCATACAAACTTCTACTTCCAATTTATCTACTTAATATTTATCATTTTATTCTACTTTTCTAATTTACGTTGATATAACTGATAAATAGAAACCGGATTTATATGCAATTAAAGATAAAATATTATTATATTGAACTTTTATAGGAAGAAATCACTATGAGGTTTAATTTAAAATTAAATTAAATGCTTCATACCTCTCCTCATGTCCAGTCTTCTAAGTAGACCACGGGTCCAAATCCTTGGCGGATTCATCTTCAATACCCTCTCGTTGACTGATATTATGTCGATCAGAAGAACTACTTATTCTTTCCTCTGTTAGTGGACCGATAAACTGGTGGACTGGAACCGGAAGTTTATCGGTCCACCAATAGAGGGAAAAAGTAGTAGTTCTTCCGATAGACATAACATCAGTCAACGAGAGGATACTGAAGATGAATCCGCAAAGGATTTGAAACCGCGGTCTACTTAGAAGGCTGGATATGAGGAGAGATATGAAGCATTTAATTTAATCATAAAATATTCTGTCTGAATCGGGATTTGAACCCAAGATCTCCAGCTTAGTGCGCGAGTGTTCATACCACGGGAAATACTCAAGGAATTCATGAGCAGAATATTTCAAGGGGTAACATAATAGTTCAACGCGTAAAGCTAGAAGTTTTGGGTTCAAATCCCGATCCGGGAATTTTTTTTTTCCCTTTAGTTGTATTAACAAACAGCATCCGAATGGATTGTCAGAGTCGTTAATTTCATTATGATCAGCCTCATGTGCTAGTGGTCAGAGCTTCTGACTACAGTTCATGGGTTCTATTCCCAGTCAGATAACAGGAGTTTTTTTAATGAAATTATTCCTGTGGGCTTCCATGACCTGGAGCTAGGTTAAGTTTAGGTTTAAGAACACTCCTGGTGTTTCGTTATCGTTCATCATCTACGATATCATCAGAGTAATATAACTCCGCCTTTCAGGCGCCCAAATTTAAGAAGTGAGTTACAATTCCGCCAATGCCAGGAGAGAAGAGCAGAAATGTATTACACTGAGCAACAAAAAAAACTTTTTTGTCTCAGAAAGAAAAAATATGTGATTCTGACAGTCTTTTTTCTCCTGAATTCAAATGTGATATCGGTTTTTCTCCGTCACGCAAGGTTTCCGAAAGACAGAAATTTATAAATTCAAACGGTTTAATATTTTCTACATTCGTAACTACACAATATTCGAACATTCGGACTCACTTAGAAAGTAAGAAATGACGATTTTCTGCTATATTTTCGCCTGTGAAGCATCCCTCTTGATGGTCCAACAATAATCGGCCAGCATATTAGGATTCCATTTGTCTTGATATCTCTTTTCCATAGCTGAAATCTCCTGATGAAAGTGTTCCCCGTTTTATTTTATAATGGACAAATGGACGAAAAAACGTTTATTAAAAAAATAATTATTTTAATCCATTAATTGAAATTGGAATGAAAAAAACTGTGAGTGATCGAAAAATTTCGAATACATATTTGAAAATACGATAAAAAACTGCATTAAGTACAACTATTGGTACTCATGAGACAAAAATTCATGTTGTTTGGTGTTATAGACGACCTGGAGGCATTTAGCAAAAACAAAATCTTTGTTACGTTTGGATATAAGCTTATATGTTTTATAATTTATCAAATATGTATGTATAATTAAATTGAATAAGATCCAAAATATGCAAATAAATATGCATTAAATTAACACGGAATAAAAAATTTAAATTTGATGATTACATGCACTGAAATAAGGACGTGTATGCTATAATACAAATTTAAGAAAAGTGAGTAGGTACATTTAATTTTCCAAGCTGTTATCTAAATCTTCCTTTCCCTTACAGTTTACTTAATTAATGTTTTAAGTTTTCTACACTTGTCTCTTATTTAATGCTTTCAAGCAATAACTTTTTTTTTTACTGTATTCATTTTCTTCTCAATTAGAATGTTTGCGAGAACAGTCAGCATAGAAAATGAATAAATGTATATATAAATGTGGCTCAAACGCATTACATTATTAAAATATATTGCATTTATTAAAATGGGCGAAACAAGCAACTTAAAACCATGTTTAAAAAGCAAATCAGTTGGTTTAAACAATGTTCCATTAATACAACTAAAGAGAAAAAGTCTACCTTAACCGAGATTTGAATCCGAGATCTCCCAACTTTACGCGCTGGCGCACTAATCAGTTGAACTTATTGGACAATCCCGAAGCAGACACAAACCCTTTTATAGTTGAAATATAAAACTAAAGGTGGAGTGTTCCCACTAAAGGCCATAGGAGACCTTCGGGGCAGTAGGAGGTTAAGTCTCACACCTTCTCTACACAATCGGCACTTGATGTCAGACGGGTTGTCAGCCCTGCGTGACAGCCGCCTTTACCCCCAGAATAAGTTTCTGGTCTCATTTCCGTTAGAGGCTGAGTCGGCTCCAGGGTCATTATGCCACCAGAATGTACTGACCCCACGAGACTCGAACTCTCGACCTTCCGGTTTATAGCGTGTTAACTTAACCAACTACTTTACCGGCATATTTGAAATATACGTGTACCCTATTAGTGAACTTCTAATATAAAATTATAAAATTATGTGTATTGTATTGTCTCCTCAACCATTAAAACGATGATTGTATATTGCTCTCCAGGTTCTTATCCATATGACTGGATAGTAGCTGGATAGTAACATACAGTCTTCTGCTGAGGATGGGACTGGTCCCGAAATGCCTTTATTGTTTTAATTGTTTAATAGTAGACGAGACTGCAAAGAAGGTACATAATTTTATATTATAATCGGATTGCGTTATGCAACAATCGGCTAAGCGCCATTATTTAAGTTTCGAGAAAAATACGTTCAAATTTTAAGTCAATCTTCAGTATTATATTGTAGCGTCAAACTAACAATATTATATATTGCAAGTTATTTTCCTTGTTTGACAGTTTTATGCATCAATAATCTAAGAGCGGGAACATTTGGCACTTAGCTGCATGATGCAAAGTTTATATTATAATTTATGAAGATCTAGTTTCATAGCCGTTTGTTGCAAAACACAGAATGTCTGATAGGACTGATGGCATTTACATTTGCCTTTAATAATAAGACTATATTTAAGGATATGGCGCTGAAAGTGTGCGTACACTTACTTCATGAGCTAGTGCAACAGATGGCATAAAATCTCATTGTTTTAAATGACACTTAGCCGGTTGATGCACAACATCGTCCAATTTTCAATACCTAATAACTTAACGGAATTTTACCAAAGATTTTATTAGTATTGAGTAGTGAACTTATATTCACATTACAACACGATCGCTTCTACCAAGAAGACATTATGATGGGATTTATTCGGTGCCATATCAGCTAATTACAGACATAATATTGAAATGGATTCAGGAAAGGCAGATCCTGTTCAGATTGCATTTTCACTATCAATCAAATAATTGAGAAACATAGAGAATATAATCTACCAACTTTTATGGCATTTATAGATCTTGAAAAGGCATTTGACATGTTAACAGAAATAAATTGTGGAATATATTGAAAGAGAAAGGCGTACCTCAGCACCTAATAACTGCAATAACAAGTCGATATGTAGAAAATAAAATAACAATAGAAACTGGAGGCAAAAATAAAAACAATATAACAGCAACAATAAATAGAGGTGTAAGATAGGGATGTCCACTTCCATCCTCCCTTTTTAATATTTATATTGACGATATCATATATAATTGGCAGATACATTTGGACTCACATTTCAAAATAGGAAATAAGATGTTAGATACCTTACTTCTTGCAGACGACCAAGTTCTAATATCTAGTTCAGAAGATGGTCTACAGAAATCGCTCTTTCAGTTAAATAACATTATACAGAAATATAATTTTAAAATATCAATAAGTAAAACGAAAATCCTAGCTTTTAAGGGATCAGATACCGTAAGAGCTAAAATAATTCTGGAGGGGAACCCATTGAACAAGTGAACCATTTTAAATACCTGGGTTATGAAATCTCCTATTTTAAAAATGAAGATCTATTTAACAAACTTAATAAATTTAATTATATATGTGGAACAATCAAAAGGATATTTAAAAGCACAAGAAAAGAAACAAAACTAAAATTTTATAAAGTAGTGGCAGTCCCCTTACTATTGTATGGTAGTGAATTTTGGGTTTTAACTAAAAGAGAAGAGAAGATCATAGAAGCAGCTGAAATGAGATTTCTGAGAAGTGTGGCTGGTTGCAAACTTCTAGATAAGAGAAGAAGTGAAGATATTAGAAATGAGCTAAATATCTTTAAACTCTTAGATGGAATAAAAGAATCTAGAAAAAACTGGAAAGAACATGTTCAAAGAATGGAAGATGATCACATTCCCAAAATTATTCTTAACTACAAACCCAAAGGACGCAGGAATGTTGGTAGACCGAAGAAGAGATGATCCAACTTTTGAATGAGAATCTATGAGACAGGAACAAGCCACATGGGCTTAATCCGTGATTGTTGATGATGATGTGCTTAGGATAGCTGTTCGAATATAGTTGTTAATGCATCTAAATAGAAAAAAAATAGCCTAAACCAATATTTTAAAGATGATTTCCACCTTTACGCGCCGGGGCACTAACCAATTGTGATATTTTATTTAGTCAATCCAGGAGCAAATACAAATCCTTCTCTATTTGAAATTTACATGCTTCACCATTAGTGCACTTTTATTTACATTATGTTTCATTTTCCGCCATTTTTATTAGATAGTAATTGAAATGAAACACAGTCTTCTTCTTTTCTTCTTCTTCATCAATCAGAGATTAGGCTGTTAAGCCTTTTCCGGCTTCACATATTCTCCAACCAACATTTCAGTGGTCTTCCCAAATATCTCCTTCCTTCAAGTTTATAATCAAGAATTTTTATAGGAATATTACTTTAGCTCATTTTTCTTTTTTTAGGTGTTCAATCCATTGATCTCTATAATGATGAACCCTTTCCTCTAATGATTCTATTCTATTATATAGTGTTCTGCCCTAGGGCAGATCTTTCACTGTAATCATGGCATTTTCATGCTATGATTTGCAGCTTTACTAGGGAATTATAGGTATGGTAGCTTCCCATTGCTTTTCACATTGGTGAAAGTTGTTGATGATGATGGCCAATGATTTCGGGGACCGTTGGGCCCTAGGCTTCCTTACATTTGTCATACAGGTGAGGAAAAACCCCCGAAGAAAACCTCACCCAGGAGCCTGACCCGACCGGGAATCGAACCCGGGCCCGCTGCGTGATAAGGCAGCACGGTACCTCTAGACCACAGAGGTGGACCCTCTAATGATATTACATTTAATTATTTTTATATCTCCATTTTTAAATTTATCTAACCTAATGCAATTCCTAATTGATCTCGAAGACCTCGTTTCTGTAGCCTGTAATTTTTTAATGTCATTTGGTGTCACTGTCCAAGTTTCTGATCCATATAGTAGAACTAGTATTGCTGTTATCTTATAGAACTTAATTTGAGTTCCTTTCTCGTTTTTCCTTTCAGCGTTTTATTTATTGCATCGCATATTTGTTGGAGAAGAGGGATATTATTTTTACGTTTATTAGTATATTTATAAGTTACCTAAACATAGAATGAAATATAATTGTTTTTGCTTAGGTCTAGGAATATAACGAATTGACTTCAACGGGCTTCGTTAAACTTAAATCATAGTTGAACGTGCGTGGTCTACAATTTGTGGTTGTGGGTGGAATTTGTATTAGTCTTGCAAATTGACAGCATCCCGCTGATGCGAAGGGAGCTTGGAGACGTTTCCTTAAGGAAACAATAGACTTGAGGAAATGAGAGACTGCCCACTTGCAGACGTATTTCAACCCTGAGGAAGGAACACGAGAAATTGTTTCAGTTTATCATCAGAGATGTTCGGCAATTCATTACTGTCATGCTCCATGAATGCTCCAAAAGGTAGTTCTCTTTTCTTGACTTTCAGAAGTCATCATCCCCGCTAGACACAATTCTGAACTGCAGAGTTCATCCTTAAAACAAAATATAAAATCGTTGATAATCAATTATTATTATTTATTTATTTACATACATACAGATTCTCAATGTGTACACATATTTCTGCGTGTAAAGTTTTATTTTCCTTCTCCAATCGTCCCTATCCATTACTCCATATCCTCGAGTCCTCTTATTCTCATTCCAGTTCTTATTTCTTGCATCCATGTTTTTCGAAATAATCATTTCTTTCTTCTTCCAGGTGAATAATAATAATAATAATAATAATAATAATAATAATAATAATACGGTAATAAATGTATAATATTATTCCGCTATAGGCCTTAGGGGGCCGTTAGAGTTTAGGGAGTTAAGGCCCCAAACTTTCTAGACAATTGATACGAGATGTTAGCCGAATTGTCAGCCCTGTGTAATGGCTGCTATAAGTTTTAAGCTAGTTTAAAAATTCTGACCCCATAGGAAATCGAGCCCGCGAACTTTATTGCAGATTGCCTTTACCAACTAATCCGCCGAGACCCCTATAATACTATTACTGCTACTATTAAATAATAATATTATTTTTTAATTAACGTAACCAGGTTGTCATTACGACAAGTATGGTATTCTCTCCTGGAATGGCGTACTTGGGGCGCCTAGAAGGCGGGGTTATATACACTACCTCGTTGATAAGAAAGCTGATAATGATGGTAATGATGCGCAAGGAGAGGCCTTAGACTAAACTTAATCTAATGAGGCGAATATGATAATAATGGCCAGACGGTGTTCGGGCCTTAAAGTTTCCTTGTCTTACAGGTGAGGAAAAACTCCGAAAACCCTCACCCATGATCGAACCCGGGCCCCCTGCGTGACAAGGCAGCGTGTATCTCGAGACCATAGTGGTGGGTATTTATTATTTATTATTATTATTCACCGCCGTGGTCTCGAGATAGCGTGCTGCCTTGTCACGCAGCGGGTCCGGGTTCGATTCCCATTCGGGACAGGCTCCTGGGTGAGGTTTTTTTTCGGGGTTTTTCCTCACCTGTAAGACATGTCAGGTAGTTTAGGGCCCAACGTCCCCGAAAATCATCCGGCCATCATTATCATCATCATCCTTCACCGGTGTGGAAAGCAACGGGAAGCTACCACACCTACAATTCCCTAGTAAAGCTGCATGAAAATGCTATGATTGCAATGAAAGGCCTGCCCTCGGGCAGAATTGCTATGAATGGATGGATTGGGTGATGATGCTTATTATTATACTGTTATTTCTGACAGGGACTATCGAAGCCAGAGGTCCATGGCCATTCTCCAAATATTCCGATCCTGATTTAATATTTAATAATTTCCAACGTTTCAGTAACCACTCCTAATTCATTGTTAATGTTATTCTACCACCTCATTCTTGGTCTACCAACTGAGCGTTTTCCCTCTTTATTCTATTTATTCTGTTTATAATTTATGATTTAAACTAGTATACAGAAAAAAAAATCCAGTTTTCTCAAAATGTGACAGTGAACGTGGCCCATTTTAATACTAAAAAACTCATATACCTTTTGGTAATGATTATTTTCAGTGTACTAGATAGAATCGATAAAGATCGAAAAAAATAGAAGGAATATTTTCATGATAACATACACCAATACGAGCTTCATTCCTTCAGAATTCGCTAATAGCACTGAACAACAAAAAATAAACTTTTTTTTTGTCTCACAAAGAAAAATATGTCATTCTGATAGTATTTTTTTCTCCTGCATTCAAATATGATATCGGTTTTTCTCCATCACGCAAGGTTTCCGAGAGACAGAAATTTATAATATTTTCTACATTCGTAACTACACAATATTCGAACATTCGGACTCGCCTAGAAAGTTAGAAATGACAATGTTCTGCTATATTTCGCCTGTGGAGCATCCCTCTTGATGCTCCAACAATAATCGGCCAGCATATTAGGATTCCATTTGCCTTGATGTCTTTTCCATATCTGAAATCATTTGAGTTGGCTCATTTGGTTTTATTTTACAATGGACAAATGGACGAAAAAACGTTTATTGAAAAATCATTATTTAAATCCATTAATTGAAATTAAATAAAAAAAATTGTGGGTGATGGAGAAATTCTGAATACATATTTGAAAACACGATAAAAAACTGCATTAAGTACAACTGTTGGTCCTCATGAGATAAAAATCATGTTGACCAGTGTAGTATAGCGTGGTCGTGTTTGGTTTCCATCTATAGATGATCGGCAGATGACATTGACCTTTAAGTCTCATGGTAGGAAAGGATAAAACTTAAAAAAGTTGTTAGGATAAAAAATAATAATTAAAAACAGAGAAAGTGTAATGTTAATTTGGTTTAAGTTTGTGGTGTTAATGAGAGTGGTGTAAGAGGGTATAATCTGATAGTGAGTTCTCTGCAGGGAGTCGTTGCGATAAGAGGGCAGGAAGCAATTCTCTTCTCTCTAACTGTATTAATTAAATTTATCAAGCGAATACAATGCTACCACCTGTATGTGCACCCCTGCAACAGCGACAAAGTGCTTAGATTTACGTTACAAACGTGAATGTAATGTAGAGTTGGAAAACAAAGCCAAGAAAAGCCCTCTGAACAAATGTGATTGAGTCCCTCCGCAGGGAACTATGGCTTCAGTGCTGTTATTTGTAACGCTACACCATCTCTGTAACAAATCATTCTTGCCTAAGATGGCGGACGAGACGGAACGGCAGCTAGAGAATGCTCTAAAAAGTGTGGAAAATATCACGGAAATAGGAGGTTACCTGAAGAAGGAAACGAAGGAAGAACTACAAAATGCGGTAAGAACCATACGTAGTTATATTAAATCAATGAAATGTAAACTAGATACTAAGATGAACGAAAATGAGAATAACCAAAACAAAGAGGTTACACATGGCAAATTGATAGAGGCACGGGAACCAGACAGCTGCCCAGCGGGACAAGTAGCGCCATCTCTTGTCCACCTACAAGAAGTAACAAATAGTGTCTGCCACAGCGCTACATCTGACGGAGAAGAAGAGAAGCACCAAGACACAACACAACACGCACCGACCAGTACAAAGAAACAAGCTCACGACAATAAACACAAAGACAGGGGAGCCAACCAGACAGCAATAAACACTGAGATAATAAACGACAAACTAGAAAACATAATAGACTTTTTAGAAAACAAGCTGGACAAAAAGATTGAACAGAAAATTAACCAAAGGCTAATAAGCAAGACACCAATGAAACTAAACTACAATGAAAAGAGGACAAATAACATGAGAGATGAAGAAAACACCAACGCTTTCGAAGAAAAGAACAGAAATTATCAGAAAGAAACAGAAAGGGAAATAAGATACACAGAAGACAGCAGACCGTTTATAACCGGGCAAGGGCACAGGAAAGAAGACGACGAACTGCAAGCAGCGGAAAAGATGGCCTGGATGTACATAGGAGGACTCAAACGCAACACCACCGAAAGCAACATAAGAAAATTCCTGGAAAAAAACGGCATTAAGGGTAATATAGAATGTGAAGAACTTCACACCCTAGGAGACAGAAAAGCTTTCAAGATCGGTTTCCCTTACATCTACCTGGAAGACGCACAGAACGCGGATTTCTGGCCACAAGGAATTAAGGTCAGAAGATTTCGATTTCGGAGATACTCATGGAGAAGGGAAGAAGACGACGGGGTGGAACTACAATAACTTAAACAAGAACGTGGCAAAGAAAAATGAACCCCAGCAGAATAAGGAAATAAATATACTACTATGGAACATAGAGGGAATAAGAAATGCACTACCCTACATACCAAAGAAGACAATAGACAATACGGACGTCATGATACTCACAGAGACCTTCCTTACCGAAGACATAGAATTACAAGGTTACTACGCCATACATGCACTAGCAACCCCGACGGAGGGAAGACCAGCAGGTGGAGTCACATGTTTCATAAAAGGGAGAACAGGAGATATTGAAGGAATTACCAAGGAGGAAAACATGATCATAGTACAAACCTCCACAGTAACAATAATAGGAATATACATACAACCAAGTGCTCCCATCGAAAACATAATAGATAAAATATCAACAGCCATCGAACAAACAAAAGCAGATAAAAATGTAATACTCGCCGGAGACTTTAACTGCAGGCTCGATAAGGAAACTGCCAAAACACACATTCTGCTAGAGACTCTAGAAGAGGAAGGGTTCAAAATAGCGAATACAAAGGATACCCCAACTTATTTCGCACAGAACGGACACAGCACGATCGATCTAGTATTCTTTAAAGGAGAAAATCTAAAACTAATCAAACAAAACGGGCTATGGAACTCCGCAGCGGCACCCATACGGAAACACATCCCGATAATGACAAGTTTCCATATGAAAATACCACAAACGAGGAAAGAAGCGAATGGACCAAATATATACACCAGGCAAATACAACAGGAAGTAATAAAACTCAACGAAGAAAACATCGAGAAAGCAAGGGATCTAATAGAAGAAGGCAAACTCGAAGAAGCCCTAGAAATCTCCACCCAAGTGATGAAGAAAGCTATAAAAGTAAGAAAAAGAAGATATGCACAAATATGGTTCGACCAAGAATGCTACAAGGAAAGGAAAGAAACATTGCATGCACTACACATAGCAAAAACCTACAAACGACAGGAAGACCTAACCAAGTACGCAGAAAAGAGAAGGAACTACAAAGGAATACTAAAAAGGAAAAGAGAAGAATATACAGAAAGACAAGGAAGAAAGCTAGCGGAGGACGCAAAATCAAATCCGTTTATAGCATTGAAAAAGAGAATCTCACCCACAACAGGAGAAATTCACATACAAAAATGGGAAAGCCACTTCTCAGACCTACTGAATAAGCAGGACATGGACCGAGCATATGACTTGGACAAAACGAAACTCACACAGATCCAAGAACCGATAACATCACAAGAACTCAGAAAGGCAATAAATGGAGGGAATAACAAAAAATCTGCAGGCCCAGACAACATCTACATGGAACACCTCAAAGAATCGCTCGACAACTTAGAGGAACTATGGAAAGACTTGATGAACAAATGCATACAGAAAGGAGAAATTCCGGAGAGATGGAACACAGCGACCCTAAAGATACTATATAAAGGAAAAGGGGACAGAGCATCACCTGATTCATTCAGAGGAGTAGCGCTAGAAAACGCCTCCTTTAAAGTGTTCACAAAGATCCTCAATGAAAGACTCCTAGAAGCGACCAAGGGACACATCCCGGAAAACCAATTTGGATTTACGAAAGGCAGAAGCACTGTACAAGCAGTGAAATATCTAATGGACCAAATAGAAGACGCCCTAAGACATACAAGAGGGAAGTACCATGCAGTATTCGTCGATTTCAAGAAGGCTTTTGACTCAATAAACAGACAAAAGCTCATTGAGAAACTGAAACAGATGATCGGAAAGGAAGACCCACTAGTGAGAATAATCGAAGCCTGCCTACAGCGAAACATAGTCCAAGTAAACAACAATGTTGAAATTTCGGAAGATATAGTACAGACGAACGGAGTTCTGCAAGGAGATCCCATGAGCCCCACACTGTTTAACATCTATACAGCAGACGTGAACACCATAATCGAGGAAAACTCAAAAGCAAAACTAATCTTATATGCAGACGATATGGTGATAGGAGCTACAGAAAAGGAGGACATACAAAAAGCAATAAAAAGATTAGAGATCTGGGCACAGGAGAACAACGTGCAGATAAATGAAGAGAAAACAGTCCAGATGACATTTAAGAAAAGGGGGAAAATCAACATCAAAAGACAACATAACACTACTCAATCAATCACTACAAAAAGTGGGAAAATACAAATATTTAGGATTCACTCTACAGACAACAGCAACGTCCTTCGGAATACACATCCAAGAAAGAGCAGCGGCAGCCATCCGAACATCATACAATATCCCGAATCTGGCCAACTTATCGACAGGTACAGCAATGCAGTTATTCAAAACGACAGTGGCACCAGTTATTACATATGGAATAGAGATAATTTGGGAAAAACTTAAGATCGGAGATCTGATAAGAATCGAAAAAGTGAAAGCAATGTTCATGAAACGGATCCTGAGAATAGGAAAAACAGCGCCATCTCGTTTTGCTTATGAACTCATGAGAGAGACCTACTTCATAGAGGACATAAGAACCCAATTCTATCTACAATCCACAGAACCATACCAGAAATTCATAAGCATCAGAAATAGGAAGAAGAAGGAAATAGACATAGATTTCTACACCACAACTGCCATGCTGGACGACAGATGGACCAGAGAGTGCAACCCCCAGAGACACGTCACAACACGACTCGCAGTACACGGATTTCACAACAAGATATGTACAAACAAGAAATTCCACGAGCCGACCGAAGAATGCAAGTGTGTGTTGTGTGGACAGAGATGCGGCAAATACCACATCATAACATGTGCGAAAAGGACAAAACCCATTACAGACTACAGCAAAGACTAAACCAGCACTAATGCTCAACCTGAGTGCACATTTATTATTATTATTATTATTATAAATCATTGTTCTCCAGTTTTAAGTTTACCACTACATACACGTGAACTGGGAATTGCAGTTTTGTAGTATTTTGTATTTGTATGTTTTTTTATAACTATTGAGTACTGTTAAAACCACCTCTACCTAACTCACTGGCACTATCGAACCCATACGTTCATGGCGGTCTGGACATAGGCTCTCCTTACATCCCTATCCTGAGGTAATGCTTTACAATCATCCCCTGTATAATCTATTTCCCTCAAATCATGGTTAATGTTTTATTCTCCCACCTCATTCTTAGTCTACCAACTGGGCGTTTTCCCTCTGGTTTTCTTTTAAGAAGCTTCCTTGCTCATTCCATATTCCATATTCGTGTCACATGTTCTACCCATCACAGTCTAGATACTTACCTGTTCTTATCACATCTGATTTCCTATAAAGATCATATGGCTCACTCAGTCTAGAGACTTATCTGTTCTTATCTCACTCAGTCTAGAGACTTATCTGTTCTTATTATATCTGGTTTCCTGTGAAGATCATCTGGCTCTCTGTTAAATGCAGTTTTCTCCATTCGCCTGTCCGTTTATCTCTCTTTGGTCCAAAAAATATCCTAAGAACTTTATTCTCAGATACTCGTAATATTTAGAATAAATACAGAAAATTACAGTAATTCTACATACTAAACAATTAATTATGTCAAATTGAATAATAATGAAAATATTGTCTAATATTACAATAAAATTAAATACAATTAAAATTAAACTAATGATAGAATGTATACAGAAAGGAATAACAGCTCGAATCTACTATATATAAAAAGAAAGGGGAAAAAATACAAAGACAGTAATGAACTATAATGAATTAATCTATCGCTTATTATACAAGGCATTAGATAAATATATTGTCAGATCTTAAAACAAATATTTACTCCTCCCTTATAGTAATAGTCCATGTTTCGGATCCATATAGTATAGTATAACAGGGGGAAAAAAAGTTTTATACTTTCAGTTTAACGTTTTATGAGAGAAGTTGAGACGACGAAGTATAATAGTATGCATTTCCAGAAAAGGGTAGGGCCTATCTGTTTAATTTCTCTGTGCATCTCATTCCTAATTGTAATTATTGCTCCTAGGTATTTGAATTTAGCCACCCCTATCCAAAATTATTAGAAAAAAAGTGTTGATACATAGCTGGCATAAACGCTAATAAATTTTTTTTATACTTTCTTTAACCTATTTAAAATCACCTTAAAAATCTCTCGATGTCTTGTTTATAGTATATTAGTTAATACCCGGCGTGCGCTGCTACTCCTAAATAAATGTTAATGTACTTTTACGTTAAGTTGATCAAGTGAAAGGAAAAATAATTATACATTTGCTCTCTTCGTTATTGCAGCTAAAACTCTTTATAAAAGAATTCCAGCCGTGCGCTGCTATGCTTGCCCGGGAATCTATGTATCCCGATCTTTTTGGCATCAATGAAAGACAAAAATGGTTATTATGGGTTATCCATAAAAGATAAACATATGCTGTCCCGGACTTTATTGTAGAGTTTTTTGAGATATTCAATTCTGTGTACATTAATTTGGTGTATTTGTTATGGTTTGGGCAGCGTAAGCCATTTAAGTGTACAAAAAAGTTACTTTTTTCACGTTTTCACTACAAAGCGTGATGTTTAAGGGTAGCGCTTATGTCAGGTGAAGAGCTTGAGCATTAAAACTATCTTATAGCCTATAACCTGCAGGAAAAAATCCTGAACATTTTGTAAGAAGCCCCATCACAATCGGATGAACGGTCTGGCAGAGCACGCTTGCACGCTTGCCTGGGAATCTAATTATCCGGATCTTTTTGGCATCAATTAAAGACAAAAATGGTTGTGAATTATCTGTAAAAGATAAACATATGCTGTCGCGGACTATTTTGTAGTCTTTTTAGATATTCAATTCTGTATACATTAATTTGGTGTATTTGTTATGGTTCAGGCAACGTAAGCCATTTAAGCGTCATAATAGGGACTTTACTTCACGTTTTTCAGTAAAAAGGGTGGTTTTTTAGGGGTGAAAGGGTTGAGTATTACAACTATCTTATAGTCTACGTTCATCCCGGGAATTTTCAGGCGGTGTTATTTAGAACGACAGGTGATTTAGAATCCTTCATTCCAAAACAAAAGACAATCAAATATAATATGTTCCAACACTTTAGCTCTTGGTGATAGGTTCAGGAAAGAACCTAAACTTAATATTTTCTTAATGATGAAATGAGTATTCAAAATTCGTTTCCTTCTCTGCATAAAATTATAGACATTTCGTAATTCTGTTCTCTCATTTGAGTCTCAATGTGACAGTATTGTGTGTCGCAGTATGAATAGCTGATAATGCTCTGAAGAAAAACATGGTATTAAATTCTTCTTTGAAAGCATATGGCGCAAAATTGTAAGCTTACTTGCGCTTTTAGTGATATGACGATATCGGATATTCAGGAAACCGTAAAAAGAGGAAGCTCCCTTTTTAAAAGGGAAGCTTTACAATCGTATGTAAATTTCCGAACGCAGAAGTATTTTTTTGCACTTAAGGAGATTTAAGATACCTGTAGCGAGAAACGCTTTACGTTTGTTGAATGGATGGAAGCAGCAGTGATAGTAGAAGAAAGAAAATACGATAGGCATTCGATCGTTTTATTTATGTTAGTATACAGGGTGTTTTAAAAACTGTTACAGTATTTATATGCAAGGTAATATTCGAAAAACAAGGAAACATCTCTATAACCATAGTTCCTAAACTTTATATTATCTAAGTTATGGTCTTGTTTCGTAAGAATGGTCAGTCCTGTACTCAGAGCACTTCGGCAAGAAACAAATCGGGAAACATTGCCTACACGTAGACGTTTCTTACAAGTACGGGCTAGAGAAATGATATATTACCTTAATTAAGAAAAAATCATAATAGGATAAGTTATTGTTGTAGAATACAATTAGCTGTCTGTGATAGAAAAAAGTATGAGATATAGAGAAAAAAATTAATTAGACTTTGATATAAAAACAACCTAAAATCGTGATATAAATAATATTATATGTTGAAAATCGTTTATCAAAACAGATACTACATTATAGATGTGAAGGCCAAAGAGATGTAGTAAGACCGAAACGACGTTGGAAAGACTTCTTCCCGATTCTGTTAAGACACACTTCCCACAATTATATCGCAATATACTATAAACGAGACATCGAGAGATTTTTAAGGTGATTTTACATAGGGTAAGGAAAGTGTTTAAAAAATGATTAGCGCTTATGTCACTTTTTTCTGATAATTTGGACAGGGGTGGCTGAATTCAAATACTTAGGAGCAATAATTACAATTAGGAATGAGATGCACAAAGGAATTAAACATACGCTCTATTCTGGAAATGCGTGCTATTATGCATCGTCGTCCCAACTTCTCTCATAAAACGTTACACTGAAAGTATAACATTTTCTTCCATTTATACTATATGGAAGCGAAACATGGCCTATTAATTTTTTGAATCAAAGAGAGATGAATAGACAGGCGAATGAAGAAAACTGCATTAACAGCTGAGCCAGGTGATCTTTATAGGAAACCAGATATAATAAGAACAGGTAAATCTCTAGACTGTGAAAATGAAAATTATCAAACAAGGAGACTTGTGAGTTTACCCAATTTTTCATATCCATTCCCAGTATCGCTGGCATTCATTGGTGCCATTCAAATTAGGGCATTGTCGAAGATATTGTCGATGACACGGAGTACAGTAGGGAGTTTCTGATAACTCAAATAGGTGTAGCTGGAAAATTCCTACAGAATTCCTTCTGGCTCAATCAGGTAAGTCTTCAATTTAGATCTCCCAGTGTTTCTATTATGTTCTCTTTATGAGTTGTGTAACATGGTGGTCATTCAATATGTTGCTTGTGTATTCGCCGAGGTGGACTAGTAGTTATGCTCCTTGACTCTGGTCCCAAGGGTCGTGGATTCAAACCCGGCCGAGGTCCATGGATTTTTATCGGATGGAAAAAAGCAAGTCCTCCGGGAAGGACATTAAGCCGTGAGTTTCGAGTCTGAAGATTTTCAGGCTCGAAAAAATCCTTAAGCCTGAATATAGAGGACTCTAAGCAAAATTTACCGACCTCCTTCATTTTAGTAATACCTTAGTTGCCCACTTGATGTCTCTTTGGATCGGTATGTTGTGCGCATAGCATTCATGACTCCGTCGCCGTGGCGTTGGCGGTAGAGTCCCTACCTTCCACTCCGGCGACCCGGAAATAAGTATAACTAAATTAACTTGGTCTAGTAACTCCTAAGGCCCAACAATGGGATGTTACGCCATTTTGAGACAGCAGTTTAACGGCGGTATAAGAAGTACCTTCTATTTGCGTTAAGGGTATTGTGTGTCTAAAGAAATTGAATGTTCGTTTTCGTCTTTTTGGAAGAATTACTATTGGTCATAACATCATATTCACAGGATATATCAAATTATTTTTTTTACAGTATACTAAGTAAAGAATTACGTTGGCTGCCCTAATAATAAGGTGGTATTTGATAAAAAGACTTTTACCTGGACTGGACGCAGGAAATATCATTTGGCGTAGATACAGACGAGTTTATCATTGGTTGGACAGTTGTATGGTCGGATGTGACGAGAGAGGAGTTGCTATATTTTATTATGAGAACTTGAACCGGCTGCGGAGAATTGAATTTGCTAGACTTGCCTGAGGGTAGCTTCCTTTCTTATTTCTTCTTTTCAATACCGACAGTCGAAAATGAAATCGCCAATAAAGCTCTTTTTGATGTAAATAAAAGGACATATTTAATATTATAAAAATTCGTATTGAATTACAGATTCAATCTTATTAAATCTATTTCAGTCTTGTCTATTGAGAAATAATATAACTCTAGCTATAGCCCGTACATGCAATATATCACTATTATTAATTATTCTTTGTTTTTTTATGGAATTTCCTTCTCTTTTGTATTCCCAGGACCAACTTACAAGCAGTTCAAAAATAATCTTATACGATTTTTTAAATAATACGTTATTATCTATCACTAGATTTATTTATATTGTTATTTTTATATACGTATGTATGTTGTACTTGGTTAAAAGATTGAAGTGTGTAGGGGTTTCGGTATTGTGACCGCATGCCATCTCTGTTCTGTCTACATGATCGTCCACATCTGTGATTGACACACAAGGATACGAGGACAGCAACCAACTAGTAGACCAAGCGCCGAAGAGACTTCTAGGGCTGTCGCGTCATGTTTTTTTTTATTTAATAAGTTATTGTTACTGCTATTCTTAATTCTAAATAACTAAGTAGTTGTAGAAAGTATGTCGAATATTATTTAAAAGTGGATCGCACGGCAAGTAAGCCATACGCGTTTTTGACAGTCCGTATCAATAAATCATAATCTAATAATAATATAAAAACAAAGCAATAGCTAACATTACTATTACATTAAAATTAAACAATTAAGCCAATAAGGGAACTGTCAACAATTGCATCCCGAAACCTACCTTGAAATTTCTCCCAGAGAAGCGTTATGATGTACCAAGGCGGAAATCGAAACCAGAATCCAGCAATGACAACCCACGTCCCTGCTTGAATAGAGCGGAGTGAAGGCAGTGCGCTGAGCGGTGCTGACGGCATGCTGTGAGGGTTATCCAATCCACCAAAGTTAGGAGTTGTGTTGATTCCTTGTAGTTTAAATTATATGACCTATTTTTTTTTGCTGGATTTTAGTGCCTTGCAGTTAAAAGCAGCAACAAAAAAAAATATATATATACAATTTTTTTGGACACTCCCTTGGTACATCACAACGCTTATCTGCTTGAGATTTAAAGGTAGGTTTCGGCATGCAATGGTTGACAGTTCCCTTGCAAGTAGTAGAAATATTTAGTATAAATAATTTTGTTTACATATTTATTTTTTATGATTGTGTGTTGTTATTTTCCACGTTTCGTCCAGAAATCTGCTCACGTTTATTAAATTATCTGGGTTTATCATTAACTCTAGCATGTCAATCTATTACCATTTGAATTTAAAAATCTTTCCTACTACATTGATACTTTCAATATTCCAAATAGTTAGAAATTCTTAGTATACGTATTTCGTCTTCAGTGCTCCCGCACATTGGATATAGGCCTACTGTAATCGATGGAAGTTTTGAGGAGTTTCCCTGTCTCCAACGTACAACCAAGATAGTCCGTATCTCTCTTTCAGTCCTGGTTTCTGTTGTCCCTCATGAGATGGTCTTAAATTCATCATCAATTACCGTCATGGATTAGGCCATTGGCCTGTTCCGTTTCAGGATAGAAATTGATCTCTCCATCGGTCTTCCAGGGTCTCTTCGTCCTGTGGGTCTGTAGTTGAATAGCTGCAGAGGTAGCCTATTGTTTGTCATTCTAAGGAGGTGTTCATGCCAATTATTTTGGTATATTTGGATGGTTTCAATTATTGCTGGTGTGTTGAGAGCTTTGCGGATATTTTCATTACGCATGTGGCCATAAAGCGTATAACTCGCTAAAGGTCTTAATAACTTAATTTCTGCAGCTATTATCCTATTTAATTTGCCTGTAGTAAGAATCTTAAATTCACTAGGTAAATTATTACTTTTTTATTATTGAACTTCTAGGAAAATGTAATACTTCCTCATCGTTCTCCAATCTATTGATAATATAGAGGAAAAACTGGAATTTTTATAGGCATACATTCGTATTGACTTGATAATGAAAGTACAAAATACATAATGATGGTAAAAGATCTCTAGAATTTGTGTTATATAGTCTAAGAAAATGAAATGAACAGACAGGTGAATGGAAGAGACTACATAACAATGAACTACATGGTCTTTATAGGAAGCCAGATATAAGAACAGTTAAGTCTCGTAGACTGCGATGGGCAGGATATGTTGCACATATGGGGAATAGAAGACATGCATGGAAGCTTCTTGTAGGAAAGTCAGAGGGAAAACGCCCAGTTGGTAGACCAAGAATGAGGTGGAGAACAACATTAACTATGATTTGAGGGAAGTAGATTATACAGGGAATGATTGGAAAACATTAGCTCAGGATTGGGATGTATGGGAGCTTATGTCCGCGCGGCCATGAACCTACGGGTTCGATAGTGTCAGTGAGTTAGTTAGTATGTAAGTAAGTCTGTTCAATAAGCTTGTTCCGAAACTTTTTAGTAGGAGAGTCCTTGATGCAAGAATGAGTACGAGAGAATTTATTAATATCTTGCAATTTATCTTGTATTTTCATGTCTTCGTCTTTAAATGAGATAAAAGAGAGAACAGGGATGCATAAAGCGTAGTTATAGAAAAGAGAAGATGAAAAATCTCAGGAACTTGAGATGAAATGCTATCTAGATTTCATTAGCCTGGTAACATGGAAAAGAGTTATCTTAAAGTCCCTCTTCCCTACACATCCTGAAGCAATAACTGTTCTCTCCATCAATATTTGAACGATTTCAATATAGGTCTAATGCATTATTTATGCGTTTCTTGACAGAGCAATACTTTACCCAGTAGGGGAGATGAAAACACGTTGCTAGAACATAGAAGGGGACACTATCTCCTACCCTGTTTAGCCTTTGATATTTAATATTTGGACAATCGGGACATGGTTGTGGTAAAACCAAAGCAGTTTTCATGGATAACTAAGACAGACGGGGGAAGGGAAAAGAAAGGTCATATAAAATGAGTCCCTTGATATGAGAAATGGGATGAAAAAAGAATGGGGAAGATTGAGAGCAGGAGGGAGTGGAAGAAATTACAGAAACATAGGTGGTGAGGGATGTGGACCATTTACTTTTTTGTTTACGTGATGGATGGCTTTTGTTTATTATTGCAAGTTCGTTGTCTAGAGATTCGTTCTAACATTTTGTGAATATCGTGTATTTTTAATGTCGTCATGACATGAGGGATAGCGAGTGTTCAAATTTATGTGAATCCTTCACGTCAGTTCAAAACAACATTTTTTTTTCAGTACCGTTTGCACGAAACACTGTATTGACACGAAAATAGGCCGTATAATTTAATTCAAAACTAGACTTATATTTACAACTTACTATTCTTCGTGAATGAAAATAGTAATATTAAAAACATAGAAAATATTCTAAAATATACCTAATCAATAATTACAACTTAAAATAGTTTATTACGTATGGGTGATGCATTTGAGTCATGCTTCAGTCCATTCTCATGAAACAAAATGGCTGAAGGTATCGAGTATTCTGTTGCTGTGTCATCTCCATTCAAAAGTGGCAGTAATTGTGCCGCGAATGACGGAAGAATATTGCTTCTACAACGTGGAAGCGAGCAGATCACATGGTTTTGTTCTGATGAGGATCATTTCAAGAGCGGAAAGGGTATAATTAATGTAGCTACTTATTGTATTACTCGACCGCGTTAACTTTTTAGCCGGTCAGGGGAATCAATTGCGCGAGTGGAGAAGATGGGGAAAGTGTCTCCTCCCACCGTTGGTACAAGCGAATGACTGGGCAAGTGGTTTAATCAGTGGCAAAATATAGTGGTAGACCTACTTGAAAAAGAAGATGAAGTTAATGAAAGATATTAGGAGTTTTGTATGCTTACGGGTTTCTGGATAATATGACGTGCAGAGAAATTAAATCAGCACTGATTTCCAACTACTCTCTTTCAGACTTAAATGTGTATATACTATGAATATAGGGTCTAACTTTCGCACTCGACATTGTCACTGACTATACACGACTGCCAGATAATGAACACTGTCACTGCAACCTGAGACAAGGGTCTACTATCTCCAATCCCTACTCACTCTTATCACAATATTTTAGTTCACAGTTTTTCAGCATTGAAAGTTAATGTTGTCGATTATAGCTACCCAAATTTCTCACGATACTGGGCGGGCACCGGTTCCATATTTGCCGAAATTCCATGAGAAAATGTCTTCCCCATGGGGACCAGAACCAGTGCAAGTCCCATAGCTCTGCGCCAAGGCATCTTGCCTTAACCACTCGGCTACGGCGCGGGACTAGAATACAATATATGTTTATCAATGTTGCCACAAAATCTGCATATTTATATCACTTCCACTCTGTATAGATAAAAAAAATGACCAGTAGTTGCGGAGCGCGTTTGAAGTGGAAGATGCTCCTGAGCAGTTTGATGAAGTCTTGAAGTGTCGTCACTTAATTAAGTTTTCATTGTTACGCAGTCGTGTAGTACTCCTTACTTTCTTTGCCTCGTCTGAATTTTGAGGGCACTTTGCAGCAATAAGCGTGTTTGTGCGTGCCTGTGCATACGAATGAGACACATACAGGTGAAATATTAATTTGGAAGAAAGAAGAGCAATTTTCATTGGTAGGGGGATGTTACGAAACTCCCCGCCTTATTCGACCAAGTAAATGAATTTTACAAGACCTCTAATTAAGCTTATTAATATTCAGTTAGACTGTGTTTTTACAGGGTGCGAACATAGTGGATTTTAACGAAATCCAAAGAAAAAAAATGTTATTTTGCAGCAAAACATTTCCTCACTTTTTTCATAGTCATACGTCTGGTATCGAACTGGTATCCCTGGTATGCTCGGTTAGATAGGCTAATTATTTCACCACAGAAGCGAGGGTAATAATAGTGAACAAACAATGCTTAGAGCAATTTGTTACGACCACCAAATTAAAAACATAGATGTTAAATGTTGGGCAGACGAGGTTAGGAGAGAACTCCAAAAGATTGGGATGGGCTGGATATGGGAAAAAGGGACTGAAAATCGCAAGAACGTGTGGAGAAAAATAAGGAGGAGGTACTTAGATATAAACCAACAAGATATTTTCGCCGAATGTACAGGAAAACGCTCACTGTGTTTACAAAGAGACCTAAAACACATCTGGGAAAAGAATCGTATATACTCAACCTAGGATTTAAGGAGAGATCAGGGCTTGCTTGGTTTAGCTAGGGGCATGGAAATTTCTAAAAATTAGCGACGATCACGATATGCGAATATGTCCAATGTGCGGGAACTTTGAAGATGAGATACATATATTAGGAAAATGTAATGATTTAGAATATTGGAGACGTCAGTTATTACCGGAAAGATTTCTAAATTCAAATCGGGAAAGATTGGCATGCTACGAGTTATTGGTAAATCCAGAAAATTGGATAAACCTCGGTAAATTTCTGGACAAAACGCGAAAAATAAGGACAACACTCATCATGAATAAATATATTTATCAAAATGCAATACCATTAATTATTAACAATTATATATAAATTAATTAGTGTATAATGCTATTGTGTTATTATTTAATTGTAATATTAATGTGTTTTCTTTATGTAATTGTAATGTTAATGTTTTTCTAGTGTATAATTTATGTAATTGTAATGTTATTGCTGTTTTTGTTGTTTATTTTTCTGTACACTAGTACCAATTATTACTTTATTGTAACGGACTGTCAACAGCACGTACGGCTTACTGCCCGTGCGACCCATATTTGTAAATAATATTGTAAATATCTTACTTTTTGTCTAATAAAGTCCTACTACTAGTTTCTATTTATATACAGATTTTCAATGTTGACGCATATTTTTCTGCCTAAAGTTTTATTTTCGTACTCCACCCGTCTTTATCCATCCACTCCATGTCCTCCAGTCCTCTTGTTCTGATTCCAGTTCTTATTTATTTCATCCATGAGTTTCGGGGTCTTCCTTACTTTCTTCTTCCGTACAGACGCAATTCCTATGTTTTTCTGGGCAACCTTTGTTTTTGTATTCGTCGAAAATGCCCATACCAGTTTAATTGCTTATATATTATACAATGTACTATTGAATATTTAATATTTATCAATAATAATAATAATAATAATAATAATAATATTTTAGCAGGATAATATGGCAGCGGAAGATTTTTCACATTGTTAAACCGGTTTTGGATTTTATTATAATTTAAAATATCGTATTATTAATATTAATATTAATATTGTGTTAATTTTAAAATATTGTAATAATAATAACAATAGTGATAGTAATAGTGATCCCACTACAGTGATCCTCAGGAGGCCCTTCGGGTAGTGGGAGGTTAAGGCTCCCACTTTTTCTGAACAATCGTCACTTGATGTCAGCCTGGTTGTCAGCGCTGCGTGACGGCCGCCTTTACTCCAGAACAAGCGTCTGGTACTCATTTCCGTAGAGGCTGAGTTGACCCCAGGGCCATTGTGCCGTCAGAAGGTTTGGGCCAGTTTAAAAATCCTGACCCCACCGGGACTCGAGCCCTCGACCTTCCGGCTTGTAGTGTAGTGCCTTAACCACTATACTGCGGCGTACCCCCAATAATAATAATATAATAATAATAATAATACAATCTAAAATCGATTTAATAATACAAAAACCATCTTTCGGTGCCCAATTTGTATGTGTTAAAATCGAATTTAAAGTTATTCTACAGTTATTTCCCCCTTCCCCTATTATTCTTTCTCTCAGAGTTAAAAAGTATAATAACACAATATTAATAATATTAGCGGACCCCATGGCGCAAGTGGTTAGACAGCTCTCGACTCGAATTCGTGCATCTCGATCCCTCCATGTGCAGTTCATGGGTGGAAAAATCTTAGTCTCAGGACAGTTCTGTTTTTTTTTTCGGGGTTGCTACCGTTATTCCAAGCAAAATAAAAATATTTAAACACTTACCCATACTGATGTCATCGTGTTTCAATTCATTCCTCCATCTGGCAATAAGTCGGAGACGAATAGAGAGCTTACTTTAATAATATTATAATAAAACTCTTAAATGGGTTGTTTATTGAAGGAAGAGATGAGGGACATCCAGAGAATGCTGGTTGGTTGAAATTAAAAGTATGAAAACAAAAGGTATTAGGAAAGAAGATGCGCAGAACAGAGATTTCTGCTGTCAAATAATAACTTTTGGAGTGAAAAAGAACTGGAAAATTGCGAAATATTTAAAAATAAATGTTATTATTATTATTATTATTATTATTATTATTATTATTATTATTATTATTATTATTATTATTATTATTATTATTATTATTATTATTATTATTATTATTATTATTATAATCGGCCGCGGTGGACTAGTGATTATGCTCGTTGCCTCTAGTCCCGAGGGTCACGGGTTCAAACCCGGCCGGGGTCGATGGATTGTTTAGGACGGAACAATCCAAGGAGCAAGTCCTCCGGGAGGAACTTTAAGCTGTGGGTCCCGAGTCTGAAGATTTTCAGGCTCGTAAAAAATCCTTAAGCCTGAATAAAAAGGCCTCTAAGCAAAATTTACCGAATTTTCCCGTCCTAGTACTACCTTGGTTTCCTAGATGTCAATATGAGGCGGAACGCAGACCACAGACCTCTCAAAATGACATCTATACGAAAACAAGTGTAACTAAAATATGGTTCAAATTCTTCCCTGTAGGGGGAGAGCGCGTAAATCTCTATAAAGGGAAAAACATAGGCTTACAATACAATATTATTATTATTATTATTATTATTATTATTATTATTAAAATAGATAAATTTAATTATATCTGTGGCAACACAAAACGAAGTCTCAAGGGAACTATGTAGAAAAGAGACACTTTTAAAAGTTTATAAAACAATGCCGGTTCCAACACTGCTACAGGTATATGAATCGGAACACTGAGTCTGCTACACAATAGCAGATCGGAAACGAGATGAAGATTTACAAACAGAACTAAATGTATGCTATTAGATAGGTTTGCACAATACAGAGACGAATGGATGGACCACATCAATAGAATGGATAACAACAGAATCCCGAAACAGATTATTCATTACAGACCACTAGGACGAAGACATGTAGGAAGACCCAGTGGAAGATTGATAGACCAATTCTAACATAAAATCGGAATAGACCTTAAGGTCTAATACTTGATTCTAATGATGATGATGATGATGATAATAATAATAATAATAATATTATTATTATTATTATTCAGTTATTATGGGTGAGGTTATTATCGGGGTATTCCTCACCTGTAAGACAAATGTCATTATTACTTTAAGGCCCAAACGGTCCCCGATATTATATGGCCATCATCATCCTTATCATTAAAATTATTATTATTATTATTATTATTATTATTATTATTATTATTATTATTATTATTATGTAGATCCATGCTTTATAGAAATTTGATGCAAAATTAAAGAAAGTCATCTTAGTTACGATGTTTCGTGGTAAATAAAAAAAATCTCAAGTATCTTGCAATTTCCACTTTTATTTCTTGATACCGGGGAATTGATGGATCTAAAGAAGAAAACAAAACTCTGCTAGAGACACTCAGTAATGGAAGTTGATTGTTCTGCCTTAACTTTTCAAACTCAATCTTCTCAACTTCTCTTGGTTTATGAGATTTTGTTTCGAACTGTGTCTTCGTTTCAACTTTTTTTTCTTCTCCCTTACGATATTGTACGTACTTAGAATTACTTTTGTCGTAAAAATAATATAAAAACGTGTCGTTCCAGTTTTTGTTAAGTTCTAGACTTCATGACCTGGTTTTTATTGGACTAAAGTGTGGTTACATAAAGTGATTCTAGAGGTAAGAAGTTAAGACTTCCTCTTTTCTAGATAATCGACACGAGATATCTGCCAGTTTATTAGTCCTTTGTGACCGCCGCTTTACCCCCCAAAATATAACGTTTTGTGCTTATTTGCGTTGAAGTTTGAATTGACCCCAGAGCCGATGTACCATCAAAGATTTAGGCCAGTTCAAAAGTCTTGTTACAACCGGAATTCGAACCCAACACCTGACGTACAGTAGGACTTCATTAGAATAAAAAATAACACTACAATTCTTAACTATTTACAAATGGGTCCCTCGGGCAGCCAGTCGACGTGCACGGCATTTCATATTGATAAATCAATGCATATAATAATATTGATAATAATATTAATAATAATAATAAAATAACTAACTCACTGGCACTATCGAACCCGTAGGTTCATGGCCGCACGGACATAAACTCTCCATACATCCCTATCCTGAGCTAATGTTTTCCAACCATTCCCTGTATAATCTACTTCCCTCAAATCATAGTTAATGTTATTCTCCCACCTCATTCTTGGTCTACCAACTGGGCGTTTTCCCTCTGGTTTTCCTACAAGAAGCTTCCATGCACGTCTTTCATTCCCCATTCATGTCACATGTCCTGCCCATCGCAGTCTACGAGACTTAACTGTTCTGATTATATCTGGCTTCCTATAAAGACCATGTAGTTCACTGTTACGAAGTCTTCTCCATTCATCTGTCTGTTCTCTCTTTGGTCCAAAAGTCTTCCTAAGAACTTTATTCTCATGAATAATAATAATAATAATTTATATACAGATTTTCAATGTTTACACATCTTTCTGTGCCTAAATTTTTATTTTCCTTCTCCATTTGTCCCTATCCATCTACTCCATGACCTCTAGTCCTCTTGTTCTCATTCCAGTTTTTATTTCTCGAATTCCTAATCTTTATAGTTGTTTTCTCTACATGAAGCCGCTAACTACTATAGCTACTCAAATACCTCATGATGTGAGTGGGTATCAATCAATCCCATACTTGCTGAAATTCCATTATAAAATTACTTTTTCTTGAAGATTGGAATTACTTTTTCTTGAAGATTGGAACCAATCAATTCTCCGTACCTCTGCGCCAAAATATGATGCCTTATATTGCTCAGATATAGCTAAATGAGAAAAATATTAAAGAATACTATTTTCTTGTTGATTTTAGAAGCCACAGGCAGCTACCAGATGTGAAGTTAATGACTATTTAATTCAACAATTTTCTCCGTGATTTTGATGAATATTGTGGAACTCAACTGTATTTTCCGTCTTGCGTACAGATAACATATCTTAATGACTTTCTGCTTGAAATAAATGATGCGTGTTTCATGAATCAATTTATGAGGAAGTTAATCATATAACAGAGCAGTGAGACTGATTGACTATTTCCTTGCAAACTCAATCTTATTTCCAAAACACTACGTGTACGATATCGGTTTGAAAAATGACCCAAACAACATTTTCTCTCAGCGCATGGGATTCAAGATACGCGTCTTCCATCACAATCAGCCTGGTGAAATGTTTCGTAATCTGATATGAAAGGAAACAAGAAACCGCTTTTTATATATCACAATTTTCGATATAAAAAACAGATGGCAGTTCTTAATATTTCTTATTGACAGCACAATTATGCTTAATGAATGTGTGCTGCTTTATTTCCTTTCTTATTCCAGCGATACTGATTTTCAGGATTTCCTTATGTTGTAAATTCCTTTAATCACTGCGAAAAAGCGACTGAAGTGGATCAGATATCACATATTACCTACATACTATTTAATATCGTTATCTTTATATTGAACTTTTATAGGAATATATCAGTATGAAGTTTAATCTAATATATAAAAATGAATGTTTGTTCCTACTTTATGCGCGACCATACCGTTGATCCGATTGTGATGGGGCTTTTTGCAAAATGTTCAGGAGATTACCGGGATGAACATAAACTATAAGAGAGTTGTGATACTCAACTCCTACACCCTTAAAAATCGCCCTTTGTAGTGGGAAAACGTGAAAAAGTAACTATTTGGACGCTTAAATGGCTTACGCTGCCTAAACTATAACAAATACACAAAATTAATGTACACATAATTGAATATCTCAAAAAGCTCTACAAAAAAAAGTCCGTGACAGCAATCTCTTACGGATAACTCACAATAACCATTTTTGTCTTTCGTTGATGCCAAAAAAAATCGAGACAAGTACGTAGATAAACTTACCTGTGCAAGCATAGCAGCACATGAGGGTATTCTTTTACGGATAACTCATAATAACGAATTTTGTCTTTTAGCTCATTTATGCCAAGGAGATCGAGATAAGCAGATTCCCGGGTAACACCGGATAATCAGCACGGGGAATCTTAAAATAATTACGATATACATTTATAATTATTTTTCATTTTACTTATTCAACTAATCATAAGTACATTAATTTTTGTCTTTCAGTTCATTTATACCAAGAAGATCGGGATGAGTAGATTCCCGGACAACGCCGGGTAAACAGCACGAGGTATCTAAAAATAATTGTATTATAATTATTTCCCTCTACTTATTTAACTAAACATAAAACACGTAAGTTTCGTATTTCAGCTCATTTATCTCAAGAAGATCGGGATAAGTAGATTGCAGGGCAACGCCAGGTAATCAGCACGGGGTATCTAAAAAATATAAATTTGTAATTATTTTTCCTTCCACTTATTGAACTAAATATAAAAGCACATTAATTTTCATTTATTTAGGCGTAAACAACGTACGCTGGGTATTAGCTAGTTTAGGATAAATTAAAATGTTTAATACCTCTCCTCATAACCAATCTTCTAAGTAGATCGCGATTTCAGTGCCTTGGCAGCCCCATACTCAGTACATTTTGACGACTGATGTGAATGAGGATGGGGCTACCAATGCCCTGAAATCGCGATCTATTTAGAAGATTGGTTATGAGGAGAGGTATGAAACATTTTAATTTATCTTATCGTTATCCTTGTTTCTAACGAGGGAAACTGTCAACCATTTCATGTCGAAACCTACCTTGAAATTTATTCCAGAGATGTGTGATGTACAAAGACAGTATTAAAAAATCTACAGTTTTTAACTGCAAGGCACTAAAATCCAACGCCAAATATCTCATTTAATCTATAGGGAAAGTAATACAACTCCTGTATTGGGAGACTGGATAACCATCATTACCGGCTGTCCGCGCAGCGTACGGCCTCACTTCACTCCGCTCTTAACTCTTGCAGGGACGTACATCTGTTCCGTTCAGTGAGTTGCTATTGCTAGATTCTTGCTTCGATTTCATTGCCTTGTAGTTAAAAACGGCAGATATTTTTTGGACATGGCTTTGGTACATCAGAACGCTTGTCTGAGAGAAATTTCAAGGCAGGTTCCGGTATGCAAGGGTTGGCAGTTCCCTTGTATTTCCAAAGCTGTGGTCTATACTGAATGAATTATTTAATGATAAATACATTACTGCCAATCGTATTCGTTTGCATTATTGCCTGACTTCTCCACATTTTAATATATAGACTTCATCTAATCTCATCATCGTATTCAATCTACGAGTATCACCTAATATGTATTGTACGTTTACGTGCCACGCTACTGTGGGTTTACAGCGACACGATCTGTTGGGATAAGAATTTAAACTTTGGATCACATTTGTACTCTTTCGACCACACAAGGACATGGATTATCTTCCTGAATGAGTGATCAGCTCATTCCAAAGACTCATTCGAGATATCATGTACATTTAAAGACGAAATGCGTCATTTACAAACATATTAATACTAAACATAGGGAATATGGTAATGAAGCCAGATGATGTTCGGGGACTGTTTTGGGCCTTTGAGTTTCCTGATTTTTGTCTTATAGGGTGAGGAAAAACCTAAAAAAAAAATGAGGAAAAACTTGTCCCGGCCTTGCATCGAACCCTATCCCGCCGTTTCGTACACGTCAGAGATGCTATCCCGAGACCACAGCGGTGCACAATATTTAAGCTTAATCGTAGTACTTTCACATTTATCAGTTTTGATATAACACTTTATTTTATTCTGCATAAAATTCATTTTATACTGATTTGTTGTTTCTAAATCTAATCAGCCTCTCCCTGTAAAACACACAGAAGTATTTTACAAAAACGCCTTTTTAAATGTAAATAAGTAAGAAAAAAAATCTCGGGAGCTTTAGCACCTACATGCATCCAACTTTTAACAGTTATGAAGGTAAAACAAAGTTGGTTTTCTAGAACGTGTCCCTGAAAATATTATATAGTATTTCCCAGTCAAAGAAAAAAATATGTACGGTGGCACGTTGCGAGGTCTGAGACAACGCCACGGGGCGCAGAAACGAAGTTTTTGGTGATTCTTTAACTGTATCGTTCTGTGGTCCCGGTTTCGATTCCCGGTCGAGATAGGCTTCCTATAGGTGAGGTTTTTCGGGGGATTTTCCTCACCTATAAGACAAATGTCCAAAAGGTCCCTGAACATCATCTGGCCATCATCATCATCATCATCATCCCATGGTGTGGAAAGTAACGGGAAGCTACCACACATAATTTCCTAGTAAAACTGCAAACTATAGCAAGAAAATGCTATGATTGCAGTGAAGGACCCGTCCTAGGGCAGAACGCTATAGGATAGAATATTGTAGATTTGCGACACGTAAACGAACCTCAAGCCTAAATTAGTATTTCACGCTAAAATTTGAACTGCGACAGGATTAAGTTTAAAATTGACATTGAATAAAAATACCCAGTATGATTATATCTATCATCCGCTATTGATATATGCTTGAATTTTGGAGCGATGATGTAGGAAGAAATTCATTCGTATATCTAAAAGAATTGGAGGGGGTTGACGTCATACTTCAGCTTTCAGTAGAGTTTGGCATTGCTTGTTCTATCGTGTCTTCCAGGAATATTTGAACTATAATTTTTCTAGAGACATTTAAAAAGTGACTACACAGTAGTGCCTTATATATCATGTTTCATGCTGAGAACATTTTTTCATGAAAATTAATTTGAGAGAGAGGAAGTGAAATTTATCATGGAAGTGACGTTGTTAACTTTATGGAAAAAGCTCGCTTCCAGCTGTTGCTAGATGTAACACAGAGGTAGCTGACAAATACATTTCACATCTTCTGTACAAACTTTTTTTTTTTTTTTTCCTTCTCAGATCCAAAGTCCTAAGTGAACCTTGGATTCATTCATAACATTTTTCATTTTTTTCTCTATTTGGCTGTTTGTTAGATTTTTTATCATTTATAATTGGACGTCGTTATGCATCAGCCGGCTATCCACGATTATGTAAATCTCGAGAAAAATACGTTTACAATTTAAGTCAATCTTCAGTATTTATTATAGCGCCAAAGTAACAATATTGGATATTGCAGGTTATTTTTTTTACAGTTACGCATCAACAATCTAAGAGCGGGAACATTTAGCGCTTAGCTGCATGATGCAACATTTAGTTTAGCATTTATGAAGATCTGGTTTGATAGCCGTTTGTTGCAAAACAACTGATAGTGTTTACATTTTTCTTTAATAATATGGCTGTATTTAAAGATTTGGCGCTAAAAGTGCGAATACACTTCATGAGCCAGTGCAACAGATGACATCAACATCTGAATTTTAAAAAAAAGCGCTTAGCCGGTTGATGCATAAAATTCATCAAACAGTCCACGTTCCCAAAAAATATGTACTTTTGTAGCTTTTTTAATTGTATTTTATATCCATGGAGCTTTAAATATTTGGACTTTTTAAGCAGTAAACTTTTTTTTCCAGTGGCCAGGCAGCTGACCTCGTATCTACCCCCAGCCTGGAAGACCAGGAATTACATTTCGGGAATAGCATACTAATGTATAATACCTATTAATACAAGTAGATACTTATTATTGAATCCAAAGATATGACTTATGACACTTTTTTCTTCTTTCCAAACTTCATCCTCTAATGCATTCACCCCCATAGAACTTCTAATCTGTTGCCATGTAATATTTTGTCGATTTTTTTTTCCTGCTGCGAAGTCTAATCAGATACTTAATTAGGTAATCTTGCTCGGGCACTCTCGCAAGACGACATTATTATTTTTTTTATAAAATTCCTATATTTTCTGCTCACTTATGATTGCATAAATCATATGTAGAAGTTCCTCTTTTAATCTCAAATTTCCAGTGTCCATTCTCATTGTTGTCCATCGATATTTACCTTAACCGACTTCTCTGTCTTCCTCCCACCATTCATGAGTCTAATAGGTCTATCAAAAATAGGAATTCAGTAGTTGGTATGGTAGAATTATTCTTCGGCGTAATTAATTCGACTATCTGTTTAGTCCACCGCTGTGATCTTGAGGTAGCGTGCTGCCTTGTCACGCAGCGGGCCCGGGTTCGATTCCCGGTCGGCACAGGCTACTGGGTGAGGTTTTTTCGGGGTTTTTCCCCACCTGTAAGACAAATGTCAGGAAGCTTTAGGGCCAACGCTTCCTGAAAATCATCCGGCCATCATTATCATCCTTATCATTATCATCATCCTTCACCGGTGTGGAAAGCAACGGGAAGTTACCACACCTATAATTCCCTAGTAAAGCTGCAAAGCATAGCCTGATATATATATAAATTAGAAATGAACTGGAGATATTTGCAATAGTCGATAAACTAGACGAGCACAAATACCAATGGAAAGAACATTTAGACAGAATGGACAATACCCAAAAAGATGAACACCTACAAACCACATGGAAAAATATATTTGGGACGGTCAAGGAAACGATGTACTTGAGACCGGAACAGGTCGCATTGACCTAATCCTGGAAAGGGAAGAGGAAGAAGATATAGGATATATATATATATATATTTATTTATTTATTTATTTATTTTATTTATTTATTTGGTTATTTAATAAAAAAGATTCCGGGCTTTGTGGCCGTGGTCTATAACTGGCGTTTCTTCCAGACGATTCGTCCCTCAACTGCGGAGGGCATCTTCAGTGGCGAGCGCTTACAGCTGTTGTTTCCCTGTCGTAGACTCGACTCCGAATGCCCTCCGCAGTTGAGGGAGAAACGTCTGGAAGAAACGCCAGTTATAGACCACGGCCACATAGCCCGGAATCTTTTATTACCATGATTACCGGCCGTGAAAGCCTGCATTCCACTATTTATTTATTTATTTATTTATTTAAAATTTCCAACCATCTCATTACAAGTAAAGAAAATATGTTGAATACGAAAAAAAATCAAACGTTTAAAGAAGTATTTTCATTTCAATGTATTTTCTTTGAAATGTAATTAGGGTAGAAAAGATCAGAGATATTTTGTCCCGTAAATTCGCAAATATAATTACATTACTGGAATTCCATTATAAAAGCAGGACATTATGATCCAATTTAAAATGAATTGGACAGGGAGCTGTTTTATGAATATGGTTTCCAGCTTGTTAGAGAAGAATCCTCTCAAGGGAACGGAAGAATTGAATTCCAAAGTTTTAATCAGTGCTGAAGATTTGAATTCAGTGTCTGCTGTACACTTTGGTATTCTAGTGCTACGCAATGTAGTGCGTTTGGGGGGAGGGTGGTTAGAGGATTTACTAATGATGTAGGGATGGGGAATGAGTGCTTTTCAAGTATGGAATGGAGGGAGAGGAGAGATGGTCCGGATTTAATGCATTGCCATCGAGAATACAAGGGCCGCTTTTAAGGGTCGAGAACTCACTAAGAGCGAACTTCTGACAAGACCGTCAGCAAAATCCTCTTAAAAGAATCTTAAATCTGTTTTATATTGGTTATGTTTGACTAAAACATGGAAACATTCACTACGTATCGTTTTTAAAATATTAAACTGTATTACAGTGAAACATGTCTATGAAGGAACATGACGGTTCCTTAAATATATTTCCGTCTTGGCAGTTTTCCTTCTTATAAAGGGTTCCAAAATTACAAGCTTGAATTTTCTCATGCAGTGTAAGGGTTTTACATGCACGCTTTAAAGACATAACGTATTACCTGAAATACAGAGAAAATAGTGTATGTAACACAGCACAGTTTGCACGACAATACAAAATAACTTTATTACACAAAATCGAGAAGGACCTCAACTATAGGAGGACTGAAGAGTTTCCCAACTCTCTCGCAGGTTACGTAAGCAGGCAAGGAAAAGCGAGGGATTCCCCACACATAAGCAAGGGTATCCCCGCAATATGTCAACACATGAAGGTGCAGTAGCGTCATATACATAATTTTCACATGTGGTCATTAATACTGTAATTAGAACGTGCTTAAGAATAATTTTCCGTCTTACTGGGTAAAAATTAACTATTGGTACTTTAAAAACCATTTCGTTTCCGCGTTATGAAGGTTTCCGGTTTATACTGGACGATTCTACATATAAAATCGTACCGTTCTGGAGATTTTTTCCCGTCTCTATAGGCTTCCTTCTTATTAAGGTTCCGGCTAAGACAGGTTTCACTGTACCGGTATCTGTTATTTATAGTCGTATAAACTATAACCTGGCCAAGCGAAGCGTAGACCATCAGTGTGTCAACACAGTTGCACGCAGGACGGACAAATTGAAGGAGGTGGCGATTATGGAGAGGGATAAATGGTAGTTTGTAATAAAAAATGCGTATCTCTGTTTCTAATCACCTGACATTACTGTTAGATTTTCTCACAAGTAATGTCGTTATTTTAATGTAATGTTGTGTGTCTGGTGGAATTTTGAAGTTGTAATTCGCTGGGAGTTATTCCAAACGGGCGCGCAGTCGATGTGAATCTTCATTCTCAATAACTGGCACGAGTTCATGATATTTTGAGGGTTGTTGGTTCAAATCAAACTCAATTAAAAATAAATTATAGAGAAACGTAATTGGAATTTTATTGTTTGAAGGAATTAAGGGAGTAATTTATTTATATTTAAATTTTAGGAAATGAAAGTTTTATTAATTCAAGTTTTTCTTTTCTGTTTTATTTATAAGTGGCGATTTATTATTGTTAAATTTTATAATTTTGTTATTGGTTATATGGGTCAACAGTCTTCTTCACTTCTTGACTCTTCCGTCTTCAGTAATAGATCTAAAACTATCTCTTCCGACGACATTCGACATCTCTTCTTCCTCTCGGAAAATAATGTAAGATTTTATTTGGTAATCTACTTTCTTCCATTCTTTCTACGTGTTTTTTTTTTCACTGAATCTTGTTGTTAAATACCTTTTCTTTTATGGAGTTGATCTGCAGTTCTTCGCGAATATCCTCGTTTCTTACCTGGTCAGTAGTTTAAATAAAAAATATTTATTATCTGTTTCGCTCTTTCCTTAATTGAAACTGGCAATCTCTGGTATAGTCGATAAGCGAATGCACAAAACAATTAATATTAATTTAAAACACACAAATAATCCCGTTCTACCGACTAACACCAGATCAGTATGGTACAAGGGTTTTCATAAAATCATAGCAACTCTTACAGGATTAAAAAAAAAAATACTTCGAAACAAAAATGTCTAAGATACAGAATCTAAGTCAAAATTTCCAAAGCGGATTAGTTCAAGCGGAAATTCTGACGGGAAAAAATATCTAAATTCGAAGTGATAATGAAAGTATACAAAAGTTTGTAATCAAAACTGATTACATGTCATGCTCTGGATCTTTCACTCCCAGCTTTTAGCAGCGACGCTATTGATTTGAGGTGTTAAAGAGCATAGTAAAACGAAATACAAGTATTACTATTATTATATTACTGATAGTAATACTGGTACTGTTACTACTACTGCTGCTACTTTCTGCCTTTTCGTAGCGAAGGGATTGTGTTGCCGATTCGAAGTTCACATTTCTGCAGGTGGCTGGTCAAAAGTAGAGGTCAGACAAAAAGTATCTCAAATTTCCCTTTAGATTTGACGGGTGGCTGGTGTCCTCCAAGAAATACGAAACAAAACCTCGGTATTTACTAAAATGTCGACAGAGTATAATGGATGGAGATGGTGACAAATATATCTTAAGATGTAGTGCCATTGGTGATAACGATGATAATGCTGATTACTGATCTATAGGTTATGTGAAATTCGGATTCTCTCTCGCCCTAGAGTCTAGTTGAATCAGTAAACTATTAAGCAATTTTTGAATGGAGAGGTTGCTTTGTTTTGCTATAATGTTACTGCAATAACTCGTAAATTCCAACGTGATATTCACTGTACATACTGCAAGTCGTAAATTTGCGATATATAGCAAAACTGTACTGTGGCTTACGATGTTGTGGATAGAAGGGGGAGGGAATTACATCATGAAACTGTATCCTTGAGACAATAAAGAAACTCTGATCAAAATCAACAACTGATTTACTACAAGCCTTCTGGGGACATTAAATATTTTGAAATCTATCGTCCATGTTAGAAATAAAGCTACTTCGGTTTATATGGCGTCTCCTATAAACATTTACCGATCGAATTTCATATCCTTTTTATATTTTTGTCAAATCATGACGATTAAATTTGTTGCATTTCAATTGACATTTCAGTTCATTCATATAATTATGTGACCGTGGTGAGTTGAATATTCGATATCTGATAAACTCTCACGTAGAATCTAGAGTGCCTTGCACAATTTTTTTTTTTTTTTGCGCGATAGTGCGGTTTGTCGCACTTACAGCAATGGGGACCATGATTGAAAGTTCAACTTCCTACATTTCGGGATTGCCAACCTAAATAACTATATTGTAATATTACATTTACATCCACGTGCGGGAAGTAAAATCACTGCCCTCTATGTATACTACGTACAATGTATATACACAAAATATCCAAAAGGTAGTGTTAATATACATTATACGAAACAAATCACTGCATCTTAAATGAACTGAACTTTATTTCAAACAATATAAGAACAATAAATACGTACTTGCGGCCATTTTATCAATAATAATAGTCTCACGGCCTCCTGTATTTTCAACTAATTAACATTGTCCACACTGTTAACGTTACTAAATTGTTTATAATGAACGCACATATTTCCAACAAAGATGTTATTATTTTACTACTATTTATTATATTGAAAACACCATCACGCAAAAAATAATGTACAACGCACGTTTGTGAAGTGTTTTACAGAATCTCGGAAATTAAAAACCTCGCTATCGCTCGGTTTTTAAACATTATCTTCTATTCTGTAAATACCACTTCCCAATCTTGCACCGTAATATACTATGTTTTCTAGGTACAACAGCCTTATTAAGCCAAGACCTCTCCAATGATAATAAAAAAATTGTAATATAAAATTGTCCGTCGATTGTGGACTAGTGATTATGTTCTTGCCTCTGATCCTGAGGGTCGTGAATTTAATCCCGGTTGTGGGCGATTGATTTTTTTTTTTTTTTGGAATGGAAAAATCCAAGGAGCGAGTCTTTAAGCCTCGCTCAGGAAAATTTTACCCCAGTGGAATCTATGTCCACGTTTCTTGACTGTTTTATTTTACGGTGGAAGATGTCCAATCTTTCGGCCAAGATATTTTTTAGTCTCTATCGCCTTTATTCTGTCCGGCATGATTAACTCTTTTGGCAGTATAACTACCGCCGGTATAGCTCCGGGGTAATTTAAGTACGCAAGCCACTCCACCACGATAAAGTAAATAAACCATCGAAGGGGCTTCAACTAACTAATCTACATATAATTGAGTAAGATTGCAAAATATTAATTCATCACATGGCATATGTGCTTGATAGAATTAACCTTTGATATACAGACTATGCAGTAACACTAAGAAATTGGGACTGGAAGTAAATGTCAATAAAACTAAATATATGGTCACACATAAAAATACATTAATTAATGGAAATGGACAGCTAAGACAAATGACGGGAATTTTGAGGAAGTGGCTGAATTCAAATACCTAGGAACAATAATCACAAATGGGAATGAGATGCACAAGGTAATTAAACATAGGCTCTTCTTCTTCCTTTCCAGGATTAGGTCAATGCGACCTATTCTGGTGTCAAGTCCATCGTTTCCTTGGCCGTCCCAAATATATTTTTCCATGTGGTTTGTAGGTGTTCATCTTTTTGGGTAATCTTGTATTGTCCATTCTGTCAAAATGTTCTTTCCATTGGTATTTGTGCTCTTCCAGTTTATCGACTATTGAAAATAAACATAGGCTCAATTCTGGAAATGCGTGTTACTATGCATTTCAGACTCTTGACTTCCCAACTCCTTTCAAATAAGTTAAACTGAAAATATATAAAAAATATTATTCTACCAGTTATATTATATGGATACGAAACATGGACTCTTACTTTAAGGGAGGAAAGGACATTACGAGTAAGTGAGAATAGAGTTCTTAATAACATTTTTGAACCAAAGAGAGATGATCAGACAGGTGAATGGAGAAGACTGCATAACAGTGAATTACATGGTCTTTATAGGAAGCCTGATATAATGAGAACAGTTAAGTCTCGTAGACTGCGATGGGCAGGACATGTGGCATGATTTGGGAATGAAAGACATGCATGGAAGCTTCTTGTAGGAAAACCAGAGGGAAAACGACCAGTTGGTAGATCAAGAATGAGGTGGGAGAATAACATTAACTATGATTTGAGGGAAGTAGATTATACAGGGGATGATTATAAAACATTGGCTCAGGATAGGGATATATGGAGATCTTATGTTCGCGCGGCCATGAACCTACGGTACGATAGTGCCAGTGAGTTAGTTACACAGACTATGCTGAAATATAATCGTATGTAATGTTCTGTTCATTTAACTCCTTCATAATTTAGTATCTTAGGAAGCGTGTGAGAGTGGGGCATGTTATGTATTTTATTTCGCGGTGGATCTTATATAAGCTGTTTCAAAAATGGAGGATATTCCACAGATGGCGCCTGGATATAAAGTAATAAAATGAGGTTTCCCTTAACGAAGACTCGGACAAGAGAGAAGAGAGAAATTTCATGAGAAGTATTCCGAGGAAGGGAATAAAAAAAGATGTTTGAAAATGTGTAATAAAACTGACATTACCTTAGCTAGTCGACTCTTACTGAATATTACGTAATATTCACGTTATTAATATTAAACTAAAACTGGGGGAGTGAATTAATTGTTAAAGCTACAATTTCCTCGTAAAACATTTCACACGCGGATTAGTTATAAAAACATTAACAAATGACATAACTAAGTGATTAATTAACGCAATGGCTTATGCAACACATAGGTTCAATGATGCAGTATTCCCTATTCTTATCGAACGGATCCACTTCATGTCTCCGACATTCAACTTTCCCCCCACCCATGGCCGACACACCTAGAAGGCCCTTTATCTACTAACCGGATGCTGGTCTCACATCCCCACATGTGTATACAGAGGTAGACGATCATCCGGCCAATATAGGGATGACATGTTGTCAGCATATCGAATCCCCCAGCCGTTATATCTGATTTTCTCAACCTGGAGCCGCTAATTATACAGGGATTCTACATTTTAATCCTCTACAAATTCTTTCATTAAATGCGGCAATCCTTCTATCCTCAGCTATCTAAATTCCTCACGATGCTGGGTGGGCACTGGTCCCATATTGGCGGAAATTCCATGAGAAAATGTCTTCCCCATGGAGGCTCGAAGTAGCGCAAGTCCCGTAGCTCTGCGCCAAGGTATCTTGTCTCGGTTAAGGCGAGGGACATTGAACTTCTTAATATCCATTTTCTCCCCAACTACGCCCTACGCCTTTCTAATGGTATTTCCCCAAAGATTTCCAAATAAAAAATTGAAATAATTTATTTTTTTTCACCCATTAGAACAGTAATTTTACTTCGTTATATTAATGGAAGGGGCACGCCGTAGCGTAGTGGTTAAGGTACTGCGCTACAAGCCAGAAGGTCGAGGGTTCAAGTCCCGGTGGGGTCAGGATTTTTAAACTGACCCAAACCTTCTGGCGGCACTATGGCCCTGGGGTCGACTCAGCCTCTAACGAAAATGAGTACCAGACGCTTGTTCTGGGGGTAAAGGCGGCCGTCACGCAGGGCTGACAACCCGGCTGACATCGAAGTGCCGAGTGTCCAGAAAAAAGTGGGAGCCTTAACCTCCTACTACCCGAAGGGTCTCCTGAGGCCTGTAGTGGGATTAAAAATAAAAAATAAAAAATATTAATGGAAATGAAGTAAGAAATGGCTGAATTCAAATGTCTAGGAAATATATGTCATTATGCTTATCCCAACTTTTATATATATATATATATATATATATATATATATATAGCCTATATATATGAAAAAGAAAACTTTAACAATATATGACATTGTTTTTCTTCAATTTATATGACACTAGCTAATACACGGCGTGCGCTGCTACGCCTAAATAAATGAAAATTGATGTGCTTTTATGTTTAGTTGAATAAGTAAAGGGAAAAAAATATTAAAATTTTATATTTTTCGATACCCCGTGCTGATTATCCGGGGTTGCCCGAGAATCTACTTATTCCGATCCTCTTGACATAAATGAGCTGAAATACGATAATTAATGTGTTTTCAGTTAAATAAGTAAAGGGAAAATTTATATCATAGTTATTTTTAGATACCCCGTGCAGTTTACCCGGCGTTGTCCGGGAATCTACTCATCCCGATCTTCTTGGCATAAATAAGCTGAAAGACAAACATTAGTGTACTTTCTTAAGTTTAGTTGAATAAGTAAAATGAAAAATAATTTAAAATGTATATCGTAATTATTTTAAGATTCCCCGTGCTGATTACCCGGTGTTGCCAGGAAATCTACTTATCTCGATCATGTTTAGTTGAATAAGTAAAATGAAAAATAATTATAAATGTATATCGTGTTGTACCCGGTGTTGCCCGGAAATCTACTTATCTCGGCCTTCTTGGCATATGTGAGCTAAAAGACAAAATTCGTTATTGTGAGTTATCTGTAAAAGAATACCCGCCATGTGCTGCTATGCTTGCACAGGAATCTACGTACTTGTCTCGATCTTCTTGGCATCAATGAAAGATGTGAGTTATCCGTACGAGATAAACATATGCTGTCGCTGACGTTTTTGTAGAGCTTTTTGAGATATTCAATTCTGTGTACATTAATTTTGTGTATTTGTTATGGTTTAGGCAGCGTAAGCCATTTAAGTGTCCAAAGAGGTACTATTTTCACGTTTTCCAGTACAAAGGGCGATTTTTAAGGGTGTAGGAGTTGAGTATCACAACTCTCTTATAGCCTATGTTCATCCCTGGAATCCCCTGAACATTTTGAAAAAGCCCCATCACAATCTGATCAACGGTGTGGCCGGACATAAAGTACAAACAAACAAACATTCATTTTTATGTAATTAGATGGATACTCTAAGATACATTTATTAATGTATGAAACCTAGAGAAAGGACTTTTAATTATAAACTCACTTACTTCTTCAATTGTATGCCAAACTTTGAGGGTAAATTCCTACGTACCCCGATTCCCAATTATTTATTGTTTTGTTTCCAGTATCTATCCTCAAACCATAACTTAAACACAAGATCACAACATAGTCTCTTGCTTAATGTACCGCAACATAGGACATCACATCACTCCATGTCATGTACTATCTTCACTTCTTGCAACTGGAATTCCCTACCACAAGAAATAAGGGGCTGCCGGGCATTGACATCTTTTAAAAGAAATCTAAATTTATATTTGCACTAACCTCGACTTCATCATTACCCAGTGCAAGGTATACATATATTAATTGGTGTTTCTCGTATAATTTATCATATTATTATTATTATTATTGTTATTATTATATTATCATTATTATCATTATCGTAAGTATTAGGTATTATTAAATTTAATGTATCTTTAACTGTTTATAATTAGTATAGTGTATATCTATATTTGTCAAATATATTTGTATTTGTGCTGGTTGAGTGGAAGAGAAGGCCTTATGGCCTTAACTCTGCCAGAATAAATACAGCATTATTATTTATTATTATTATTATTATTATTATTATTATTATTATTATTATTATTATTAAGTAAACCCATGACTAAATTGTGTAATTTACTGTTTGCCCTTCTATTCTTCAGAGAATCTGTTGGTGCCTCAAACTTCATTTCGAAAAAAACAGTGAATTTTCTGTTTTTTCCCTGGTACCCTTCATACATCAATTATTTTTATTTAAAAAATATATTTTGTTTGCATAAAGATAGACCTAATAAAGTGCAACATAATGTATTATTAGTAAGGTCAAACTGGATATTCATGTTACGAACTGTACTTAAATTTTAAGTTTAACGTTTCTCGAAAAGCTAATAAAAATAACCCAGTGTAACGTCCAACCATTCAAGATTAATAACTAGCTCTCCAAAATTATAGGCCTACAAGGAAACACTCGGACATGACTTTCCTTAAGATATTTTTTTGGAGTTTCTTAAAGAATGCGTAAAAAATAAATCACGGAGGAAGTAGAGACCTAGCTTACTAGTATTTCTCATTCCTTCTCCATTTCATCGTTCTTTCTTGCTTCTGCCTGGTTTTTTGCTTTATTTTCACTTATCCTCCTCGACCAGCTGGCGTCAAAGCTACGCAGTGAACATTTTAAGCCTCGGATCCATCTCATCGTTACGACCAAGAGAGCAATTTCAAGATAAAATATTCCTACAAGGGGTAATGGCTCAGCTCTTATTAGAGCTAGTACTTTTTTTTTTCTTCCTTCAAGGGAAAGGTTTCAGCCTGAGAATATTGCCATGTTGTAGGTGATTCCAGATTATGGTACCATCCTTGTAAAGTCTGTACTAAAGACGCCCTTACCTTAAAGTAGAGGTAAACAGAACCACGTGTTTAGATAATGTATTTCTCCGTAAGGTGTCTCTTTCTGTTGACCTTTACATCCATGAATTTTATACCTTATTGTCCTATAAACCCCATAAACTTTAACTCCCCACTGTTTTTTGGCCGAATAATGTGGCAAAAATACGTAGAACCAAATTTTGTATTAACACAATTTATTACTGGGACACGGTAAATTTGGACATTATTTGGAACGATTTAAAATAGGTACAGATACCTGTATTTGCAAAACATCCAGCCAGACTATCTCACATCTGTTATTTGAGTGTCCCGCATTTGATTCCCAAAAGACACGAATTGCTTAAAATTCGGGTATTGCCATAATAGATTTTTCATTCAACTGCCTTTGTGCAAATATTTAATATAAGAATTGTTGCTATAAGAAGGTGTGACTTTATCCAATCATATTGTTTTTTTTTTTTAAGAGACTTTGAGTTTTTTTTTTTTTGGGTTTGTTAATTTATTTATTTATTTGTAACGCTAGAAATTAACCATACTCTAAATTACTGTAAATAATTAATTGTATTGTAACTAAAACCCTAACATACTGGATGGTGAATTAGGGTTCACATTATTGGAGATTCAATAAAAAAATAAAGTCCCAAGCTTACAATATCCCTGTTAATTATTATTCTAAATATAATTATAAAAAATGATAGTCTGAATTGGGAAATTTTATCTTTAGTTGTATTAAGGCTCTACTATTACATACGAATGACTTGTCTTAATAAATTCATTTCAATATTACGTTTAAAACACCACACAAATTTGTTGTAATTCAATGCCAGTTTAATTAGTGCTGATGGACCTACACAGACAATCTTTTAGGAACGATATGTCTTACAGAAAAATGTATTTTTGTTAAGAAATATTTTCTTTTAAATACCACCAAATGAGCGTTGAACAAGGTTGTATAGTATTTCAAAAATATATATGAAGGACTTAGGGCAGTAACATGATAAGCCACGTTATCCAGACACCCCAGTGTAAACATTAATTTTCCTTCATTACATACAATTCTCAAATCATTAGACGCAGTGGAAAGCCTCCGCGCAGTGCCACCTTACGGCTTCTATGACAGGAAAGCATTTTCAATGCTCTTATGATTTGAGAATTGTATATAAAGAAAAGAAAATTAATGTTAGCACTGCGGTGCCTGAATAGCGTGGTCGGTTACGCATTAACGTATAGAGTTATAGATCCTGGGTTCATATCCCGGCTCAGGCATTAATATTTTCTTTTCATGGCATGTTTGGCGTTCATTACTTAATGTCAAAATTTAATTGTAACGTCGAAATAAAAAATAAATAAATATATTTATATATTTATTTATATATATGTAACATATATTTATTTATAGATGTGATATATATTTATTTATATACATGTAATATATATATATATATATATATATATTATTTATTTATTTATTTATTTATTTATTTATATGTAAAATATGTGTGTGTGTTCGTGCGTGCGTAGTAATTTTTTAAAATTTATTTTTACCTGGCGAGAGACACCACGTGTCATTAACAACAATTTTCTATATAAAACTCAATTTAGGGGAAAATTTGAGAATTGCAACCTTGTTCGGGGCAACATTTCGAATAAATAGCTGACTGTTTTACAGTCTGAAAATCTGGATGTCCATCCATAGTATTTCTGCCCGAGGGTAGGATCTTTCACTGCAATCAAAGCATTTTCGTGCTATGTTTTGCAGCTTTACTATGGAATAATTATAGTGTGGTAGCTTTCCGTTGCTTTCCACACCGATGAAACATGATGATGATAATGATACGGATGATAATGATGGCCGGATGATTTTCGGGGACCGTTGGGCCCTAAGCTTCCTGACTTTGTCTTACAGGTGAGGAAAATCCCCGAAAAAAACCTCACCCAGGAGCCTGTCACGACCGGGAATCGAACCCGGGCCCGCTGCGTGACAAGGCAGCACGCTACCTCGAGACCACAGCGGTGGACTATCTGGATATGATTCTGTGAAAAGAAATCTAAATACATATGTCCACTGGTCGAATCGAACTTGTGTCTATCAGCCTCTAACCTCCAATACATATAAATTAAATAATTTATATGGTGCGCATTTTTGCTTCTTGAGAGAATTTCTCTTCAATCTAGCAGTGTAATTGGATAAAGGATTATTAACTAATAACGACAGAAGAATCTCGATGAATTACATTAACAAAGAAATGGAGAGAATTTGAAAGATAGAAGAAAACAATTGGAATACTAAAATTTCCCTCTGTAAGAAAGAAGATGCTTTCAGGCCAATATTTGATCGTTTATTGTGAAAGGGGATTGCTTGGAATGCATTCCACTCGAATCTTATAGAAGGAAAACGGGTAAAGTATCAATTCGTTTGTCCAATTGAAAGAATTCTTTTAGACACGAGCAGAGCAATCGGTTTTTAGAAGAAAGAAGAAATTTCTCTTTGTAACGAAAGAGTTTGAAAGATGCTTTGAAGCCCAATAAGGAAGCTTTTTAATCTTGAAGTTCAAGTACTAATTCTTAAACGAACCTTAATTGAATCCGTTATTTGGAAAAAAGTTTATAACTAGGAACTAACAATATTAAACTCATAGGTGCATGGCCGCAAGGACATTACGTCTCCATACATCCCTATCCTGAGTCAACCTTCTTCAAATCATCCCCTGTATAATTTACATGTTCTTATTATATCTGGTTTAGTTTATCTCCAACTCTATTCAAAATTTATCTCGAAATAGTACTAAGAGACTGGAGGGAAAAAATGTCAAAAAATGGGCATACCAATCCAAAACACACATGTATATTCACTAAATTTTGCAGATGACCAGGTATTAATAGTACAAGACCACGATGATATAGAATATATGTCTAAAAACTAAAAGAAGAATATGAAAAATGGGGACTTTATATAAATATTGAGAAAACTATATATCTGTGTATAGGAGAAGAAATGGAAAATATAAATTTCAACAATTGAGAAAAACTAAGACCTAGTATTGAATGCACTTATTTAGGAACAAAATTAGACCATTCAGGCGATAACACAGTGGAAATTAAAAACAGAATCGCACAAACAAAACAAGCAATAAATGCTTTAAACTCTGTTTGATGGAGCAAAAAATAGAAAATACAAATATATCAAACCATAATTCAGAGAATTTAACATATGGTGCTGAAGTCTGGCAAATTCCTGCCAGGGAAATGAAAATAATTTTAAGTACAGAAATGGATGTTTTAAGAAGATCCGCTGGAAAATCTAGAACGGATAGAATACGAAATAAAGAAATAAGGGAAATATGGGTGTGTCATAGACATTATAGAAAAGAAAAGATTGTCAAAAGAATGCCAGAACAAAGATTGCCTAAAATCGTTATGGAATGGATCCCATTAAAAGGAGCAAGACCGAAGAAAACTTGGGTAGAAGGGGTACAAGCAGCTATGAATATCAGATTGGAGGAAGATCAATGGATGGACAGAGAGGAATGCCGTTTGGTTTCCGGAAGACGGTGGCAGTTGCCATGATACCGGATGATCATGTAGCTCACTGTTGTCTTCTCCATTCACCACTCTGTTTATCTCTCTTCGGTCCAAAAAAAAATATCTTAAGAACTTTATTCTCAAACTTTTCTCCTCCCTTAAAGAAAGAGTCCATGTTTCGCATTCATATAATATAACTGGGAGGATAACAGTATTATACATGTTCAGTTTAACTTATTTGAGAGAAGTTAGGATGAGGAAAGTCCATGTAATGCATTAGGCCTATAGCATGCCTTTTCAGATTTGAACCTATATTTAATTTCTATTTACACCTCAATTTGAACTATTGCCACTGATTCCCTGAAGTATTCCCCGTCCAGAGACTCAAGTGAGGGATTATTTTACCTCCGGAAAATTGTACCCCAGTGGAACCCACGTCCGCGTTTTTTGTTGGTTGTATTTTTATGATGAAAAATAGTCATTGTTTCGATCAAGATGTTTTTTCCACGGGCTTATCGTATTCGACCTGTCGGAACAGGCTCCTGGGTGAGGTTTTTTCGGGGTTTTTCCTCACCTGTGAGACAAATGTCAGGAAGCTTAGGGCCCAACGGTCCCCGAAAATCATCCGGCCATCATCATCATCCTTCACCGGCGTGGAAAGCAACGGGAAGCTACCACACCTATAATTCCATAGTAAAGCTGCAAAGCATAGCATGAAAATGCTGTGATTGCAGTGAAAGACCTGCCCTCGGGCAGAATTACTATGGATGAATACATATAGATTTTGTAACTCACTGGAAGTTTAATTCCGACATTGGATCACTTTGTTTGCCAGAACATCTTGCTCTTAGAACAGCGGTGATGTTAGGTAAAGCTTAAGCTGTAATTTTAATTGGTAATTGTATTTTCCGGTTGACCTGACCCTTCTATACCAGCTACAGTGTCGGTTTTCAAGTCTGTAAGAGAAATTAATTCCAGGCTTGTTCCCTGGGGAAGTTAACCGTATTTCTTGTAACTAATTCTCTTGTTGAAGTTAGGTAGTTACCGTACCAAGTTAAAGACTGAATCAGTTTCCCAAAGATATATTTTATCAAAGTTTATCTAACACATTCTGTCTTTCCCTCAGATTTTGAGATGGAAATATCTTGAATGTACACTTTCTTTTATTTCAAGATACGAAAAGGAAACACTAAGAATCTGACACCTCAAGTCTTTGTGAAAATCCGTTCCACATTGATCCTTAATATTAGTTTTGTCAAGTTCTCAATTTCTCAGATGCGCTCTTGCACCGAGAGAAATAATAATAATAATAATAATAATAATAATAATAATAATAATAATAATAAATATAATAATAAGTCCATTTCTGTGATCTCGTGGTAGCGTGCTACCTTGTCACGCAGCGGGCCCGGGTTCGATCCCCAGTCGGGACAGTTTTTCTCGGTGAGGTTTTTATCGGGTTTTTTCCTCACCTGTAAGACGAATGTCAGGAAAACTTTAAGGCCCAAACTGTCCCCGAAATCATATGGCCATCATCATCATCCTCCAACGGTGTGGAAAGCAACGGGAAGCTACCACACCTACAATTCCCTAGTAAAGCTGCAAGCATAGCATGAAAATGCAGTGAAAGACCTGGCCTCGGGCAGAATTACTATGGATGGATAATACTAATAATAATAATAATTATTATTATTATTAGGCCTATTATTATTATTATTATTATTATTATTATTATTATTATTATTATTTGTATACATATTTTCAATGTTTACACATCTTTCTATGCCTAAAGTTTTATTTTCCTTCTCCACTCGTCTCCATCCATCCACGAGTTTCGAGGTCTTCCTTTCCTTCTTCTTCCAGGTGGAATATTAATAATCTTTATTAGGAATTTCTCTACAATACAGTAATTTTCCTACAACCCGCTGTAAATTGTACTCTCCATAAATCCGTATTTTCTGCATCACTCTATTGTTATCCTTTTCGACACCATACTCCTATGCACTCCTTGAATCCACTGATCCTTTGGTCTTCCCTTTCTTCTGTTGCCCTCTGCTTCAAAATTTAATATCATCTTAGGTGTCCTGTCATCTGACATTCTTTACGTGGCCAAACCATTTCAGTCTTCTTTGTGCCATAACTTGTAGAACATATTTTTGGGCATCCATTATTTCTCTGATTTAGTATTTCTAATTTTGTCTCTTCTTGAATTTCTAGAAGCCCTCCTCCAAAAATCTATTTCTGTCACCAATAGTTTATGTGCTTGTTCTCTGCGTAATGTTCAAGTTTCCGCACCAAACAATAGTATACTCTCCAGCAGTGAACTATAAACACATTTTTTAGTTTGGTTGAGAATGTTCCTACTCCATAGCATCGAATTTAACATTCCAATGGTTTTCCTTCCTTGACTTACTCTTTTGTTTATCTCAGAATTACTTGATCCTTCTGTCTCTAATATTGATTCCAAATATTTGAATTTAACTGTCTTAATTTTCTCATTTTCAATCTCCAAACTTTCATCCATATGAATTGATATATAATAATAATAATAATAATAATAATAATAATAATAATAATAATAATTACAAAGCTCTATTTATACTGGCATATTTAATGGCATAAGTTATTCTTTTCCATTGTAACTATCACAATAGTACATTACAAATGATTGTGTTTATATAATTATTTCTTTAAACAATATGTTTAACTAACTAATTAATCGGCTTGCGCTGCTAGGCTTAAATAAATACGTGTTTAATTGAATAGGTAAAAGAAAAATAATTATAAATTTACATCGTACTTATTTTTAGATATTTCCTCTGACATGTTATTTAATAACAAACTAGCATATACACTAACTTACACGCCTCACTGGTTATATTATTTTAATAATTAGTCATAATTTAATATTGTCTACCAAACAATTTAATTTATCTTGCTTGTGTACATTTTATTATAGGTTTTAGTCTCAATCTTAATCATCACCAACATTATTATGTTATCGATCTTAATCTTTTAGATATTACCTTATTGATCAAATCTTCATTTATCATTTAATCATCATCAAACATCACGGATTAAGTCTTTGCCTGTTCCAATCTCACATCCGGCTTACTCGTGTGACATTTTTGAGAAAGATATTTTTACGAGGTGGGTATCCAACCCGACGCACAACCCCCAACCTGGAGGACTGGAGGTTTTCTGTTGGGGTCCCTTTCCCTTAGAAGGCTACCTTCTCCTCGGCTGACGAGAAGTCTTCTTCCCGGGTTTATTTTTGGAGTTTTCCTTCTCCTACACTCTTACCAATACTCACACTTGGGGTAAAGTGTGTTGGGGCTTTTTATCGACAGCCATGTCTAGATCCGCCATTTTCAGTTAAAGCAGGGCAACCTCTTGCAGGATGTGATTCTTCACCACGTACGGACGGTCTTAGTTGTAACTTTATAATAATAATAATAATAATAATAATAATAATAATAATTTATTTATTCTGGCAGAGTTAAGGCCATAAGACCCTCTCTTTCCACTCAACCAGCACAAATACAAATAAATATTCGACAAATATAGATATACACTATACTAATTATAAACAGTTAAGATACAATAAATGTAGCAATGTAAATGTCATGTACAAACAACATTTTATAGGGTAATAACAATAATGATACGATAATAATAATATAATAATAATAATAATAAATAATAAATATGATAACATTATACGAGAAACCACCAATTAATTATATATATATCTTACACTGCGATAATAATGAAGTCGAGTTTAGAGCAAATATAGATTTAGATTTCTTTTAAAAGATGCCAATGTCGGGCAGCCCCTTATTCTTGTGGTAGGGAATTCCAGTTGCGAGAAGTGGAGATGGTATATGACATGGAGTGATGTGATGTCCTATGTTGCGGTACATTAGTAAGAGACTATGTTGTGATCTTGTGTTTAAGTTATGGTTTTGAGGATAGATACTGGAAACGGGATGATAAATAATTGGGAATCGAGGTATGTAGGATCTTAAATAGGAGAATTAGACAGTGCGATTTTCTTCTCTCTTTTTAGATGTAGCCATGACAATTCATGGAATAATGGAGAAATGTGATCGTATTTTCGAACATTAATATGAATCTGATACACATATTATGGACACGCTGCAGTTTGTCCGACAATCCGTCACTTATGTCAGTTAGTAGAACGTCACAGTAGTCAAAATGCGGCATCACTAAAGTTTGGATTAAAATTATTTTAAGAGTTGTAGGAAGAAAATGTTTAAGTCGCTTTAGGGAATGGATTATGGAGAAGATCTTTTAGATGTTTTGTTTTACTTGCTCATGCCAATTTAAATTAGAATCTAAGTAAAATTCCAAGTTTTTAACGACGTCGGTATAAGGAATTTGTTCATTATCTAATATGACAGCCGGAATTGATGCCATTGTTTATGAGGTGTATAGCCTTGGATGTCCGATAATTATTGCTTGCGTTTTGTTTACATTTAGTTTCAGCCCATATTGTCTGGACCATAAAGATATATGCCTGAGGTCAGTGTTTACTTTGTCAATATATTCATTAATTTCGTCAGGCCTAAAGTGTGTGTAAATCTGTAGGTCGTCGGCGTAAAGATGATGCTTGCAGTTTTGTAGTTTCTTGGTCACGTCATTAATATAAATCGAGAAGAGAAGAGGAGCGAGGACACCGCCTTGAGGTACCCCTTTCCTCACCAAGCGCCAGGAAGAAACGCGATTATTAACAGAACAGAGATTACTGAAATTATATACCACTACAGTCCACCGCTCTACCAACTGAGCTACGAGTTTTTTTTATCTGTTTATACACATGGTCTTTTCTTGGATGAGTATAGATATGTATTATTGTGATGCAGTGTAGACATGGATTTTACTTATATATAGCCTATTATTGTTTTTTTATACAGGTGTATCTATAGGTATAGGGTTTTCAGTATAAAACCGGACACTGCGGCTGGCAGAGTGAAATGCGGGCGAGGAGAGAGCGCAGCCTGACGGGTGAAACCCCGTGAGGCGTGTCCGGTTTTATATTGGAAGCCCTGTATTTGTTTATATTATGATTATTTATTTATTGTATTCATGGAAAAATAATGCACTTACGGCCAAGCAGGCCCGTGCCCAATGTAAGTGCATATGTATTTTCTTTCTTCTGAAAAAAGGCAATAAATTCCATTATGATATCATTATCAGAGATACAGATGTTGCATATCTCTTCCACTTAACCCTGGGTTGGTGAGGACCAGTGTAGGGTCTACCCCCTAATAAAGGTGCTACATCTACCTTCCCCTTGACCCCTTTATCATTTCATATTAGAGTTAATTGTGATTGCTATATTCTAATGTAACATATGTTTGTCCTGGTGAGTAGGAAAGATGGCCACATGTCTACCACTCTACCAGGCTAAATAAATAAATAACATATTTTTAATATGAGTTTGTATCCAAAATATTTAACAGCATTTATTCTTTATATAATTTTGTCGTTTAAGAATTGTTTTTAAATATAATTTTCTGTCTTTTGTTGCAGGTAAGTAGTTGACTGCATTGTGTTTGGGTAATTGAATGCGGACGTTTGGAGATTTATGTGAGTAACTGATTAACCTTTGATGAGCGATAAAAAAGTATGTGTATTTGATTATAATTAACTGACATTATTGAGGAAGATTAATATTAAATTAAATAAGTTTTAGTCCCGCGCCGTAGCCGAGCGGTTAAGGTAGGAAGCCTTGGCGCAGAGCTACGGGACTTGGCTGGTTCGAGTCTCCATGGGGGAAGAAATTTTCTCATGGTATTTCGGCCAGTATGGGACCGGTGCCCACCCAGCATCGTGAGGCAATTGGGTAGCTACAATAAGTAGCGGCTCCAGGTTGAGGAACCAGCTATAACGGCTGGGGGACTCGACATGCTAACCACATGTTACCCCTACACTGGCTGTTGATCATCTACCTCTGTGATTGGCACATGTGGATGTGAAGGGCCAGCAGCCGGCTGGTAAAAGGGCTACCGCTGAAAAGTGGAAAGACCCTCAATCGGAATCGGAATAAGTTTTATAGAATGTGTGGCACTATAAAACGGACACTAAAAATAAAACTTTGAGGAGTACAAAATTATGGCAGTGCCCGTCTTAATATATGCAAATGAGAATTTGACTCTTAACCGTTCAGACAGAAGAAAAATAGAAAATGTAGAAATGAAGTTTTCTTACATTCAGTAGCAGGTGTGACAATTTTGGACAAGAAAAGAAGTGAGGATATTAGGAAGGACTTAAATATTTTTAATTTAACGAATAGAATTGACAACATGAGAAACAACTGGTATGAACGTATTAAAAGAATGCCTACAGATAGAATCCCTCAGCTGTTATTAAAGTACAAACCAATAGGATATAGAAGTGTTGGACGCCCATTTACTAGATGGGAAGATTCATTAAATCCCACCTGATGTGAAAACAGGTCAAAATGCATAATTTTATGAAGTAGAAAATGATTGAAAGTGTTAATTTAGGATACATTTGGCTTTAAGTATGCATTACGGCTACCCTGATTAATTAGCGATTTTGTATAATCCCATTATTAATTACATCAAATTCGGTAGATTTTATACTACTCAACTAAAAGATACTAAACTCCAAGGCGCGACAGGCCTAGAAGGCTCTTCGCTTACCAGTCTGCTGCTGGTCTCACATCCATATGTGTTAATCAGGGTCCCCAGCCGTTTTTTTAAACGTGGATCCGCTACTTTTTGTTGGCTACACAAAGTTCCCGATCACATGCTGACTGAAATCCCATGAGAAAATTTCTTCCCCCATGGGGACGCAAGTCTCGTTGGTATGCATAAGACATGCTTATTTATTCACTGGCACTATCGAACCCGGAGGTTCATGGCCACGGGGACATAAGCTCTCCATACATCCCTATCCGGAGCTAATGCTTTCCAACTTGAGCCTTTGGCATGGGTTCCCTGAAGTAGTCCCCGCCCGGAGAACCGAATGGGGGACTATTTGACCTCCGGAAAATTTTACTCCAGTTGAATCCATGTCCGCATTTCTTGATGGTTGTATTTATACGGTGGAAGATCGTCACTCTTTCGACCAAGGTACTTTTTTGCATGGCTTATCACCTTCTACCAGTCCGGCATGGGTAACCCTATCGGCAGCAATGCTACCGCCTGCATAGCTCTCGGGATCATTTAAGCACGCAAGTCACTCCACCACGACAAGGTAAAGATACCATGGAGGGATGCATAAGACATGATGCCTTAAACCACTTGGCTACGGTGCGGGACATATACTATACATAATGGCTAGATATTATTCATAGGCCGAATGGCTAAATTATTTACATTGGCTCTATAAACATATATATACTGTAGCTAATTTCTTAGACATCTTAACCTATTAAGGATAGTACTAATAATAATAATAATAATAATAATAATAATATATTTATTTTACCTGGCAGAGTTAAGACCTTGACTGTCACTCAATCAGGTTAGAAAAAATGCAAAAATTACTCTTACATCTAAATTACAATAAACAAAATTATTACATGGTATATCTACAATACAATTATTATTTACAGTATATTTTGATTTACTCTGGATTTAACCGAATGAAATATAAAATGTTCAAGATATAAACATGAGAAAACACACTTCTGAGACATAGAATAAATTTACTACTGGAGAAAAATTGATTATTTAACAAAGTAATTTATAAGCGTGACTTAGACATGATAAGAAAAATAAATGCCTCGACTGGATTTGAACCCGGACCTCTGGATTGGTACTCCAGCGTGCTATCCATTACACCAACGGGGAAATCTAGTACAAACACTTATTTTTCTTATATATATATATATTCTCTTATTCTGCTATAAAGTAAAAATATTCTCTTTAATTTGCTTACATGTTATAGTAGCTAATTACCAGGTGGCAGTGGAGACCGAGTTCCCACTACATCTTGTAATAATATATATATATATATATTATTACGAGATACACACACACACACACACACATATATATATATATATATATATATTATATATATTATTACGAGATTCACACACACACACATATATATATATATATATATATATATATATATATATATATATGATATGAAAAGAAAAAAGAATGTTTGAGTCGGGATTTGAACTCGAGTCTCTAAAGTCTGTACCTTTATTGAGAATACTACATGTATAAGAAAATTGTATGTTTGTGTTGGAATTTTTGGGTAGCTCAGTTGGTTAGAGCGCTAAAGGTACAGACTTTAGAGACTCGAGTTCAAATCCCGACTCAAGCATTCTTTTTTTCTTTTCATATCATATTTGCCTTCATTGCCAAATGTCAAAAATATATTTATAATATCTATATATACAAGCGGTACTGCTATAAAGTAAATATTCTCTTTAAAAAATTTGCTTAACTTTTATGTTACCCGCTATATGTCAGTTGGAACAAATTTCCGCTACCTCTTGTGTTGGAATTCTTGGGTAGCTCAGTTGGTTATAGCGCTAAAGGTACATACTTTAGAGACTCGAGTTCAAATCCCGACTCAAGCATTCTTTTTTCTTTTCATGTCATATTTGCCTTCATTGCCAAATGACAAAAATATATTTATAATTATATATATATATTATTACGAGATATTATTACTCAGAGATCCGGGTTCGAATCCCGTCCAGGCATTTATTTTTCTTATCATACCATATTAAGCTTGCATTGCTCAATGTTAAAGATTTAATTATAACATCGATAAAGCGTCACTGCTATAAAGTAAAATAAATATTCTCTTTAATTTGCTTACTTGATATAGTCAGCTACTAGATGGCAGTGAAGACAGTGTTCTCGCGACATCTAGTAATAATGGAGAGTATAATACATATATAAGAAAAATAAGTGTTTGGGTTGGATTCGCCTGGTAGTGTAATGGATATCACGCTGAGGTACAGACTCAGAGATCCGGGTTCGAATCCCGTCCAGGCATTTATTTTTCTTTATCATACCATATTAAGCTTGCATTGCTCAATGTTAAAGATTTAATTATAACATCGATAAAGCGTCACTGCTATAAAGTAAAATAAATATTATCTTTAATTTGCTTTATCTATGGCTAGAGCATGGAACTCACTTCCCAGTCATGTCAGGGACTGTCAATCGCTATCATTATTTAAATCCAAATTAACTGATATCTTAAGTTCGACACAATGAAAACATTAACTACATAACAACTATATAGAGCATTCTATTAATAATCATGTAGGAAGCTACTTACTTTATTTTATATCATTTTAATTTTATTATATTCTATGTTTTTGTTAGCATTAGCTAGTATTAGATCCATCATCATTGTATTTTGTTTAGTCTGTATTTTAATATCTTAAAATTGTAATATGTACGTAATTTTGTATAATTTTACTATTCGCTGGTTGAGTGGAAGAGAAGGCCTTATGGCCTTAACTCTGCCAGCTAAAATAAATTATTATTATTATTATTATTATTATTATTATTATTACTTGATATAGTCAGCTACTAGATGGCAGTGAAGACAGTGTTCTCGCGACATCTAGTAATAATGGAGAGTATAATACATATATAAGAAAAATAAGTGTTTGGATTGGATTCGCCTGGTAGTGTAATGGATATCACGCTGAGGTACAGACTCAGAGATCCGGGTTCGAATCCCGTCCAGGCATTTATTTTTCTTATCATACCATATTAAGCTTGCATTGCTCAATGTTAAAGATTTAATTATAACATCGATAAAGCGTCACTGCTATAAAGTAAAATAAATATTCTCTTTAATTTGCTTACTTGATATAGTCAGCTACTAGATGGCAGTGAAGACAGTGTTCTCGCGACATCTAGTAATAATGGAGAGTATATACATATATAAGAAAAATAAGTGTTTGGATTGGATTCGCCTGGTAGTATAATGGATATCACGCTGAGGTACAGACTCAGAGATCCGGGTTCGAATCCCGTCCAGGCATTTATTTTTCTTATCATACCATATTAAGCTTGCATTGCTCAATGTTAAAGATTTAATTATAACATCGATAAAGCGTCACTGCTATAAAGTAAAATAAATATTCTCTTTAATTTGCTTACTTGATATAGTCAGCTACTAGATGGCAGTGAAGACAGTGTTCTCGCGACATCTAGTAATAATGGAGAGTATAATACATATATAAGAAAAATAAGTGTTTGGATTGGATTCGCCTGGTAGTGTAATGGATATCACGCTGAGGTACAGACTCAGAGATCCGGGTTCGAATCCCGTCCAGGCATTTATTTTTCTATCATACCATATTATGCTTGCATTGCTCAATGTTAAAGATTTAATTATAACATCGATAAAGCGTCACTGCTATAAAGTAAAATAAATATTCTCTTTAATTTGCTTACTTGATATAGTCAGCTACTAGATGGCAGTGAAGACAGTGTTCTCGCGACATCTAGTAATAATGGAGAGTATAATACATATATAAGAAAAAATAAGTGTTTGGATTGGATTCGCCTGGGTAGTGTAATGGATATCACGCTGAGGTACAGACTCAGAGATCCGGGTTCGAATCCCGTCCAGGCATTTATTTTTCTTATCATACCATATTAAGCTTGCATTGCTCAATGTTAAAGATTTAATTATAACATCGATAAAGCGTCACTGCTATAAAGTAAAATAAATATTCTCTTTAATTTGCTTACTTGATATAGTCAGCTACTAGATGGCAGTGAAGACAGTGTTCTCGCGACATCTAGTAATAATGGAGAGTATAATACAATATATAAAGAAAAATAAGTGTTTGGATTGGATTCGCCTGGTAGTGTAATGGATATCACGCTGAGGTACAGACTCAGAGATCCGGGTTCGAATCCCGTCCAGGCATTTATTTTTCTTATCATACCATATTAAGCTTGCATTGCTCAATGTTAAAGATTTAATTATAAACATCGATAAAGCGTCACTGCTATAAAGTAAAATAAATATTCTCTTTAATTTGCTGCTTACTTGATATAGTCAGCTACTAGATGGCAGTGAAGACAGTGCTCTCGCGACATCTAGTAATAATGGAGAGTATAATACATATATAAGAAAAATAAGTGTTTGGATTGGATTCGCCTGGTAGTGTTAATGGATATCACGCTGAGGTACAGACTCAGAGATCCGGGTTCGAATCCCGTCCAGGCATTTATTTTTCTTATCATACCATATTAAGCTTGCATTGCTCAATGTTAAAGATTTAATTATAACATCGATAAAGCGTCACTGCTATAAAGTAAAATAAATATTCTCTTTAATTTGCTTACTTGATATAGTCAGCTACTAGATGGCAGTGAAGACAGTGTTCTCGCGACATCTAGTAATAATGGAGAGTATAATACATATATAAGAAAAATAAGTGTTTGGATTGGATTCGCCTGGTAGTGTAATGGATATCACGCTGAGGTACAGACTCAGAGATCCGGGTTCGAATCCCGTCCAGGCATTTATTTTTCTTACTCTACTCCTGGCGCGACAGGCCTGCAAGGCCCTTAGCCTATCAGCCGGCTGCTGGCCTCACATCCACATGTGTCAATCACAGAGGTAGATGATCATCAGCCAATGTAGGGGAGACATGTGGTCAGCATGTCGAGTCCCCCAGCCGTTATAGCTGGTTTTCTCAACCTGGAGCCGCTACTTATTGTAGCTACCCAAACGCATCACGATACTGGGTGGGCACCGGTCCCATACTGGCCGAAATACCATGAGAAAATTTCTTCCCCATGGAGACTCGAACCAGCGCAAGTCCCGTAGCTCTGCGCCAAGGCTTCCTGCCTTAACCACTCGGCTACGGCGCGGGACTTATTTTTCTTATCATACCATATTAAGCTTGCATTGCTCAATGTTAAAGATTTAATTATAACATCGATAAAGCGTCACTGCTATAAAGTAAAATAAATATTCTCTTTAATTTGCTTACTTGATATAGTCAGCTACTAGATGGCAGTGAAGACAGTGTTCTCGCGACATCTAGTAATAATGGAGAGTATAATACATATATAAGAAAAATAAGTGTTTGGATTGGATTCGCCTGGTAGTGTAATGAATATCACGCTGAGGTACAGACTCAGAGATCCGGGTTCGAATCCCGTCCAGGCATTTATTTTTCTTATCATACCTTATTAAGCTTGCATTGCTCAATGTTAAAGATTTAATTATAACATCGATAAAGCGTCACTGCTATAAAGTAAAATAAATATTCTCTTTAATTTGCTTACTTGATATAGTCAGATACTAGATGGCAGTGAAGACAGTGTTCTCGCGACATCTAGTAATAATGGAGAGTATAATACATATATAAGAAAAATAAGTGTTTGGATTGGATTCGCCTGGTAGTGTAATGGATATCACGCTGAGGTACAGACTCAGAGATCCGGGTTCGAATCCCGTCCAGGCATTTATTTTTCTTATCATAACATATTAAGCTTGCATTGCTCAATGTTAAAGATTTAATTATAACATCGATAAAGCGTCACTGCTATAAAGTAAAATAAATATTCTCTTTAATTTGCTTACTTGATATAGTCAGCTACTAGATGGCAGTGAAGACAGTGTTCTCGCGACATCTAGTAATAATGGAGAGTATAATACATATATAAGAAAAATAAGTGTTTGGATTGGATTCGCCTGGTAGTGTAATGGATATCACGCTGAGGTACAGACTCAGAGATCCGGGTTCGAATCCCGTCCAGGCATTTATTTTTCTTATCATACCATATATATATATATATAAAAGAAAAATAAGTGTTTGTACTAGATTTGCCCGGTGGTGTAATGGATAGCACGCTGAAGTACCAGAGGTCCGGGTTTAAATCCCGTCCAGGCATTTATTTTTCTTATGTCATATTAAGCTTGCATTGCTCAATGTTAAAAATGTAATTATAACATATATATATATATATATATATACATATTCAGGGAAGGAATTCCAGGAGCGGGCAGGATCTACTGTAAAAGAAATTTCTTTACCTTAGTTTAATCTCTTCCTTTGTAAGTACTTTTACGTGCCCCACACCATCCGGACCCCATAGGGGCATGATCTGTTGAAAATGATTTTACACTCTCGATATCACATACATACTTTTTTCAACCACTCAATGGCATTTAGGGCCTCTCTGAATAGCAATGCCAGGGATACCTCGGAGACAACAAACATTTAAGACAAGACATTCCATACTCACACATTCCTACTAAACAAGATGAATATGATAGTGCAATGTGTGCATGCGGTGCTGGTGAACAGACAGTGGACCATGTCATATATAACTGTATAGAATTTAAAAACGAAAGACAAACTCTTATAAATTTTGTAACTATTGTATAACTATTATAGGTAGTGAAAGGTGGCCCATAAATAAGAGTAAATTAGCTTTTAAGTACACTAAACAATTCATCAAATTCGCAAATAGCATAGACTTAAAAAAATTACAATAGAACATTACTTGGACAGTATACTTTAAGGAACTGTAAATCATAAAGTGATAGAACTAGATAATAAGTGTTAGGATAAGAACATTATTTTAAGGAAGTGTAAATATTGATCATGACTTGTTAGGATTAGTCAGTGCTATAAGTGTAAATAGGAACCTAATAGCCTAATTTTTTAGAACTTTTAAGGACAGTAAAATATTTTTCAATAGTAAATTACTCATAAAATGTTAGAATTAGTCCGTAACTTAAGTGTAAATAGGAGCTATATCTTCTTAGATTAGTAATGGATCGAATATTAACTTAGCGTGTAAATATAGATTATAACTTGATAGGATTAGTCAATTTAAATGTAAATAGGAACCATATTTTGTTAGGAATAGTAATGAAGAATGCACTAATTTAACCCTTAACTTACAATGTATCTCATAAGAAACATTGATTTAATTTATTTGTTATAGTTTATTAAACAGTAAAAATAAAACAAATTATCATAAATTACCTAAGATTGTGTCAAATTACGTTAAAAATACAGTTATAACTTACTTTTACATGATTTTATTTTTCTTTGCGGTCCGAAACACTTGAATTACGGGCACTAGAAAGTATTGTTTCGCCAATTTAAGGGTTAAGTAAGTGCTAATAGGAACAATATCAAGCAACTGTAAATATTAATCATAACTTGTTAGTGATAAGAGGAACCATAACTTGCTTAAGTATAATTAACAGAGAGTATTGTTTGAAATGCAAATAACCACAACGAAATAGAACAATTTAGCGTCACAATAACTCAAAATCATATTTTAAGGAATCGAAAATAGAAAAATAATTTCACACTTTATAACTAGTAAAGAACACTATAAATGCATAGTCAGGAACATCAACACACATAAAATGATAGAGATATTTTAATATTGCTAAACCAAAGCATGTAGTACTGCAGAAAACTGTAGTGGAGCATGCTGTCATATGAAGACTCTTAAAAAAAAGATGAATATGATACAGAAGATTGTGATGGGCAGGTGATGTTCGGGAACTTTTTGGTCCTATCATCTCTGTATAAGCATGGCTAGCGTGCGCATCTGCTTCGACTGGGATTTATTATTATTATTATTATTATCATCATCATCATCATCATCATCATCATCATCTCGGTATTCTTCATTCCTGCTATTCTCGAATTTCTGAATAATCTTAAAAATCCGTTTCAGTACTGTATAACTTAATAGTTCTATAGTTTGAAAGATTAGTCGTAGCCGAGTGGTTAAGGCAAGAATTCTTGACACAGAGCTACGGGACTTGCGCTGTTTAGAGTTCTCATGGGGAAAGAAATTTTCTCATGGAAAATGAACAGCGGCTTCAGGTTGAGAAAACCACCTATAACGGCTGGGGGCCTGATATACTGACCACATGTCAACCCTACACTGGTATGATGATGTTCTACCTCTATGATTAATAGCCGGCTAGTTTTTGTTTTTTTAGATTAAGTGTAATATGATTCTTATGTTTTTTTTTTATATTTTTTAGGATATTTCTAGTCCCTACTTCTGACTGATTTTATTATATTATTACTTTTTATTATTATTATTATTATTATTATTATTTTAAATAACCATAAACATAACAGAGTTAAGACCTTAGGTCCTTGTCTACAACTAAAGGGAGTTTTATAAAATTTTCAGTAATTAGTCTTATAGCTAAGTTACAATAAACGTAAATATTTACATAGTATGCACACCATACAATGATTATATAGGCTACGTTATATGTTGATTTACTCTAGATTTATCGAATAAAATATAAAATATATAAGAGTATGAAAACAAAACTACTAGACGTAAATTATTACGTAGTATGCATACGGTACAATTATTATATATGTTATATGTTGATTTACTCTAGATTTAACGAATAAAATATAAAATGTATAATATAGGAATATAAAAACAAACTACTGATGACATAGAGTATATTCCATAGTGGAGAAAAGAAGTTATTAAAATGAAATTATATTGGATTGAGGTCATAATGGAATTCATCACGCAAGAGCTTATCTTATATTTAATTTTGTTGCTGGGATATTTATAAGAGTAAGATAAAATCGCTTGTAATTCATTAGTTCTTTTGACAGAAATAATCTCTTATTTCCTTCAAACTTTAACTCTTGTTCATTTCGAAGCCACTTCTTCTATAAAGTTCAGTACAACGGTTATAGGGTTGTATTTCAACGTAATGGTATAATAATTTTGATCCCCAATGTAATTCATTTCAGCGTGGAAAGAAATATTGCTACGAGACCTTTCCGTGTTTTCCTTCGATTTTAGGTCTTGAGCTATTGATGTCTGTGTACATCATGGGGGGGACAGATAGTAATACCGTATTTTGTGGCAACCATAAACTTTTCATTTCAAAACTGACCCAAGTTGTTCTGTCTATGCTGTCATTATCCCTGCCATATGCACAGAAACTCGGCATCGAGAGATATAATAATAAAAATTAATTTTTTTATTCCCACGTTGTCATTTCGACATTTTCTGGTGTTCTCTCCTGACATTGGCGTAATTGAGGAGTTGAATGGAATATGGACATAACTCATTTAATACACAATTGATCTTCTTGGTGATACAATATTAAAATATATATACAGTCAATATGCCCATTTCACCAATAAATGTTTAAAATGGTCAACTAGTTTCTACAGCCAAGCTGTCATTCTCAAGACCAGTTATTGACTGAAGACAATATAGATAAAAAATAAAGATACAAATTCAGTTCAAAACAAACTACGTCACATGACGCAATCATTCACAAGTGAAAGTAAAACATAATAAAACTAATCCTCTTTTTTATCAATTAGAGAAAAGAGGGGGCTGTACGGAATAGGGCCTTTGTCTTTGTTCATTATTTTATCCTTATTTTTATAAATTTCCAAACTTTCAAGGACGTTAAGGAATTTGAAATCCCTGACCGAACGAACCAGCCTAAGATTACTTTTGTTGATAGCGTGACCGTACTCAGAAAAATGCTGGGCAACTCCAGATTTTTCAATTCTGTTGAGTCTGAAATGGGCAATATGTTCATTAAATCTAGTTAAAATGGATCTTCTGGTTTGCCCAACATATCTCAAGTCACAGTCATTGCATGCAATTTCATAAATCCCGGATTTCTCTATACAATCGACTTTATCTTTAGGGTTTCCAAGTAAACTATTTAATGTCTTTATTTTTTATCTATATTGTCTTCAGTCAATAACTGGTCTTGAGAATGACAGCTTGGCTGTAGAAACTAGTTGACCATTTTAAACATTTATTGGTGAAATGGGCATATTGACTGTATATATATTTTGACATAACTCATGTTTTGCCCTTTTCCCGTTCAATGCATTTTTGGACTCGCCATGTTATAGTTGGGCAGCCTGAAAAGTTTCGTTTAGATATCTCGATTACAGCAGGTTCAGCAGCTGATTGTATCAATGAAAATAAACAAGAATGTTATGCATTTAGTTATACAGGGTGGACCGCTCGAATGGACCTAATTTCAATTGCTTGTTACTGGCAAACGGTTGAAGATAGAAACTTAAAACAACGTTCATAGTACAGAAAAACTCACCAAGTTTCGAATCCTGTCGGTAGATGGCACAAAGATACGTTTCTCGTTCTTAGATTTAATTGTTTGTGAAAATGGCGACTCCGCAGATGAAAGCGCAAGCTGTTTTGTGGTATGCGGAGTTTAAATCAATCATTAGAGTTCAAAGGGAGTTCCGGGCGTGTGTAACCGTGATGCTCCAACTGCTAGAAGCATGTAAGAAGTGGATGTGTGTACATTATTTAGCTTTACAGGATCTGTGTTGAAGAAGCATGGTGGTGGTAGCAGAGCATCCGATGAATGGAGCAAATGTTCAAGCCGCATTTGAGCGAAGCCCCCGGAAGTCATTAAGAAGAGCTTCGCGGGAACTTCAAATACCAAAATCGACATTACAAGGATGTCCACAAAACGCCTCAAACTGCACGCATATAAAGTGCAGTTAGTGCAACGTCTGGAGCCGAATGACATGCCGAAACGAGTGGAATTCGCCAATACGATGCTGGACCGTCTCGGCGCTGATCCTGACTTCATGACCAAGATTTTCTTTCTCGGACGAAGCCACTTTCCATTTGTCAGGCAAGGTTAAACCGGCATAATGTGCGGATCTGGGGATCGGAGAATCCTCACGCTATTCAAGAGCATGTTCGTGATAGTCCGAAGATGAATGTTTGGTGCAGTTTTGTCACATAATAAGGTCATTGGACCGTTTTCTTCGCCGAGAAAACTGTTCGTGGTACCACATATCTTGACATGCTGGAGCAGTTCTTCTTTCCACAAATTGAACACTGCAGCCTAACATCGTTTCCAGCAAGATGGTGCTCCTCCCACTGGTCAATGAAGTTCGTACGACTTTGGACAACATTTTCCCTGGCCGTTGGATTGGTAGGGAGGACCAATCGCGTGGCCCCCGAGATCTCCCGATTAAAACACCACTGGATTTCTTTCTCTGGGGCTATGTCAAAGATAAAGTTTACACCACCCCAGTCAAAGACCTTCGTGATCTTCGTGAGCGCATCATAGGAGGCTATTGGGAACATTCCAGAAGACCATACTCCAACGTACTTGGCAAGAAATTGTTCATCGCTTTGATATCGTCCCCAGTGACTGCTGGGGCTCATATAGAGATGTGGTGATCTGGATATCAAAACTTGGTGAGTTTTTCTGTAATATGAACGTTGTTTTAAGTTTCTATCTTCAACCGTTTGCCAGTAACAAGCAATTGAAATTAGGTCCATTCGAGCGGTCCACCCTGTATATCAATTGCTAATATCTCAAAACGTATATTTTTAATGGTGCCCATATTCCATTCAACTCAATTGTAACCCACCTCTGAAGTTGGGACGCCCAGAAGGCGAAGTTACATTACCCCGATGATATGGTGGATGATAAATGATAATGAAGCGTCAGGAGAGTTCTTGACCTGAACTTAACCTATGTTCCAAACCATGGGCAACCACAGGAATAATTCCCTTTAAGGATAAATTCCTATGGTTTGACCGGGAATCGAACAGGGACCTCATGAACAATAGTCAGAAACGCTTACCTCCTGCCCATGAGGCTGGTCATAAAAATAATATCTATAACGATAAAATTGATGAAATGATAATAAAATGATGATATTCTATCTAAATCCGGTTTAACAATCTAAACACACCTTCCGGTGATCAACGTTGTGTATGTTAAATATATGTATATGATCTAATGCCACCCGCTGCACATTTAAGTGCTTCGAGTTTCGCGCTGGGCGGTTATATAGTGTTAATGTGATCTATTTTCAATTTACGCACCACTTCGGCAGGCCACTTTACGTAAAAGATGTATTCTTGTATTGTGTACAGAGAGGAGTGTAGGATGAGTGATGTTTATGCAGTGTAAATTGTGTTGTATGAGGCATGTTGGCGAAGAGAAGGGAGAAGGTGAAACCTGCATGTAGCCTGCTCCTATTGATAAGCACTAAGAGGACCACTAAGCTTAACGTCCCAATCTGATGGACGAATCCCTATCAACAGAACACATGCCTTCTCAAAGTATATATGAACTTCGGAGATTTGCAATTTAATGCAAGATTCTGGTGTACAATCTAGCGATTAACAATTATGCATGGCCCGAAATTTGAAAACTTTGCAATTAAATTAATGTAATTTAATTGATTTAGCAATTAATATTTTCAACCCCGCTGGGCTCTCTAATCAGGAAGCTGGCATGTTACCATGATTGAGCCTGTTTCGGCGGACTAGGCTATGTGTTAAATAAAGTTTAGGAGACTGAAACGTATGGATATTCAATTTAATAATTTCATATTATGAGTTGTCTAAACGCCAAATTAATTTTATCACAAATGTTATTGTATTCACTCTTTCTTATTATTACTTTGTCCATCTATTCTTCTTTCTTTCTTTCTTTCTTTCTTTCTTTCTTTCTTTCTTTCTTTCTTTGTCGTTTCTATATCCAGAATCCAAGTAGCGATTAGTATCCCTCTCTTGAACCTCTAGGGCGGCAGCCATTCTAAAACACTACGGTAGTCGCTATTCATTCTTTTCACTTGACCGTATCTTGAAATTTATTTGTTATACATAGGCCTAATAGGAGTAAATTATAGAACATGTGAGAGCATAGAACAGAAATTTAGATAATTCAAAGTATGCTAACCACATACTCCAATACGATCATTGTTTTGATTCAAATTTTAAAATTTTACATGTTTGTGACAAAGGATAGAAGTTGGATCTTTTAGAAGTTGTAGAGATAAATATATTGAAAAGTGGATAAGCTGTTAAATTCCCAACTAGATTTGAATGAATCGCCTCTTTTAAATTTATTGTAGATATTGTTATAAAAAAATGTTGCATAGTTACAGTTATTGTGTACTATAATAACAAAATTAATTCATTTGTAATCATGTCTGAAGAAGGTGCAAAGTATTGAAACAGCTGTTACTAATTTATATTTTAATAATCACATAAAACTTTTTTTAAGTTTCATTATTATTTAATTAAATTAAATACATTATAGAATGTTTAACTCCCATCTTAGTTTTTATTACATTGTTTATAAAATTTCCTCTTTATCAAATTCCGAAGGAATGCATCTATTGAGATTGTTCTTCTGAAAATGTGTTTGAATAATGTTTACAGATCTTCACCGATCCTATCTAGTAGACACCGAAAATGAGCATTGTCAAAATAAGTGTGTGTGTGTGTGCGTGCGTGTGTGTGTGTGTGTGTGTGTGTGTGTGTGGTGTGTGTGTGTGTGTGTGTGTGTGTGTGTGTGTGTGTGTGTGTGTGTGTGTGTGCGTGTGTGTGTGTGTGGTGTGGGTGGGTGGGTGTGGGCGCGCGCGCGTACGTTAACGCTCGACAGGTCGCAATTTTTGTTTAATTGAAACCAAACTTTGCATATAGCAATTGATTAAAAAAGTAAGATCGAGTCCGTTAACCAGCAAAATTAGACTATTACGTGTAGGCGTTTATCTAAAACTAAAATTTAAAAATCACTCTATAGTGATATACAATTTTCGATAGTTTACAGCGAAACCCAGTGCATGCTATTAAGATAAACCGACGAGGGTTTTCTCAAAAAAAAATCATCGAAATTCGACCATTATAAGTCGGGGTTACCTGAAACCCGAAATTAAAAATTGAATCTAGGAAACGCCATGTTCGGTTCGTCACATTATATGCCATGTAATTTAATTAACCCTTAAATTGGCAACGTATCCTATTCGAAACCACACTATTCGAAATAAGATGGCAGAAGCCTTGCGAGATTTTGGATACACAGTTTATGAGGAAGTTCATGGTGTGGCCACTAATGGAAGTAACAGACGAATAGATATTATTGCATTTAGACCATCTTCTAAAATTGGTATGATAGTAGATCCCACAATTCGTTTTGAGACTCATGGTGGCCAACCTGAGGAAGTTGACTCTGAAAAGAAAGCCATATATGCGCCAACAATTGGCTATTACAAAGATAAATACCAACTAGATAGTATAACTGTCACAGGATTGATGATCGGGGCAAGAGGTACTATACCAGGATGTTTAGCCAAATTTTGGAATTCCTTAGATTTGGACAGGGTGTATCTTTCTAAAATTACCATCACTGCCATTAGAGGATCAATTTCAATTTTAAGAAACCGTATTTACAAAATTACTACTTTATAGTATGTATACTTCAATCAGGCCTACAAGTTGAATTTTTTAATGTATTTACAAAATGTATTTCATCTATTTAGAAAATTAATTGTCTGTATCACTTTGTCCTTGAGGCAATCCTCTAATGAGGAAAGTTTTATAAAATAATAATATTAATACTCCTGGCGCGACAGGTCTAGAAGGCCTTTAGCCTATCAGCCGGCTGCTGGCCTCACATCCACAAGTTTCAATCACCTAGGTAGATGATCATCCAGCCAGTGTAGGGGTAACATGTGGTCAGCATGTCGAGTCCCTAAGCCGTTACAGCTGGTTTTCTCATCCTGGAGCCGATACTTATTGTAGCTACCCAAATGCCTCACGATGCTGGGTTGGTACCGGTCCCATACTGGCCGAAATACCATGAATAAATGTCTTCCCCCATGGTGACTCGAACCAGCGCAAGTCCCGTAGCTCTGCGCCAAGGCTTCCTGCCTTAACCACTCGGCTACGCGCGGGACTGGTTTCATTTATTTAATATTATAAATAATGGAAAATTAATATTTAGAAATTATTTATATTAGTATCAGATTATAAAACAGTATCTAATACGTGATAATTTAATATGCAAGATTTGTTTTCACTGCTGTCTGGCACTTTTAAATAGACTGGTATTTGAAATTCATAAATTTGTCAAAATATTCAGAGACGTCTGGAAGGAAGTTTATCAAGCATCATTATCTGTTTTTGTTATTTAATTAAGCAGTAATCGCCATTTAATGTAACTAATTCACCGGCACTAATCGAGCTCGGAGGTTCAGAACCGCGCGGACATAAAATCTCCATAATCGAAGCTAATGCTTTACTATCATCTCCTGTTTAATTTACTTCTCTCAATTCATGGTTGTTATTCTCCCACCTTATTCTTGGCCTATATTCTGGGCACTTCACCAATTTTTTTCCCCCCTTAAATAGGTCTCATTTCCTTCTGCCATTCTCCATTCGTACCACATGTCCTGCTCATCGCAGTCTACGAGACTTAATTCTTCCTATTATTTCTCATTTCCCATAAAGTTAATATTGTATCTCATGTCTGCATATTGTAGCCTATTTATAAGTGTCAAGATAAATTTAGATCAAAGTTATAGTAAAAATACATTTAAATATATTTTTTGCGCGATAGTGCGTTTTGTCGTACTTACAGCAATGGCGACCATGATTGAAAGTTCAACTTCCTACATTTCGGGGTTGCCAACCTATATAACTATACTGTAATATTACATATTACAAACCACATACGGGAAGTAAAACCACTGCCCTTTATATATACTACGTACAATATATATACACAAAAATATATCCAAAAGGTAGTGTTAATATACGTTACACGAAACAAATCACTGCATTTTAAATGAACTCAACTTTATTTGAAACAATACAAAACAATAAATACGTACTAGCCGCCATTTTATGACTGCTTGGTGTCACGGCCTGCTTTAGTCTCAACTAATAAATATTGCCCACACTGTTAACGTTAGTCATTTGTTTATAATGAGCGCAAATGTGTTATTATTTTACTATTATTTATTATTTTGAAAACACCATCGCGCAATAAATAATATACAACGCACGTTTGTGAAGTGTTTTACAGAATCTCGGAAATTAAAAACCTCGCTATCGCTCGGTTTTCAAACATTTCCTCCCTTCTGTAAAAAACACTTCCCAACCTCGCATCGTAATATATTATTAAAGTATTCTAATGTCGCGCAGCACCTGTTAAAAATCTGCTCCCGATAGGTTGTGTTCCTTTTACGACCGTGAATTGTGACGTAATCAAAAGATAACTAGAACTGGAGTGATTATATTAAGGAAGATCTTTGTGTGTGTGTGTGTGTGTGTGTGTGTGTGTGTGTGTGTGTGTGTGTGTGTGTGTGTGTGTGTGTGTGTGTGTGTGTGTGGCGTTTTGTATAATATACCAATGATATTTAGATCTGAAAGTGATAAAGGGCGCACTTAGAATAATGACAACTAATTTTCTATCAGAAACTAATTATGAGTTTCAGTAAACTCTATTTGAGATGAAAGATAAATGATAATAGTGATGCCTTAATTAGATTATGCTGCAGTATTCGCGTCATTTCAGAACAGTTGCTATTAAATGCATTTTCAATTAGAGTTCATTGTTCCTGAATTATACGGCTAATTGCACTTGCAACCTTCTGGCCTCTATTTAAACGACAAAACGCATTCATATCAAATTTTCCAATGGTTACACAAATGAAATTCAATTGGACCTAGAATAGATTTTTTAATTTAAAATAAATCAACCATTTAGTAAGTTAATTCTAAGTTCCATAGAATTATTCCATTTTATTTCTTAAAGAGCATCATCATCATGGACTTGATTAGGTTTAGGTTCTTTGAGCCTGTTCCTATGAGATCTGAAGATGTGGTTGATCAGTCCATCTTAATTTTGGTAGGAAGGGAGAGTCAACACTTTTGGAAACTCAACGATTCTTAACCTCATTTGAAACATAATACCGAACTTCTTCTTCTTCGGCTTTCCCCCACTTATAGGTTTGCCTTCTTCAGTTTCCATCTATTTCTATCATTCCAATCTTTCAAATTCCTATCATCCATTATAGCTCTGACATAGGTTTTCCGTTTTCATCTTGGTCTACCACGTTTATTTCTTCCAGGGGGTGACCATTGGTATATATTTTTTTGGCCATCTTTCATTTCCCATTGCTGAGTTTTAATATAATCTAAAATTCTGTCCTGAATCTTCATTTTCTCCCTTATAACTTGAGTTTCTGTTTTTTTCCCCTCTTGCTGCCCTTCGTATAAAATCCATTTCCGTTGCCAAAAGATACTTATTTGTTTTTGTTGTAAATGGCCAAAGTTCTGCTCCATAAGTAATGATGCTTTTAACAATTGTATTATATTAGATTAATTTTATATTTATTACTAATATTTTTATCCCAAATATTCCATTGCGGCACGCAATTGCAAATTTTCCTTTATTATTTATATTTCCAATTTCCTCTTCATAACTTCCATTTTTAATTATTTTAATTTCTAAATATGCGATCTCACTACAAGAAATGTATTCTTTCTCCAATCTCCAAAATTAATTTTTTTTCTGGTTCACCAATTGATAAATATTTTGTTTTATTCATGTTGAAAATGAATTCCCATTTATCATATTCTTCTATTAATTTTCTAGTCATATATTCTAAATGTCCACCGCTGTGGTCTCGAGGTAGCGTGCTGCCTTGTCACGCAACGGGCCCGGGTTCGATCCCCGGTCGGGGCAGTTTTTCTGGGTGAGGTTTTTATCGGGGTTTTTCCTCACCTGTAAGACATATGTGAGGAAACCTTTAAGGGCCAAACGGTCCCCGAAATCATATGGCCATCATCATTCATCGGTATGGAAAGCAACGGGAAGCTACCACACCTTCAATTCCCTAGTAAAGCTGCAAGCATAGCATGAACATGCTATGATTGCAGTGAATGAAGGACCTGCCTTCGGGCAGAATTACTATGGATGGATGTTCTAAATCTTCATAATCCTGTGCAATTAATAATCTTCAAAATATAAGTTTTATATAAAGTTTTATTGTTTGAAATAGGAATTCCCATACCTGTATATATTTGGGGGGCTGAGGCTAATTGGGATTTCCGGATCCTTGATCTGGTTAAAAACTCTGATGGAACTGATATTTAACCTCTGGGGTGAATTTTGGTGAATTCCGGAGGGTCTAACTTAGCTAAATCCACTCTCCTCACCTCCAAGTTGGGGCCCCTCGGGACCTTCTTAAGATATTTCAAAAATGTAAGATGCAAAAGAGAGAGTGGAGTGTGGAAAGAAACGGGAAGCTACCACACCTATACAAACATGGCATGTGAGAATGCTGAGTTTGCAGTGAAAGACGTGCTCTTGAGCAGAACACTATGAATGAATGAATGAATGAATATATATATTATAGAAATAACCCTTGAGTAAGGCTATAGCTGAATTTGATAGTTCTGCCATGTATGTAACATATTTTATAGAGGTAAATTTTTAAAAACAACTCAAAAATTACAATAGGACGTAACATTATGTAGTTCTAAATAAGGTAAGTCTGTTTCATCTTACCTCATAAGAATTGAATTATTTTAGGACATGTTTCAAAACACTTCTGCTTCATCGTCAGCTTCTCCTAACTGGACAAGCTGAAGATGAAATAGAACTGTTTTGAAACATGTCCTAAAAGAACTGAACTTTTATGACGTAAGATGCAACAGACTTGCCTTATTTATTTTAATAACAAATGCAAGTAAGGAGTAATTTTGTTATTTAGAATGTAATGCGTAATGAATGTTAGAATGTGTAAGGAATAAAATGTTGTTAGATGGAATTTTATGTCTTCCGTCAGTTTTTATGAGCACACGTAGGTGCGCGTTGTTTCTTGTCTTCGCTTTTTATTTGAGTTTTATGGTAGCGTGTTTACTGCTATGCAGTTTCCTTGTTTTCTAATATTTCTGATTATTTCATTTGTCTCATGAATGTGTTACTCGCCTAATCATGGTGACTGTTGACTTCCAATGAAATGAATACGACAAGCTACACTTTTTACATCCTCATCCCATGTTCTCCCGTGTCATTAACACAATTTTGGTTTATGCTTGAATATTTATATCAAACTACATCTACCAAAAGATATTGTGTGTTGTCGGACTTAGCTTCTTTTAGTAGTTAATCTTCTTCTTCTTCCTTCCAAGTATTAGACCAAGGCCTGTTACGATCCTATAGAAAATTTTCCCTCCACCATTTCATAGGATGGCCTAGTGATCTTCGTCCTCTTGGTATATAATTATAAACAGCTTTGGGGATCCGATTTGAACTCATTCTTTCTAGATGGTGTTTCCAATTTAGTTCATACTGTTTAATATGTTCCAAAATTGGCGTAGTCTTCAATTCTTTTAAGATATCGGTGTTCCTTTTCCGACCCCATCTGGTGTAACCGCTGTTCTGCGCATGAATCTCATTTCAGAAGCCGTTAATCTGCATTCATGTTGTTTTTTAGTGTCCATGCTTCACTGCCATAGGTCAACACTGGTCTAGCCAAAGTGTTATATAAACGTAATCTGGTGTTTTTTTTTGTACAAGGGATGGTTTCATAACTTGATTAATAATTCCCAAACTTTTATTATAACTAGTAATTTTTTCAGGGATATCCTTTTCATCCCAGAGAGATAATATCCAAGATATTTAAATTGATTAGATCTCTCTACAATTTTATTCTGGAGACAGATTTTACTTTGTATGGGGTCCTTCCCATGAAATGCCATAATTTTAGTTTTGTTAATTGACATTTCCATATTAAATCTGGCACCTATTTTTTGTAAATTATAATTAAAAGTATAAAGAATGAACTTTTATTGATGAGGGAATGTTCGAAAATAATTCATAAAATTTTGAATCCTAGCAATGTACATAATGTTATTTCATATTATCATGAAATCCATGGAAGCCTGCAGCTATAAAAAAAAGGTTGAACCATAAACTGAATCTGCGATTGTAAATAAGGCTTCGAAGTATTCAAAAGCTTGAAGGGCTATAAAATATAGACCTAAAATAACTGTTCATTATTTTTAATAAATGGGTATTAACATGTACCTACATAAATATCTTATTCAAACTCTGATTACAAAATGACGTCCCCAAATTTGTTCACATTAAACTAGCTCATGAACCAGTTATAACGGCTTGGGGACCCGACATTCTGATCATATGTCACCCCTATACTGGCTGGATGATCATTTACCTCTGAGTTTAACATATGTGTAAGTGATTCATTCAATAATTTCGTTTCATTTAATCTGCCTGTGTGAATGAAGATATTTTAAAGAAACTCCACATGCAACTTTTAGAAGAAAATATACCCACCTACAGAGACAGATGCCACCAACTAGGATCACTAATGCAGTTCTTCGGTATCGCCCACAAGGACGACGGCGACCTGGACACCCACAAAAATGACTTTTAGACCCTGTCTAGTTGAGACCGAAACAGGTCAACATTGGCCTATAGGCCTATTCATGAATATCATATGATGATGATGATGATGAAACGTTTCGTTGGAATACCAGAAGGAAAACGCCCAGTAGATATGACAAGAATGAGGTAAGAGAATAACTTTACTCATGATTTGAGGGAGGTAAATTACACAGGGGTTGATTGGAAAACATATGTTCTGATTAGGAAATGTAAGTAGAGCTTATGTCCGCGCGGCTTTTAACCTCTTTATTCGATGAGTTAGTTTTCAAACAAATGCTTGTAGTGAGATATATACGTTAGTTAAAAAATGCATTTTGGTTTTTTTTAAAGATGTTATAGTTTTTCAATATTTGTTTGTCATTATCATCATCCGTCACGAATTAGGTCTTGAACTCGGCCCCATCTAGCAGTCTTTTAAGAGGTCTTCATGGTGTACGATATCCTTTGGGTTTATATCGTATCATCATTTTTGGATTTCTTGAATTACCATTCTTTTTATGTGGTCTAGCCAGTTTAATTTATATCTGTTGATTTTTTCTACTACAGATTTAGTATTTGTTATAGATTTAAACTACTGGATAAGAGTTACGCTATACGTTTCCACTACTGTACAAGATGGTTTGACCTTTGCAGCATAAGGAACGGTGTAATGGGTTGAGGAGGGGATTGCTGTACCATATAAGGCACGTAATGACCCTCCGTAAACCTTTGCTGCGTGGCATTTTTATGCGCTCAAGTGCACTTTCTTGAGGAAACGGCTCCATTTCCTCTCATCTTAATCGACTCAGCCACCTAGTTCATGCTGTTAATAACCGTCCAGGTAATCAAACTGCATGAACACTACTTCCGTGAAACACATGTATATATTTCTATGGTGACATAAATTAGCTGGCAATGATTAGTGATAATTTGAAGATTATAGTGAGGGCCTACTGCTGTAATTACAATTTATTTACAACCAAATAAAGCAATATGGCGATTATACGGTATTTTACTTGTATGTGATCAAGATATCTCAGTGTACTTCATGGCGCGAAAGGCGTGGATGATCCTTGATCTACAAATCGACTTCTGGCCTCACATCCGTATTTATTATTTTCAGAGGTAGACTATCATCCACACAGTTTAGGAGTGACATGTGGTTAGCATGCCGGGTCCCTCGGCCATTGCAGCTGGTATTATCTACCTGGAGCAGCTGTTTTTTATTATGATAGTTTTTCCACACCTGTAAGACAAATGTCAGGAAAACGTTAAGGCCCAAACGGTCCCCGAAATCATATGGCCATCATCATCATTATCACTATCATCCTTCACCGGTGTGGAAAGCAACGGGAAGCTACCACACCTAAATTCCCTAGTAAAGCTGCAAAGCATAGCATGAAAATGCTATGATTGTAGTGAAAGACCTGCCCTCGGGCAGAATTACTATGGATGAATGGATGGGCATATGAGAAAATGTCTTCCCCCGTAGTGTCTCGTACCACCGCAGGGTCTCATAGATTTGCTCAGCTAGGGCGCGGCATATATATATTATATATATATATATATATATATATATATATATATATATCCACCGCTGTGGTCTCAAGGTAGCGCCTTGTCATGCAGCGGACACGGGTTCGATTCCCGGTTCGGGACAGGCTCCTGGGTGAGGTTTTTTTTCGGGGTTTTTCCTCACCTGTAAGACAAATGTCAGGAAGCACCTATAATTCCCTAGTAAAGTTGCAAATCATAGCATGAAGATGCTACAATTGCATTGAAAGACCTGCCCTCGGGCAGAATTGCTATGGATATATAGTCTGTAAACAGTCAAGCGGCTTCCTAAGGTATAGTGTTAGGACATTCCAAGATACAATTCTCAGATACTTGGAATGTTTGACAGGTCGTCTTGGATAGATCAGATCGGCTATTCTTTAAATTTCCTAACTTTAAACTTTTTACTGGATGGGTTTATCGCCCCACGTCAACCTGGAGGACTAGGTCTCTCTGCATTTATACCCACCAGAGACAGAATAGCACGGCTATATCCCCAGGCTCTGGGTAGGTTAATTGAGATCTGAAGGTATGACGTTGGGTCTCCATTTCCCTATGCCACTTCTCTTGATATTTAAAGTTCGCAAAGCTAAAATGTAAATATAGTTTGTAAGTATTCCCCAGTCCCCTTGCCCACGTTTATGAATATTACATTCACAGTTATCACTAATGATAGACACAAGGGTGAGGGTTGAACTTCTAAAGATAAGAATTATGTCTTCTAGTCATGTGAACTGACCATTTGGTCTGCGTTTCCCTGCACAAAGGAAACTTGGAACTCAATATTACACCCGAGGACACGGAACTTTTGATTCTACTTTTAAGTCTTCATTTAAAACAATAGCGTTTTTTTTTTCTAAAATTCAGTTATACATGGTAAAAACAAATATTCCCAACATTGTGTTATATTTTTTCTTCTCTTCTGTGTGTTTACTTTTTCTTTCTTTTTTTTTGTAGTTTTTTTTATTATAAAGCCAATGATATATATCAATGTCTCTGCATTAAATAAATAAATAATAACTTTTAAACATTCTCAATATTTTATGTGGGATCTAGTAATATTACCTTTATATTACATAAGTTACTTTTGAAAAATACGACATAATTAATGTTCAATTTACATAAAAATTAGGCTAATCTATATTGTTTTTTTTTTCAACTTTTAGTATCGTACCTAAAAATTATTACCCTCTAGGGGTGTCACCTGCATCCAAAATTAACATAGATGCTTGAATTTAATTTGTAAGTTCGTCCAAACACTCTTTCAATTAAATAACATTATACAGAATTATAATTTTAAAATATCAATAAGTAAAACGAAAGTCTTAGCTTTTAAGGGATCAGATACCGTGAGAGCTAAAATCATTCTGGAAGGGAAACCCATTGATCAAGTGAACCGTTTTAAATACCTGGGCTATGAAATCTATTTTAAAAATGAAGATCTGTTTAACAAACTTGATAAATTTAATTATATATGTGGCACAATTAAAATAATATTTAAAAAACACAAGAATGGAAACAAACCTAAAATTTTATAAAGCAATGGCTATTGTATGGTAGTGAATTTTGGGTTTTAACTAAAAGAGAAGAGAAGATCATAGAAGCAGCTGAAATGAGATTTCTGAGAAGTGTAGCTGTCTGAACTTCTAAATAAAAGAAGAAGTGAAAGCCTAGAAAAACTGGAAAGAACATGTCCAAAGAATGAAAGATGAACGCATACCAGAAATTACACTTAATTACAAACCAGGAGACAGGAATGTTGATAGACCGAAAATAGTTGGATTCAACTTTTTGAATTGAGAATCTATGAGACCGGTACAAGCCACATGGGCTTAATCCGTGATTGTTGATGATGATGTATTTCGTCCATTTGCATAACTTAAATCTTCGGTACTACTATTATTAAATTTAAAGTTTTTGTTTAGTTGTAATTTTGATGTGACATGTTTGAAGGGTGTGTATGATAGAGCAGTAATATTTGGAACAGAATACAAACAGAGAGTGGTGGACGTAATGTTTGAACTAGAGGATGCCTACAAAAAGGGGAGTATCATGGAAAATTGTCTCCCCTCGTGTTAACTACGTTGTATCTGGTCATCACAGATGTAATTAGCGACTCTGCTCCACGTCATTCATCACATTTATCGATTATTTTCATCTACATTCAAGGACGGGTCAAGTGCTTGTTAAATATTTTTTTCATATAATACCATGTAATCTGATATACAGTGCCTGGCGTTTTTCACTTTACAAAAAAAATGGTACTCTACATAAAATTAAAAATATACTTGAACCTGCTAGTTGAATCCGTTACCCCCACCCCTTATATTCCACTCTAAAGTGGAACAGTACCGGATGCTTGTTAACAGTGTCCACTGCATTTTTTCAACATCTGTATAAAGTAAAGTAAGAATAAAAACATATAATACTTTGCATTCCCCTCTCTTTTATACAGAAGTGAGATTTGGACATTAAGAGAAAGAGACAGGAGCAGAATCAAAGCAACGGAAATGAAATTTCTCAGAAGGATTGCTTTTAGATCGAAAAAATAATGAAGACATTTTAGAACAATTAGAAGTAGAACCAGTAACAACTCAACAGATATAGCTCAACTGGCGGACCGCGGTCCAAGTCCGGACCACGGAAGATCAAAAACTGACCGCCAAAAATGACTTCATCCTCAACGCAACTAGTTGTTATGCTCCTTGCTTCTGGTCCCGAGGGTCACCAGTTCAAACCCGGTCGGGATCGATGGATTTTTTAGGATGGAAAAATTCTAGGAGCAAGTCCTCCGGGAGGAACTTTAAGCCGTGGGTCCCGAGTCTGAAGATATTCAGGCTCGTAAAAGATTCTTAAGCCTAAATAAAAAGGCTCTAAGCAAAATTTATCGAATTTTCCCATCCTAGTACTACCTTGGTTTCCTAGATGTCACTATGAGGCGGAACGCTCACCTCGGTCCACTCAATGACATCAATCCGATATAAAGTGTAACTAAATTACTATGGTTGAATTTTTTCCCTGTAGGGGAGAGCGCCTAAGTCTAGTTGAGAGAAAAAAAAAAGGCTAACAAGAGTATGCATATATAAATTAAAATTAAAAATAACGTTTTAGGCGCTTAAATAGGTAGGCCTATTAGTTACAAAATAGTCGCCAATAGACATTTATGGGCACTAACAAATTCCTAACTTTATTAAATACTAACGCATTAGCATCAGAGTTATCACGTATGTATTTATTTTTTGTGTATCTAACTACTGTATGTAGTTCTACTGTTATTATTTCTGATCAGTTTCCTATAAAAGTTCAGTAAACTATTATAATGAAATAATAAAATGCCGATTATAAGAACTCTTGTAATGAAATTCCAACCCCGTATTGACCTTGATGCTTTATAAAACCCATGTCAAATTGGTCTGCACAGGAATTGAATCCTGGTGGTCTAGTGGTCACCATGTTCACCTCCAGTCCCGATATTTTCGGTCTTCAACCCGTCAGAAAGTGAAGTTTTTTTAAGGGAATAAAAACATTGTATATGACTTCCTTCGGAAAAGAAGGAAAGATGTGTCGTATATTACGGCAACATTAGATAGACCCGCGAAATAATTCATTGGTTGATAAATGAAAAAAATAATTGTATGCTGAACTCTTAATGTGCGTAGAGAAATTAGTTGAATTTTATTATTTTTAATCCGCGTTGGGTCGGTGGATTTAAAATAGTTCTGGTAAAAAGAGGAATAACTCTAGTGGATTACTAACTTTTTATTATCTGGCAGTTTCCGGAAAGATATGAACATTCGCTGTGAATTATAAGTCACAAATTTTTTTGGAGGAAAAGGAAACCAGGCACCTGGATTATATGAACATTTAACTTTCAAGTAAAGGTGGGAATTAGCAGGATTTCCTGCAGTAACATTCCTGATAACAGTTATCATCACATGACATCAATAAATAACAAACAGTCCAATTTATGTTTGTATTTAAGGGCATTTCTACATGTAATTTTCCTTCAATCAAGGTAATTTTATTCCTCCACAAATTTCTCTAACAAACATCTATTCTCAAATATTCTTCCTACTCATACTCCTCCCGACTCCTCCCATTTCTGTCGTGATTTTGTTCTCGTCTTTTGCCTTTTTGTCTTCGGCATTCCTTTCTAAGACCATTATCGAAATCCTTCCTTCCTCCATTCTTATGTTATGCCTAAATTATCTCAATTTCCTTTCTTCTATTATATCCAACATATTCTTATCGACTTTAATAATCCCTCTCTCTCTCTCTCTCTCTCTCTCTCTCTCTCTCTCTCTCTATCTCTATCTTTTTTTTATCATCCCGATTTATTTCCTCCTCTAAAGCACAAGTCCATTTCTGTAGTCAGTAATTTGCTTGTAACCTGTTTAAAGTCCAGGACTTAGCGCCAAAGATGTATACATTATTTTATTTTATTTTTTGTTGTGTTAATTAGACTATTTAACTCATGCCCCAAATGGGAGTCAATGGCCAATCACGTTTCAATGATTTCTGTTTTACAACCAATCAGAGCCGTGTTTCACGAAATATTTATCAGTGTTATAATTACCATATTAAAGAAAGCTCCTCCTTTTTAATATTCTGAACAGGTCTGATCATTATTTTGCAGTGACTGAGTCAACAGTAAAGCCGCCATATTTGAATGTTCAAAATGGCAGAAACAAGATTTGGCTGTGCTTCAAATGAAGATATAGACGAAATAATCAAGCAGTCTAAGCCCCATAACACTCAACGTAATAGGAAATATATTTGGAATCAGTTCGAAAAATTTTGTCAACTACGAAATTACGTATTAACAGCAGAAACTCCAACCAAAGACATTGCCAACATACTGAAAGACTGGAGCATTAATATGAGGAAAATAAATGGAGAAGAGTACAAAGAATACAGCTTGAAAACCATGTGGAATGTTACTGCAAAAATGATACAAGAGAAATATTTTATTGAACATCAACGAGATTTTAATCCGTTCGTCGATCAAGAATTTAATGACGCCAGACAAGCAAGAAAGGCAAAAAGAAAAATACTTCAAAACATGCTAGAGAAAAGAAAGGTGAGTGCAGTGGCTTTTAAGTGTGATGAATATGAAAAAATGATTAATAATTGTGAGGAGAAAACCCCTGAAGGATTACAAATTAAGTTCTACCTTATCGCTTCCCTAGAATTGGCATGGCGTGGGGGAGAAGCTGTAAAATGCCTAATTCACTATTTTCAAGAGGAACTAGATCATAATGGTAAGCCGACAGGAAGGATCCAGTGTTTTCCAAGACATGTCAAGGAGGCGATCAAAAGCTCTGCGATACAAAATGGCTAATACCAAATCAGGAAAACCCGAGAAGGTGCCCAGTGAGACTGTATAAACTTCTATTGGAAAAACGCACTGACAAAATCAAAACAGACCGTTTTTTCATTACTCCTAACCCATTCTACCAAAAGTCTGGAATTTGGTATAAGAATTGTCCAGTAGGGCAAAATCATCTATCGATGTGGACAAAAATGTGTGCAAGAAAATCTGGATTGGACATAAACAAGCATAAAGTGAGCAACCATTCAAGTCGTTCAATTGCTGTTTCTAACATGCTTCAAGTTGGAATTCAAGAACAAGAAGGCTTAAAAATTACTGGTCATGTCAACGCAGCATCGCTAAAACCGAATCTGCAAATAAACGAAGAACACCATTCAGATATCGTCCGCAGATTGAGAAACAACCTGCCTACTACGTCGTCATCTACATTAAATATAACAAATAATGAACAGATTCCCTCAAACTACAAATTTGACAATTGTGTGTGTAATAATTCTGTTTTTAAATAATTATATTACCGAGTTCTTTTTGATAATTCTGGGTTCAATAATTGTGTTTTAAATAATGATTTTACCGAATTGTTTACTAAAAAAGAATTAATTAATATCCTATAATTTTGGTTATAATATACAGTTTGATGTGTTTCATTTTTTCTCCACTAGGGTGCATTCTTACAATATTGCGATGATATTTCAAGTTTCCCACGCCAGATGGCAATATATAACATTATATGATCTTGTTGCAGTGGATGGAGAAGCGAAACATAACGTTTCTCATTCGTTTTCAAACATCGCCGTTTACATTAAATAAATAAATATTTTAAAGTAACTATATTTAGTATTTGAGAATAAAGTTCTTAGGAAAATTTTTGGACCAAAGAGAGATGAACAGACAGGTGAATGGAGAAGACTACATAACAATGAACTACATGGTCTTTATAGGAAGCCAGATATAATAAGAACAGTTAAGTCCCGTAGACTGCGATGGGCAGGACATGTTGCACGTATGGGGAATGAAAGACGTGCATGGAAACTTCTTGTAGGAAAGCCAGAAGGAAAACGCCCAGTTGGTAGACCAAGAATGAGGTGGGAGAACAACATTAACTATGATTTGAGGGAAGTAGATTATACAGGGAATGATTGGAAAGCATTAGCTCAGGATAGGGATGTATAGAGAGCTTATGTCCGTGCGGCCATGAACCTACGGGTTCGATAGTGCCAGTGAGTAAGTAAGTAAGTATATTTAAATAATGATTTGTGAGTAAATAGCTTAATTTTATTCGTTAAATAGTGCTAACAAATGCCACTCTTGATTTCCAAATTCTCTAGATAAATTCACTCCTCACTTCGTGAGTCGTGAATTTATCGATAATTTGGAAATCACTCGTGGCATTACTTATGATAAATCACCCTTGGATATAGTTGCTTTACAGGAAGTTAGGTGGCCAGGAGAAGGTAGTCAGGAATCAGGAAGCTTTGCATTATACTATGGGGGTGCAGAAAGACCTGCATTTGGAACGAGTTTTTTAGTCAGAAGGAGGATCTTATCCGCTATCCGAGATATTAAGTTTGTTAGTGATAGGATATCATACATAATTCTAAAGGGGAAACGACATGATTTTATAATTGTAAATGTACATGCCCCCACAGAAGATAAAGATGACAAGGTCAAGGATAAGTTCTATGAACAATTAGAATGCTTATTTGATAGCCTTTCACGATATCATATGAAAATTGTCTTAGGAGATTTTAATGCAAAAGTGGGGCGGGAAGATATATTCAAACCAACAATAGGCAAATTCAGTCTTCATGAAGGTAGTAACGACAACGGGGTTAGATTAGTCACATTTGCCTAATCAAAGAATCTCATTGTTAAGAGCACAACATTTCAGCATAAGGATATTCATAAATACACCTGGACGTCCCCAGATGGAGAAACTCGGAACCAGATAGATCATGTATTAGTGGATAAACGCTGGCACAGTAGCATCATCGATGTTAGATCAGTTGGAGGGACAGACTGCAATTCGGATCATCATCTGGTCAGAGTGAAAATCCGACAACGGCTATCGCTTATGAGATGAACAAATGCTAAAGATGATTCTGAAAAATATGAATTAAAAAACTTGAAAAATGATGAAATGCGGCAAGAATACCAAATCAAAATTGGTAATAGATTTGAAATACTAGAATCTTCAGATGACAATGTGGCAAACGAAGAAGAAACTGATATAAATAAAGAATGGGAGGCTATAAGAGATACTATTAAATTGTCAGCATCAGAAAGCATTGGTTGTTTAAAAAAGAGGCAAAACAAGAAATGGTTTGATGAGGAATGTGCCGACATTGTAAAGAAAAGAAAGCTAGCAAAAATGAAATGGTTACACGAGCCAAATGAGGTAAATTTAGAGCAATTGGGTAGTATCGGACGGGAAACCACCAAGCTACTAAAGAGTAAAAAGAGGGAATATTTGAGAGAGAGGATTAATGGTCTTGAAATGAATGCAAAAAATAGGAACATTAGAGAATTATATCAGGGAATTAGTATAGAGAAGAAAGGGTTTCAGGCTAGAACAAACATAATTCGGAATGAAAATGGGGATATGATTGCAGATTCTAGGAGTATATTAAATAGATGGAAAAGTTACTTTAATCAAGTATTAAATGTACATACAGAACAGGACATTGAGGAGGATAAGTTACAGACAGCAGAAATGCTAGTCGCAGAGCCAAGTGCATTAGAAGTTGAAATGGCGATTGAAAAATTGAAGATGTATAAAGCATCAGGTTCAGATGAGATCCCAGCAGAACTGATAAAATCAGGGGGAGAAAAATTGATGGACAAGATACGCTGGTTGCTTAGTATGATTTGGCAAAAAGAAGCTCTTCCAGATGAATGGAAGGAATCAATTATCGTACCAATTTATAAGAAAGAAGATAAAACTGACTGCAACAACTACAGGGGCATCTCATTACTTTCAACTTCGTACAAAATTCTAACAAATATATTAGTAAGCAGACTTACTCCCTATATTGATGACATTCTAGGAGATCATCAATGTGCATTTAGAAGAAACAGGTCTACAACAGATCAGATTTTTAGTATAAGACAGATTTTAGAAAAGAAATGGGAATATAATGGTACTGTACATCAACTATATGTAGACTTCAAAAAAGCATATGATTAAATTAAGAGGGAGAAGTTATATAGTATCCTGCTGGAGTTCGGAATTCCTAAAAAGTTAGTTAGACTTATACGAATGTGTCTAAATGGCACAAAGAGTAGGGTGCGTGTAGGCAAACAGTTTTCAGACAATTTTGAAATCCAGAATGGGTTGAAGCAAGGAGATGCACTATCTCCTCTACTATTTAATTTTGTACTGGAGCATGCCATTAAATATTTAGAGAATGAGGAAGGCCTACAACTGAATGGTATTAATAAGCTGTTAGTTTATGCTGATGATGTAGTATTGTTGGCCGATAGCGAGGAGATACTAAAGGACAATACGCACACAGTGTTGGAGTAACACTAATATATTAGGATTGGAAGTAAATATCAATAAAACTAAATATATGGTCACACGTAGAAATACATTATATAATGGAAATGGACAGCTAATGACAAATGAGGGAAATTTTGAGGAAGTGGCTGAATTCAAATACCTTGGAACAGTAATCACAAATAGGAATGAGATGCACAAAGAAATTAAACATAGGCTCAATTCTGGAAATGCGTGCTATTATGCATTGCAGAGACTTTTGATGTCCCAACTCCTTTCGAAAAACGTTAAACTGTAAATATATAAAACTATTGTTCTACCAGTTATATTATATGGATGCGAAACACGGACTCTTACTTTAAGGGAGGAAAGGAGATTACAAGTATTTGAGAATAAAGTACTTAGGAAAATTTTTGGACCAAAGAGAGATGAACAGACAGGTGAATGGAGAAGACTACATAACAATGAACTACATGCTCTTTATAGGAAGCCAGATATAATAAGAACAGTTAAGTCTCGTAGACTGCGATGGGCAGGACATGTTGCGCGTATGGGGAATGAAAGACGTGCATGGAAGCTTCTTGTAGGAAAGCCAGAGGGAAAACGCCCAGTTGGTAGACCAAGAATGAGGTGGGAGAACAACATTAACTATGATTTGAGGGAAGTAGATTATACAGGGAATGATTGGAAAGCATTAGCTCAGGATACGGATTTATGGAGAGCTTATGTCCGCGCGGCCATGAACCTACGGGTTCGATAGTGCCAGCTAGTAAGTAAGTAAGTAAGTTTGTTGAATGTTACTCGATATTGTGGAGAAGTTTAACATGCTAATTATTTTTCTACCTTTACATTTTTTTTTACTATGCTTTCTCTTTCGTTATTAAATTTATTGACTTCTTGAAATTCTTCTTGTTCACCCTCTTACTTTTCACCATCTTTCAATGCCAATGTTAAACAATATATCTCATTTATATATTTATGCAACTTAAGTTTTTTTTATTAAACATCTAACGTGTCTTTTTTTATTAGGAAATACAGAGTGATCGACAATGTTGCATATTTCTGGGATTTTTAAGAATGTTTTAGAGAAAGTTTTGATTAGGAATACATGACAGGAGATATATCGTTTCAATGCTTTAACAATGGGGAGATCCAATAATTTTTATTCTATTAAATTGATCTTTTGCCTTCAACAACTTTAAGGAACGAAGAGTTAGCTTACAGAAAGCTTTTGTGGTCCATGTTCGGGAAGTTCGATTAGTTTTTTTTTATAAAGACGCTCTTTAACAGCTCAAGGTGCGATGATGTGCAAAATATTCAGGTTGTATTTGGAGAAAACAATTATAAAAGTTTAGGTTCAGAAGAGCGATCAACGTTCTCTTGGTTTAGGCTGGAATCATGGAGAGAAATTCTAAAAATTATCAATGATTAAGATATGCGATTATGTCCAATGCACAGGAGCTCTGAAGACGGAAGTACTTACAATAAATTAGTTTTAGAAAATTATAACGATTTGAAACATGGGAGGCACCAGTTCTTGTTTCCGGAAATATTTGTAGATTCAAATCTTGATAGATTGGCGAGCTAAGAATTAATGGTAAACCCAGAAAATTAGATAAACGTGGGCAGATTTCCGGACAAGACGCGGTAAATAAGAATGCTACTCATTCGTGAATAAATGTATGCGCAAAGTTTAATTATTAATTCTAAATAATCTTCTACTTAGCGTAATTGTTAAATTTATAAAGTTATAAATTTATTTATTATTTATATTATCGCTAGTTCCAAAAATTATACTGAATTATATACCAAGGGAATACAGGAATATTGATAGACCGAAAAAGAGATGGATTCAACTTTTTGAATGAGAACTATGAGACCGTAACAAGCCACATGGGCTTAATCCGTGATTGTTGATGATGATGATGATATTATTGCTAGTTATAATGATTTATTGATATGGGCTGTCAAAAGCACGTACGGCTTATTGCCAGTGCTATCCATTTGTAAATAACTTTGTAATCATGTCTGAAGAAGGTACAAACTAACGAAACAGCTGTTTACAAATTTATATTGTAATAAATATGAAAATCATAACTTTAAGTTTTATTTTTATTTAATTAAATAAATATGGATTTTCTTCAAGTAAACGCCAAATTAATTGACTACTTCATAACTTTGTTTGATTTGTATTCTAATGTATATTATTATTATTATTATTATTATTATTATTATTATTATTATTATTATTATCATCATCATCACTGTTATAATAAGTATTGCTACGAGTGATTTCCAATTTATCTAGAGAATTTGGAAAACAAGAGTGGCATTTATTAGGACTACTTAACGAATAAAATTAAGCTGTTTACTCACAAATCATTATTTAAATATTGTTATTTTAAAATATTTATACATCTTTAATGTAAATGGCGATGTTTGAAAACAAATGAGAAATGTTTGGTTATTTTTCATTTGTTCATCACTGCAATTTGATCATACTATTTATTTCCAAACAAGATCGCAATATTGTAAGAATGCACCCTAGTGGAGAAAAAATGAAACATGTCAAGCTGTATATTATAACGAACGTTATATATATGTAATTCATAACACTCATTCAAAACCATAAGATAATATTTCTGTTTTATAATGTATAATATTGTTATAGTAAGCTACAACCCTGACATGCCTTTGTGGCGAAATAGGGTTTCAAAATATTTGGAGATTCAATAATAATAACGAACATTATAGGTTATTAATTATTTTTTTCTTCGGAAACAACTCAGTAAAATCAGTATTTAAAAACACAATTATTGTACACACAATTATCAAATGTGTAGGTCGAAGAAATCTGTTCATTATTTGCTATATTCAACGTATTTGTTAGAGAGTCAGTCACTGCAAAATAATGCTCTGACCAGTTCAGAATATTAAAAAGGAGGAGCTTTCTTTATTTTGGAAATCAAAAGTCGATAATTATCGAGGTGAAACACGACTGTGATTGGTTAAAAACAAAATTCATTGAAACGTGATTGGTCATTGACTCCCATTTGGGGCAAGAATTAAATAGTTGTTAAAATAGTAGGATTGAGCACAAACTTGGTAGATGCATTGTATAATTATAAGCTTGTTGTATATTCAACTGTAATGTTTAGGGCCTATATATAGATACTACGAGATAATAGTTAAATTCATGACTTTATTTATCTTTCCTATCTTTCTTTTCCTTAAGCCAGATATAATAAGAACAGTTAAGTCTCGTAGACTGCGATGGGCAGGACATGTTGCGCGTATGGGGAATGAAAGACGTGCATGGAAGCTTCTTGTAGGAAAGCCAGAGGGAAAACGCCCAGTTGGTAGACCAAGAATTAGGTGGAAGAACAACATTAACTATGATTTGAAGGAAGTAGATTATACAGGGAATGATTGGAAAGCATTAGATCAGAATAAGGATGTATGGAGAGCTTATGTCCGCGCGGCCATGAACCTACGGGTTCGATTGTGCCAGTGAGTAAGTATCTTTCTTTTCCTTAGTTTAATATTTTCCTTTATAAGTACATTACGGGCCATATAGTGACACGATATTTTGGATATGATTTTTATCTCTAGATCACATTACTTAACTTTATGACCACACAAGAACATGAAGTTCCTCCCTGGATGAGTGATCAGCTCAATGTTAGGGCCATCTCCGAGACAACTCATAAGACAAGAGGTGCCATTCACTCATGATTGATACATTCAAGGAAACCAATGAAGAACACACATAATTATTCAGAGTGGTATACTCCAATTTTAAAACACTGTGAACACTAGAAGCAACCACCATGTTACGAAAGGTATAAAGAACAGACACCTCGAGTAACCATTAACTATCAATAAATAGAAAACAAATATCAATAGCAAGTTTAATAACGGGACACACAAAATAAATGAGAATAGCAGAAACCCAAAAGATATTTCCAGTATCCACAAAGTTGCATGCAGAACCGCCTTCGCCAACTCACATACTATTCCATAGACCTTTCCCAAAAGGTAATATACACTCAAATGTCTAAAAGCAATCATTTCTTTGAAGTGCCTGTAATAGGATCTCATGAACATGCTCTAAGGTCCTAGGGACAAGTAGAAGAAGACCAGTATTCATATTGAACGAGTTGAACATGATGTCTAAATAGTGTTCCGGTACTATTTTGGGTCTAAAAGTTTTACAATATGTTTATTGTAGGTGCGGAGAATCCCAAAATAAAACCCAGAAACTTGTAGGGCCGGGATCGAACACGTGCCCACTGTATGCGTGACCACGACGTTATCGCAGACCAAAGCAATGGGCTCTTCATGTTTCTTAGACTGTAGATGTTATAATTATTATAATTATAAAACTTTTATATATTTTTTTATATACCGTCGTTCTCAGCTTCAATAATTCATGTATTATCATAAGTAATGCCACGAGTAAGCAAATTATCGATAAATTCACGACTCACGAAGTGAGGAGTGAATTTATCTAGAGAATTTGGAAATCAAGAGTGGCATTTGTTAGGACTATTTAACGAATAAAATTAAGCTGTTTACTCACAAATCATTGTTTAACTATAGTTATTTTAAAATATTTAAGTATTTAATGTAAACGGCGATGTTTGAAAACAAATCAGAAATGTGAGGTTATGTTCATTCACTGCTGCTTGATCATATTTATTGCCAAATAAGATCGCAATATCGTAAGAGTGCACCCAAGTGGAGAAATAATGAAACAGATCAAACTATATATCATAATCAACATTACGGGTTATTCATTAATTGTTTTAATAAACTCAGTAAAACCAAGGAATCTTTTCTTTATTTGCTACATTCAATGTATTTGTTGGAGAAAAATAATGCTTTGACCTGTTCAGAACATTAAAAAGGAGGTGCTTTCTTTATCACAAAAGCAGGCGCTGATAAAGGTAAATCGATAAAGAGCGAGGTGAAACACGACTGTCATTGACTGTAAAACAACATTCATTGAAACGGGATTGATCATTGACTAGCATTTGTGGCACGAGTTTAAATAGTCTTCGTAAAGCTTTCCGAAGTCTTATCTTCATGACTCTTCTTGTTATTGAATTTATTTATAAATTTTATATATGGGGCTTTGGTTGCTAGACATATTTTCATTCAATAAATATTTATTTTCTGTCTCCTTGGCGATATCCATTTCTTCCAAAATATTATTTTTTTTTGTTTGTTGTTCTTTGTGTATTATTGTTGGTGTTTCTTCTGTTTTTCCAAATTGATGGTTTTCTTAGACAGATAAGATTATTATAAACGTTGAAATTACATTTTCATCTCATAACCCATAAATAGGCAAAAACACTGATTTCTCGTGCCAGTTATTTAAATGTGGCGGACCGCACTGAAAATAAAATCACGTGTGACTGTTATTATTAGGTTTATTGTGTAATTCGACACATATCTAGTTCGTTTTCTTCTGTTTTATTAATGATACTAGGTAAATCAAATCAATTGATGTATCCTAATTGCCAATTAATGGGTTAATCGATTTTTATAAACGAGTCGTGTTAGGATCTTTACCTAGATCTGGAATCTCGAGAGTTTGCAGGCTTGCAATCTCTTGAATCAATATTATGGGTCAAGAACCGCACAGGTCTTGCCTTAGCGCCCTGGAAGGCTGGTCCAGATGTGTAATAGAATCTTTCTATAGAAAACACCTCTCTCTCTCTCTCTCTCTCTCTCTCTCTCTCTCTCTCTCTCTCTCTCTCTCTCTCTCTCTCTCTCTCTCTCTCTCTCTCTCTCTCTCTCTCTCTCTCAACAATTTCACAATCATACAATCTGTTCTTCACTTACTACAGAGGAAGTTGGATGTTGTTCCGTCTCACAGAGTTTGACAATTTTCTTCCTTACCTCTTTATTACCTCCATAACACTTTATTTCTTATACGAGCGGAGGCAGTTGATTTCGTGAAAAACATATGCTATTTTTTCCCTACCCCTTCTCCATCTCAAAAATGAAATCACCATGCAAGTTAATTTGTAGTAGTCTAATTTATTTGTCTGTTGGGGTAGGCAACTTTTTTCTTTTTCTTTAATTTGGCTTCGTTTTTCTGTTTTCTCTCTCTCTCTCTCTCTCTCTCTCTTTTTTTTTTTTTTTACACAAGTATGAGACATATGCCCAAACTCAGGGTGGAGATTTTAAAATACCCTACCCGCTGGGAATAGAATCCGAGTCGCCGGAGTGGAGTATAGGAACAAACTACCATGTCACGGAGCCTTCTCTTTCCCTGGATAGGTTTAAAATGATAACACACAAATTATAAACAAAATCCGCCGCATAGGAACTGCGTAAACTAATCTAATTTCTTTTCAAGTCTAATTTATTAAACGATTTTGCTGGTTTACGGAATATATCTTTCTTTTGTTAATTAAATCGTGTACATCGAGTTATGTTGTGAAAAACAAACATAGCAGCCTCTAGAGCGATTTATAAATTTCAGCTTTCAGGCAAACTCACCCACTCATAAATTATGGATTTCGGTGATATTTAGAGAATGTCTCTCTCGTTTTACTTTACATATACCGAGTTACATTGCTAAAAATTTAAAATTGTTTCCACGTGAGCGAGTGTTTTTTTTTATCTTAATGGTGTTCCGGGACTATTCGGATCATAATGTTTCCCTACATTTATCCTACAGATGAGAAAAAAGTACCTGAAGATAGCGTTAGTCAGGAAACCCGGACCTGCTGGTTTGGAGGCAGCTATGTAACTCCGTGATCACAGCAGTGGACGACGCTAATGGCCTGAATAGTTAAAGAGCTTCGTTAAATAAAATTCTACTCCTGCAAGCCTAGCACATGTGGACTTTTTTTTTTTTTTTGCTGGTAATTTCGTAATTAAATATTGTCTCCTTCACCCCTCTAACTTATGTAATCGCAAAGTAATCACTGTTCCCTTCATGGACGTAATTTGTATTTTAATGACTATTTTACCACAAACTGAGGGTCAAACTCTGCTGTAACAACCACTTCATTACATTAATTGAAACTGACAGATTGTGTGGCAATCAATCAATCACTGGTAAATTGTTGGCATGTAAAACAACACGTAACACGAGGAATTAAAAAATGCATTCATTAAAAGAGTAATTCTTGTACTTGATGAATTTAAAGTGCAAACATTGCGATATCTCTCTCGTTAGTTTAGTCGTATTGAATTTTCATTGCCCCTTGAAGCTGTTAATGAATGTCGTAGTAGTGCAATGGTTATTCCACTTGTAGTCCGATGATGGCATCAGTAATTAATTACCTTGGTGATCCCACCCTTTGCCACCACATTTTGAATACAGAATGCGAGCCTTCACTCCTAGCTGTTATATCCCATTTACAATATGACTTCATTAAGTATGCAACTAATTTTGAATTATACATCTTATGTTGGCTATATATCAGTGGTCCATCGCTGTGGTCTCGAAGCGTGCTGCCTTGTCACGCAGCGGGTCCGAGTTCGATTCCCGGTCGGGACAGGCTCCGGGGTGAGGTTTTTTCGGGGTTTTTCCTCACCTGTAAGACAAATTTCAGGAAGCTTAAGGCCATACGGTCCCCGAAAATCGTCCAGCCATCATCATCCTTATCATTATCATCATCATCCTTGTGGAAAGCAACGGGAAGCTACCACATATATAATTCCCTAGCAAAGCATAGCATGAAAATGCTATGATTGCAGCGAAAGACCTGCCCTCGGACAGAATTTCTATGGATGGATATATTAGTGTTTTGTGTTCTTGGAGCTAATGCACAAAAAATACAGAATGGAAGTAACATAAGTGCGCAGATTTTAATTGTGAATTCCTTGTGGCAAATAATAGTAAAATTCTTCTCGTCTTTAATTCATAAAATACTGTTTTCTCAAAAAGAAAATACTTTATTTTTACAAAAGTGCAGTTTTCTCAAAAAAAAATTGAAGAAGTGTAGATTAGTGTATTGCTTCATAATTATGACGTCTGTTTGATTTTCTGGAAGATTTTTCCACATTCTTATTTTATTTCAAATTATATCACATGTCCTGGTCATTGCAATCTACGAGATTGTTCTTATTACTTATTATTTACCGTGGAAATCGCGCAGCTTACTGTTATGAAGTTTTCTCCAATCGCTTGTTTGTTCGTCTTTCTTAGTTTCCTCCAATCGCTTGTTTGTTCGTCTTTCTTTGGTCCAAACATTTTCATAAGCACTCTATTCTCACCTTCTATATTAAAATAAATACAAAATATCGCAACCATATTGTATAACTGGATGAATAATTTTTATATTATAGTTATGCCGGTCTTCAAGAACCAATCTCTCTAGCCCACGCCATCTCCGCTTCCCGTAAGCATGATTTTTTTAAAGTAAATATCTTATTAGCACATGGTGTTGAATAGAGTGAGCCAGTTAGAGTAGGTTCTGCATGACCCACATAATTAACCACGGAGAGGTGGGCTGAGGGTCGTTCTTCGCGGAAAATTTGGTTCTTCAATACCGGCAGTTTAACTTTTTTTGAGAGAAGGTGGCGACCAAAAGAGTCTCTGAAATGGATAACAGCATGCTTTTCTAGAGTTGAAGTATGTCGGTTTGATCTGATAATGAAATCATATTAAACATCGCAACTAATAACATGAAATAGTATATTACGGTGCGAGGTTGGAAAGTGGTTTTTACAGATTCGAGGAAAAATGTTTAAAAACTGAGCAATAACGAGGTTTTTAATTTCCGAAATTCTGCAAAGCACTTCACAAACGTGCGTTGTACATTATTTTTGCGCAATGGTACGCCGTAGCGTAGTGGTTAAGGCACTGCGCTACAAGCCGGAAGGTCGAGGGTTCGAGTCCCGGTGGGATCAGGATTTTTAAACTGACCCAAACTTTCTGGCGGCACTATGGTCCTGCGGTCGACTCATCCTCTAACGAAAATGAGTACCAGGCACCTGTTCTGGGGGTAAAGGCGGCCGTCACGCAGGGTTGACAACCCGGCTGACATCAAGTGCCGATTGTCCAGAAAAAGTGGGAGCCTTAACCTCCTACTACCCCAAGGGCCTCCTGAGGCCTGTAGTGGGATTACTATTTTCAAAAAAATAATAATAAAATAATATCTTTGTTTGAAATAGTTTCGTTCATTATAAACAATTGATTAACGTTAACAAAGTGGGCAATGTTTATTAGTTGAAACAACAGGAGGCCTTGAGAACAATTATTGATAACATGGCAGCAAGTACATAGAGGACAGTGGTTTTACTTCCCGCACGTGGGTGTAAATGCAATATTACAGTATAGTTATTTAGGTTGGCAACCCCGAAATGTAGGAAATTGAAGTTTCAATAATGGTCGCCATTGCTGGTAAGTACGACAAAACGCACTATCGCGCAAAAAAAAAAGCCTTTTTCTTTTGTAAGATATTTTCATTTTCCATATAAGTTAAAATGTTTAGACTCCAGGTATCTCTATTATCCTCCCAGCATTATCCGTTCATCAGGCTTTTGAATACCTTGAGGCCCCATTTACAATTGCAGACTCAGTGTATGGCTCAACGTTCTTTATAGCCACAGGCTTTCACGGTCATGATTGTTATTCATTCTTCTCCTCTAGTCTGTAGGTTTTCTCGTATCTGGCCTATCCACCTCAATCTTGGCCTTCCCATGGTAGCTTCATATTTTTTATTCTGACCACGGACCACTCAAGTGACATCTATACGAAAACAAGTGTAACTAAATTAGTATGGTTCAAATTCTTCTCTGTAGAGAAGAGCGCCTAAATCTCTGTTAAGGGAAACATGGGCTTACAAGATACAAGAAGAAGATTTCCATAGCCTCTCATTTACCATTCCTTCACATGCCTGAAATTTTGTAACCTCTTTTGTTTAATGAATTCCTATAACTGTCTAATACTAGGTCTGATTCCTGTAAAGAAAAATACATGAATTAAACATATTCTACTTTAAATATCCACAGTAATTTTGAATCATTAAATGTTCATGTAATTAATTTTGCATGTAAATGTCAAGTTTTTGTGGTTTATGCAATGTATGTTGCCGAACCCATATATTGAATACACAGTGCGAGCCTTTATTACATTTATAATGTAACTGTGCTAAGTATTCAAAATAATCTGTAATTGCTATGTTTTATGTGATGGCGACTGCGTGTGTTAGTGTGCCCGTTGTTTATATAATGTATTGTTGGCGATTCCACCCTTCGCCATCATATTTTGAATAAAAAATGCGAGCCCTTACGCTGTAATACTCCATTTATGACTACTGGGTATTCAATTAATTTGGAATAAAATTACAGATGTTAACCTGATTGTATGCTTGTTAGTGTTTTAGTTGTGGTTAATACAATTCGTTATTGATTCATTTAAATATGAGTTTAGTGGTTTGTGGAACATGCATTTCTATGTTTCTGAAATGAATATTCATTTGTAATCTATTTCTCTCTAATATATTGTGTTTTGGCAATGTTTTCCATTATTTAAATTTGGTATTAATCATTTTATTCTCCTGCAATATTTTAACAAACTATTAGATGATCACCTACCGTATTCGAAAATACCTAATGTATTAAACGTTATAAGTTAAAAAATAAAATTAGTACCTGAGATAACAGTCGTCCTCAACATTAAAATGCATTAAAATTGTGAAAGCCTTTCAGAACTACTTGTTCCATCTTCAGGGGCTGAATTGGTGCTGATTGTTTTCGACGAGCACACTGTAAAAGGGGTTAAAGTTGGTGCGTTCTCGTTTAGCAGATTGTCATTTCTCATTTCTTTGAGTATCTTGTTGTCTTCTAAGATGTTTATTTTATGATAGTTACATTCTCTGTGTAGTATCTAGACCGTATTATCAATTGTGTTAAATTGGTGACCTGCATTTTATAATGTGTTTTGCAAAACTTCACTTTCCCTCGTTAAATGTGAAATCCTTGAAATGCTCGTTAAATATTATATTAAAATTTCTTGTGGTTCTTCCAATATAAAATTTATCACAACTATTGCAATTTTGCTTGTTTACTTGATTTTCATATATATATATATATATATATATATATATATATATATATATATATATATATATATATATATTAGTTCCATCTGTTTGATTAGAGATTATATTTACTTTATTATTGACCTGATAAGCTGTTTGTATCGTCTTTCCTAAATGTTTTGACCAGTTGTATGATTTCATTGCCTGTAGGATGAGTTTTAAAAGTATTGACTAATGGGTTAAGTTGAAACTATTTTCCTGAAATGTTAGGATACGGAAATGTTAGTTTAGATAATATCGTTTAAGACTGATTCCGTGTTCAAATTTGCAAACCCCTCGACACGACTGTGTTTTTACCTAGTTATCATCTGAAAATCCTGAGAAAAGACATGTTTCATTAGCAGTACCCATTTAGCGTAATTTATCATTTCTTGTAATTAAAAATCATAACTTTTACAAAAAAGATACAAATAACAAAACAATAGAAAATATAGTCCACGCTAGCTCAGGAGATGGCATACCAGATTCTTGACAAGCTGGCGGCTTCGATATCTTAGGTGGGGGGGAAGGGAGAGTTAGAAATTTTAATTTTATAATTTTCAATCTCGCGGCAATTTTTAATCACTAGATAATACACCAGCTGCCTAGATTAAATTTCAGAGCGTTGAAATATTGTAAAAATAGGATATTATTTTGTGATCAATAAATAGCCTATATTTAATTTTATTAGTTAATTTTTATTTATTTAATAAAATTATCAAAGTTTTATATGATTTTTATAAATGTTTATTTAGTAACGTAAAGAAGATACAGTGTATCGAAATAGCTGTTAAGAATGTTGAATAAAATAAATACTTACGAAAACCATATAAAACTTTGATATTTAAATTTCATAAATAAACATGATGGATTTTCACAAGTAAACACCAAATTAATTGATTGATTATTAGTTAATTAACTTTATTTCTTTAATTGATTCATAATTCTTATATTCATTTCGCTGTTAATAATATTATTATTTGATTTTGCACATTTTTTAAAAGATAAAATAGCCTTTCTAAAACATAATAGTACAGTTTTAAAGTCTTTATGTTGAGCGGGCGTAACGTAAAGGCTGTAGAGTAGTGTAATCGACTTTATTTATTAGATTGATTCAACAATTTCCTAAAGCCATTTCGATGTTAATAAATGAATATTATGTGATTTATTGCACATTTTTTAAAACATTTAAAGTTGCATTTTGAAACATACTTTTAAACTTTTAAAACATTTGAGAGGTGCCTAAATTATATAATGTAGAGCGCTAAAGATCCTAGTTCTGTAACCTAATACCGGAATAAAGAAAGTCATACTACAGTATGTGACTAGAATATTAATTTGATCGGTTTGCTTATCTTATGAGGAGTGTAATATATTCCTTGCACCGGGTAATTACGCCGGTTGTATTCAGCATGCAGGATTGAGGTGGGGGGGGGCGGGTTACGTGACATTCAACTGAATACATGGGGTACCTGTGATTTACATGTATGCCAAATGTGATGTATTGCTGATGACGGAAATGTGCTTTCTCTCACCTTGAGTCGAATACCAGTACATATGATACACTGAATAGATCTCTTAAGGGGAGTTATTTTGTAAGAGGGATACAAAAGTAACTTGTAATCAAAATATTATATCTCTGATTTGAATTGCTCTACTTTTATGTATTAAGGGCGGATTTTGCTTTTAAAGTGTATATGTATTTCAAAAGGTATCAACTAAATACAATATCAGCAAATAACTTAGGAGGCCAATACCTTTTGAAAAAGCAATGATGAGATTTTTTTTCGAAATGCCTACTTACTGTTTTAACTGAACCAATTTTGTAAATATTTTGTAATTAATTGTAACGTAAATGCACAACTAATAACAAATAAGGGAAATTTTGAGGAAGTGGCTGAATTCAAATACCTAGGAACAATAATCACAAACAGGAATGAAATGCACAAAGAAATTGAACATATGCTCAATTCTGGAAATGCGTGCTATTATGCATTACTTGCTATTACTCCTGACGTTCCAACTCGTTTCAAAAAACGTTAAACTGAAAATATATAAAACTATGACTCTACCAGTTATGTTATATGGATGTGAAACACGGACTCAATTTAAGGGAGGAAAGGAGATTACGAGTATTTGAGAATAAAGTTCATAAGAATTTTTTTGAAACAAAGAGAGATGAACAGACAGGTGAATGGAGAAGTCTCTTAGAGTGCGATGGGCAGGACATGAGGCACGAATGGGGAATGAAAGAGGTGCATGGAAGTTTCTTGTAGGAAAACCAGAGGAACAACACCTAGTTGGTAGACCAAGAATGAGGTGGGAGAATAACATTAATTATGATTTGAGGAAATTAGATTATACAGGGAATGATTGGAAAGCACTAGCTCAGTATAAGGATGTATGGAGAGCTTATATCCGCGCAGCCATTAACCTACGTGTTCGATAGTGTCATTCAGTTAGTTATTGTAATTAATTGAGGATGACTTAGACCTCAGGTCCATATTTTAATATTTTTGTCCTTTCACATAACCTCAACAGTGTTTTATATGACTTTAAAAATTTTAAAACAATTTATTGCGTAGCATTCTGTTCGCATGTTCGATATATATTTTTTATTTTGTCGAGGACTGTATATATATATTTTTTAACATCCTGTACTACCACAAAGACAACATTTACCGGAAATCGTATTACCGATAATTGAGCATGTAGCGCACATCCAGACCGATCAAGTTTATAGCTTTGTGTCTTGAGGGTGTTATTATTTCGCTAATGAAGTCATCGGTTGGTAATTTCTTTTGAAAATGAGGAAATAGCTTACATAAACTAAAGTTATCCTGGTTTGATATTCTCTGTAAAACAAATCTGTTAGTGAAAAGGGGGAGGTTCAATCTCATTTAAAAGCCTTTCTCAAGTTTTACCTCTTTCACTTTTGTCTCTGAGGCGTTTTAATCATTTTTGTTTTGGTTCCCATTCACTCGCCTTCATTGTTTAATCTGGAACTTCATTAATTTTGTCTTGCATATCTCGGGGCAAAAACGAAGTGTGAAGGTGTGTACATGGATATCAAGACAAAATGAGTAATAACTCAAAACTTGGAAGTATAATAACCAAGATAATTAAATGAAAACATTACCAAGTCATAATTACTTACTCTATAATGTCAAATTCTTTAGAATCTCAAGTAGATACTGGAGAATAAACTGTTTTTTGTTTTAAGGAAACACTTCATGGAAGAATGTTAATTTTCCCAATGAAATGTTCTTTTCTTGAAGTGGCTTACTTTTGTGTAAGACAGATTCTGAAATCTCAGTAATTTATTTAACGAGTTTGAGTTTATGTTATAAATTAATAACATGTTTCTTAGTTATAAAGTATCATGTAAAATTGCTTAATTATTTTAAAATACTGAACTACTATTTAATAATTTCGCCGTTTTATTGTTTAATTTTCATTATGTTTAATATGATTGTGATTATTATTATATTGGAATTTTTAATTTGGTACTGTGGAGTAGAAACATTCTGAACAAAACTAAAAAAAAAAAAAATCTTATTTATAGTTGTTTGGTAGAGAGTATACTATTGTATAGTGCGGAAAAGTGGACATTAAGTAGAGAGCAAAAACACAAACTATTTTTGACAGAGATTGACTTTTGGAGGAGGACTTCTAGAAATTCAAGAAAAGACTAAATATAGAAATACTATTAATCAGTGAAATAATGGATGTTCAAAAAAGATGTTCTGCAAGTCATTTAAAAAAATACTGAAATGGGTTAGTCACTTAAAGAGGATGTCAGATGACGGGATACCTAAGAAGAGATTAAATTTTGTAGCGGAGGGCAGCAGAAAAAAGGGGAGACCAAAAGTATAGTGGATTCAAGGAGTGCATAGGAGTATAGTGTCAAGAGGATTGACAGAGTGTGATGCAGAGAATAGGGATTTATAGAGGAGTAAAATTTACGAGTTGTGGGAAAACTACTATATTGTAAAGAAATTCCTAATTAAAGATGGAGAGATTATTATTACATTTTATTTATAGACGCGTTAACATCACAGGTCGAATTGCGTGTAATTCTTTGACAGTATCGAACTTGTAGTATCAAGGCCACACGATAATAAACTCTCTATTAAAAATCCGGTGTGGCCCATCCGGATCCGCCAGGATTCGAACTTGAGATCCCAGTCGGGGCAGCCGCTAACCGCACGTGCACCGAGACGGCTAACCTATTTGACTGTAGGATGAACTTCATTTGATTCTTATGTGATAAAATCTAAGATTGCAATACAAAATTAGATTAGTATAATGTTTGTATGTAAACGCAGGCCTAAAGTTATTTATTTCCTAATTTAAAAATAACATGTATTTCGTTTAACATTGCTAGATCTCATAAAAATCTTTTATCAACTTTCAGCGAATTCTGAAGCAATTACAATATTGAGGTTCTCATGAAAATATTTTTTGAAAAATATGTAGACCTACAGATCTTCACCGGTCCTATCTGTTAGATACCGAAAAGTGATACGATCAAAATGTATGCATATATATTTTGATCGTATACATATATCGAAATAGAAAAGCGTCACTGCTTTAAAGTAAAAATATTCTCATTTAAATGCTTTCTTGTTATAGAAGCTATAAGATAGCAGTGCATGCGCTTCCGGCTGCCTCTTATGATTTGAGAATTAGGTATATAGGGTCTATAAGGAAGAAAATTTAATGTTTGCACTGGCATGTCTGGATATCGTTGTCGGTAACGCACTAACGTACAGAGTTACACGTCTCGGGTTCAAATCCAGGTTCAGACAATTTTTTTTATTTTCTATATATCTTCGGGTTTCTCCAGCTGCTGCCGTCTTCCCGTGCCAAATCTCCAAAGCCTACGATCATGGGAATCTTCAATGCTTAGCCCTCTTGCTTACATTACTATCTTCATGTTTTTCTTCCATGTTCACTTTTTTTATTTTCATGATATATATATATTACAAAAACTAGTTAAGAAAGTAGAGTAAGGTAGAAGGATTTAGTCACACTAATCTCACAATTCTCAGCATTACTGCAGTGGCAACAACAGTTTGAATAGGTCTTGAATTTTCAGAGCTATCACGCCGTGGATTTGTTGTATATTTATTATTAGTCTACGTGCTATAGATTCCGTCATCATAATAGAACAGAAAAAATAATAATTCGAAAAATATGATAGTTTATATTCAAACTGCGACTTGAGTTAATGCAAAGGAAGAAAGAATCTGGGTATCACTAGTATCGTGTGTGTTTATTGCAAGTTGTACGAATTTTCTCATTGTAGACCGCGTTCTTCTCTTTCATTTGTATTCATGATGGAATTTGAATATGGTGATAAACTCGCATTCAAGCTTGCCATCGGGTATGCGACACTTGGATATTATCATCTTACATCATACAGTTTTGTACAGATGTTTCCAGGGATGACCATCTCGCAGATACGTCTTGTATTACATACTGCTGAGGCATTATTTTCTTTAACCAAGTGCAAGCGTTAGATCTCTCATCAATGGAAATAATCTGATGTTTAACGTAATGTTGCAATTTAATCAAGATAAACAAACGTCCTGCATTAACTGGACAGTCCATTTTTTAGTCTACATCTCATCGTTCTTCTAAGGCAGCGGTTCCCAATCTTTTTCGACTCGCGAACCCCTTCCACAACGATCTGAGTTGGGTGAACCACTGACTATTAAATATACGTACAGTAGACATGCATTAAATGTATTTCCAAGCAAAAGGTTTAATAACCTTAAATAAACTTAACCCTTAACGGTTAAAACCTAAAGTTACTCTAGTTACGGCTTAGAAGTTAAACAACGTGTAGGCCTACTTGTAGTGAAATTAAATGCATTCCTAACTTTGTTACATAACCGTAAGGGCCGGTTTCACCAACAGAGGTAACTGCATTACGCCAGTTTTCCCTTGTATAATGCATATCTCAAACTGGCGTAAATTAGTTACCTCTATTGGTGAAACCGACCCTAAATCAGGCATTCGCGGTAAATATTTATTGTGGAAATAATGTGATAAATTCCTGATGTTACACATATGCAACAAGGGGCAGTATAGGGTTAATTCAATTTTATAATAATAATAATCATCATTATTATTATTATTATTATTATTATTATTATTATTATTATTATTATTATTATTATTGTTACAACAATGCTGCAATACCTAGCCTCGAAATCCGCCATTACGAAAACGTTTTGTCGAACCCCTTGAAATATTTTGCGAACCCCCTGGGGTTTCGCGAACCACAGGTTGGGAAACGATGTTCTAAGGGACTGTCGACCACTACATGCTGAAACCTGCCTTGAAATTTCTCCCAGAAAAGCTGTGTGAAGTACTAAGGGCGCGTAAAAAAAATCTGCCACTTTTAACAACAGGGCACTAAAATTCAACGCCAAATCTCTCATTTAAATTGTAGGGAAGTAATGTTAACATAGTTAAAAGCGGCAGATAATTTTTTGGGCACGGTCTTGGTGTTAAATTATTTCGATGCGAAACATGGACTCTTACTTTAAGGGAGGAGAAAAGATTATGAGTATTTGAGAATACAGTTCTTAGAAAAAAATTTGGACCAAAGAGATGCGAACAGACAGGTCAATGGAGAAGCTACATAACAGTTTTCTAAATGATCTTTATGGGAAATCAGAAGTAATAAAAACAGTCTTGTAGATTCGAAGGGCAGAACATATGGGGCGAATAGTGAACGAAAAAGGGGTATGGAAATTCCTTATAGGAAAACCAGAACGAAAACGCCTAATAGGTATGCTATGAATGAGATAGAAGAATAACATTAACAGTGATTTCCGAAATGTAAATAATACGGGGAATGATTTGAAAACACTAGTTCAGGATAGGGATGTATAGAGAACATATGTTTAGAACTGCCATGAATCTATGGGTTCGATCGTGCCGGTGAGTAAGTTATCAGTGATTATACTTCACTGATTTAACTTGCTGATCGCGTTGGAAAGCATTAGCTCAGGATAGGGATGTATGGAGAGCTTATGTCCGCGCGGCCATGAACCTACGGGTTCGATAGTGCCAGTGAGTAAGTAAGTAAGATCGCGTGAAATTTAATTATTTCAAGATGGGTCCCCGGCTTAAATAGATCATGAACCGCTCGGCTATACAGGGTGAGTCAGAAGGAAAGGTACATGCTGTGAGGGATGATAGTACTGGTGATTCAGAAACAAAAAACTTCTAATATACATATGACCTTTTCTTAACCGTTTCAGGGTAATTGAATGAAAACAGCGAGGAACCGGAATAGTGCAGGTGACAGTAAATCAAGATACTGTTACCTTAAGTTTTGTTTAATTGTGTACGTTTCCTCTCCAAAGTTGTTCAACACTCCACCGCCAACTTGAATGCATTTTGCTGCTCTTGTAGACAGCTGTCGTGTTGCTGAACTGAGCTCATTCGTACATTCCTTTACTTGAGCACAAGCATGAATGATAAGCTCTCTCTTCTGTCCACTCTGTACTCGTAGACTTCGCTCTTAAGCCAAACCTACAAACAACAATCTAATGGGGTATCATTAGGTGATATCGGTGGCCAAGTAATGATTCCACTGCGACCGATTCCTTGAAAATGTGTTACCAGAATACTTGGAGGTTATCCCTTTGGCAACGCGAGCTCATATGGACTTTCAGCATGACGGAGCTCATGCACATTCCGTACGACCAGTGAAACGGCGCCTCAACTAAACGTATCCTGGGCGTTGGATCGGTAGCGGTAGAATCATTGATTGGCCGCCGAGGTCACCTGCTCTTACCTCCATAGATTACTGTTTATGGGATTGGCTTAACAGTGAAGTCTACACGCACAGAGTGGACACAAGACAGGAATTTCTCACTTGTATTTTACATGCTTGTGCTCAAGTAAAGGAATGTACGAATGAGCTCAGATCAGCAATGCAACAGCTGTCTACAAGACCTGCAAAATGCATTGGATGTGAAGTGTTAGAACATATTTTGTAAGGAAATGCACACAATTAAACAAAAATTAAAATAACAGTATCTTGATTTACTGTCACCTGCACTTTTCTGGTTCCTCGTTTTCATTAAATTACCCTGAAACGGTTAAGAAAAGGCCATATGCATATTAGAATTTTTTTGTTCAGAATCACCAGTACTACCGCCCCTGAAAGCATGTATCTTTTCTCCTGACTCACCCTGTATATTACGGTTGATCGGTATATCTTGATTCCTGTAATGCAGTTGTTTCTTTCATTCTAATTAGTATGGCGTCCTTTATATTAACGTGAATTTTAAGAAGTGGCTGGAAGTGATTATCTTTAATTAATTATCAAGAAAATGTACAGTTTTTGTTTAGTGTTTTTAATAAGCCACTCTTTTATATACTTTAATCCATCTTTTATTTATATTTAAGCTTCTTTTTGCTCTTCTCTACGTAGTAGAGCACTTAGATAACAGTAACTTTACTTGCCAAAAGTAATTTAAATTAATTTAAACTTGCTCGGCATCAAAACTTTCCCAACTTTTATAAATAAACTCATCGCCATGGAGAAAGAAGGGTCTACATCACTAATTTCTCAAGGAAAAGGAAACTTTGTACTTTGTCAGCGATGTGACGTATTTTTTGGCATGATGATAGAAATTTGTCTGGTAGTTTTATTGGGGTTCACCGCTGTGATCTAGGAGATGCAGCGAATCCGGGTTCAATCTCTCTTAGGAACGGTTTCCTGCGAGATTTCATTCGGTGATTTTTCCTTACCTATAAAAGCTCAAATAGTCCCGGAACACTAATTGATCACCTTAGTCATTATAGGTCATACCTGCCTTGGTTAGTATGAATATGTGAGTGGGTGTATAAATGGATGTTGGTATAAACTTGGATATGGTTAAACCGACCACCATGAAAATTGGCACATAGGCCTACATGTAATTTATCATGGAGAGTGCTTTTATGCTACATATTTTGTTCTAAGGCCATTAGGTGTTGGGATTCACCTGAAGCGAAAATTTAAAATTCACTATAGCGGTCGCAATTTTCGATTTTTCACAAGAAACTCTGTATATCATATTAAAATAAACGAGATAATAATAATAATAATAATAATAATAATACTTTATTTATTCTGGCAGAGTTAAGGCCATAAGGCCCTCTCTTCCACTCAACCAGCACAAATACGAATACATATTTGACAAATATAGATATACACTATACTAATTATAAACCGTTAAAGATACAATAAATATAGCAATGTAAATGTCATGTACAAACAACATTTTATAGGGTAATAACAATAATGATACGATAATAATAATAATAATAATAATAATAATAATATAAATATGATACATTATACGGGAAACACCAGTTAATATATATATATATACCTTACACTGGATAATAATGAAGTCGAGTTTAGAGCAAATATAAATTTAGATTTATTTTAAAATATGCCAATGTCCGGCAGTCCCTTATTTCTTTTGGTAGGGGAATTCCAGTTGCGAGAAGTGAAGATGGTATATGACATGGAGTGATGTGATGTCCTATGTTGCGATATATTAAGCAAGAGACTATGTTGTGATCTTGTGTTTAAGTTATGGTTTGAGGATAGATACTGGAAACGGGATGATAAATAATTGGGAATCGAGGTATGTAGGATCTTAAATAGGAGAATTAGACAGTGCGATTTTCTTCTCTCTTTTAGATGTAGCCATGACAATTCGTGGAATAATGGAGAAATGTGATCGTATTTTCGAACATTAAATATGAATCTGATACACATATTACGGACACGCTGCAGTTTGTCCGACGTTATTGTCCAAAAATCAGCGATAGCCTATACGACCGTTAGAACTGAGGATTTACGTGAAATTCGAAATTTAAAATTTACTCTAGTAACCTCCATGTTTGGTTCGTCGCAATGTATACCGGTACTATATAATTTAATAAATCGTTAATAGGTCCTATTTCATTTACTTAGGCGTAGCAGCGCACGCCGGATATTAATTAGTTGATTATATAAATCGTCTGAATAATGCTTTAACTGAGATCCAAATTGAAAAAAAAAACGCCAAATAAGGTCGAAAGTTCTCTGATTTATATTCCCGACCAGGCAATATTTTTAGAAACCGGGCCCCCACTTAGCCTCTAATGGAAATGAGTGCCAAATACAAGTTCTGCATTTAAAGACGACCATCACGCAAAGCTGACGTCTCGTGCTGATTGTCCAAAAATATGAAAAATTTAAACCCCTACAACTCCAAGAGTGTGCTAAGTCATGTAGGCGTAGTAGCATCACCTTTTTTTTTACCGGCATTGGATTTTGAACCCCAGACTTCAAAACATACCGCCATATCGCTCGTTTGTTTCTCAATTCTCATAATGAAATAAATTATATTAATGTAACAAGTTTCTTAGGATCCATTTTATGAAATATTCCTTATATTTTTAGATTTTTTCTTGCTCTCTAATGTTGTACTCAATTATGGTTTCCTCCTACAAATGATGAGCTCCCTCGAAAAATGGTGTAACCATCAGTTTGTGTAATTATGGTTTTATGTGACTATTTAACTCATGCCCCAAATGGGAGACAATGACCAATCACATTTCAATGATTTTTTATTTACAACCAATCACAGTCATTTTTCACCTCGATTTTATCAGTTTAATTTTGTCACTATAAAATCAACCTCCTCCTTCTTAACATTCTGAATAGGTCATAGCATTATTTTGCAGTGGCTGCATGTGGCTACCAGATTGTATATATAGTGCACGAATGTAACCTTTTCGTGGTTGCGGGAGATAATATAAAAACATTTGTAGCAATTGATTATACCACCAAAAAAAAAAAAAAAGAAAGAAAGAAAGAAAGAAACCGCTGTTTGCACTTTCTTAAACTTTTTTTTTTCTCCCAGGTAACAACGTTTCAGAAAAATATAATGACATATTTACATCATAGGACATCAAAAATTAATTAATATACAGTTTGACGTGTTTCATTTTTTCTCCACTAGGGTGCATTCTTACGATATTGCGATCCTTTGGCAATAAATAATATGATCTGGTTACAGTGACAAACAAGTGAAACATAACGTTCCTCATTTGTTTTCAAACATCGCTGTTTACATTAAATATATAAATATTTTAAAATAACTATATTTAAATAATGCTTTGTGAGTAAACAGCTTAATTTTATTCGTTAAATAGTCCTAACAAATGCCACTCTTGATTTCCAATTTCTCTAGATAAATTCACTCCTCACTTAGCGAGTCGTCAATTTATCGATTATTTGGAAATCGCTCGTGGCATTACTTATGATAAAATTAATGCGGTAATCGTCATTGTATGTAATCTATGTTTACTGTTATGATCTTGTAGTAACCCCGTTGCTTCGGATGTAGTGGACCTGAGTTTGAAATCCGATCAGGACAAGTTTCCTGTTGAAGTTTTTTCTTTACATATAAGACTAATCTCGGGAAGTTGGACATTTTAATGCCAAATAGTCTGAACATCATCTGGCCATCACAGTCGACCTGTAATATTCACATTATTTAGTAGACTATAGGCCTAAATGTATGAGTGATTAATGTGTCTTGTCTTAAATGGTTTTGTTGTCTCAGAGATGGCCTGGCATTGAGCTTTTTACTCTTCCGGGGAGGCTCTCCTTTCCTTGTATGGTCAAAAAGTTCATATGTGATTCAGATTTAAAAGCTTCTCCCGTCAGATCGTAAGTCCCATGAGGCGTGGGGGTACGTAAAAGTACATTCAAAACAAAGATAATAACCCAAGTAAAATAAAGAAAATGTATGTAATCATCAGTGTATGATAAAATCTGTACTAATTTCCGTTGAAGTAAATAGTCACAAAATATAGCATTAAAATAAATACCTAGCAGGTGCCATCGACGTCAACTAGGTTAATTTTTTTAAGAACTGTAGGTCTTTCGAAAACCTGCTTCCATCATCAGCAGAAGGATATATGCTACTAACTGTTGTTGTTGTTTTGCAATGCTTTTGACTGAGTACCTACTGATGATGTTGGAAGGCCGCTGATATCAAAAGCGTTTCAAAACAACAACAGTTAGTATCACACGTCCATTGCTGACGATGGAAGCTGGGTTCAGCAGTTCTTAAAAAAAATAATTTCGTCATAGTTGATGATGTGGTACTATTGGCCGATAGCGAGGAGGTACTAAAGGCCAACACGCACACACTACTGAGTAACACTAAGAAATTGGGACTGGAAGTAAATATCAATAAAACTAAATATATGGTCACACTAAAAATACATTATATAATGGAAATGGACAGCTAATGACAAATGAGGGAAATTTTGAGGAAGTAGCTGAATTCAAATACCTAGGAACAATAATCACAAATAGGAATGAGATGCACAAGGAAATTAAACATAGGCTCAATTCTGGAAATGCATGTTATTATGCATTACAGGGACTCTTGACTTCCCAACTCATTTAAAAAAAACGTTAAACTGAAAATATGTAAAGCTATTATTCTACTAGTTATATTATATGGATGCGAAACATGGACTCCTTACTTTAAGGGAGGAACGGAGATTACGAGTATTTGAGAATAAAGTTCTTAGGAAAATGTTTGGACCAAAGAGAGATGAGTTGACAGGTGAATGGAGAAGACAGCATAACAGTGAATTACATGGTCTTTATAGGAAGCCAGATATAATGAGAACAGTTAAGTCTCGTAAACTGCGATGGGCAGGAGATGTGGCACGAATGGGGAATGAAAGACGTGCATGGAAGCTTCTTGTAGGAAAACCAGAGGGAAAACGCCCAGTTGGTAGACCAAGAATGAGGTGGGAGAATAACATTAACTATGATTTGAGGGACGTAGATTATACAGGGGATGATTGGAAAACATTGGCTCAGGATAGGGATATATGGAGAGCTTATGTCCGCGCGGCCATGAACCTACGGGTTCGATAGTGCCAGTGAGTTAGTTAGTTAGTTAGTTGTGGGCGACGGCACCTATACATTTAAATATTTTACTCTAAATAATCTCCCTCAACGTTCTCAATATGTAGTCAATATGCTAAGTATGTGAAGTAATTTTCTACTCGAATGAGCTTGGATATAAGATTGTGTTTAATTTAAAAGAATGTCGCATAGAATTCTTGCTGATTCTTATTTAGGGAAGATGTTCAATTTCTATTGTAGTGGTTTGTTTGCTTAAAATTTCCTAATTGCGTACATGACACTGAATTTATAGTGTTTGGGATAGGAAATAATTTTGCAGTTAATGTCCCCATAAAATAGAAGACGAAAAAATCAAGTTGATGCGAAATGTGCCCTTTGTCCATTCCTTACAGTAGAACTCCATAAAAGCAGAGCAAAAATGTGTGAGAATTAAATTACATTCCAGTCGCATTTTATTGCCGTGTGAGCTTTGTCATTAACTTGGACATATAAAATACGATCTCAAGTCCACGCCCCTCAACTGTTTAAGGAAGCGGAACCCTATTTTGCCTCTTGTCCTATCTATTACGTCAATTTAGCGTTACCAACTTGCAAAACGTACGAACTAACTCATTAGTAGTATCGAACTCGGAGATTCATGTCTGCGCGGACATTAGCTTTACATTTATCCATATCCAGAGTATTTCGGACGAAAGAAACAGTTCTAAAAATTCTTGTCTCGCTGCATAGTATTTTGTAAAACTTCCTGACTCCATACTACCTTTTTTGGAGTAGTTTACTGCCCTTTTTTTTAGCCAAAAAAATCAGTTTATTCATTACCATATCTAAAAATGTATGGAGTATAACGAATCTGAGTGAATTTGTAACTTGTGATGTTTTAGCGAATTCCGAAGGAATTAAATTATACGCGTATATATTTAGTCTATGTGGCATTAAAAAAAATAACACCTGAACCGGAATTTGAACCTCATACGTTAGCAAGATTCCATTTGCTCAACTCAGGCTTCCATTGTAAACATTATTTTTTCTTTCCTTATATTCAGTTCTCTGTTAGTCTATCATAAAAGGCAGCGGGACTTTGCTTGCATTACCATCTTACGCTTCTACACCAATAAATCATTTTAATGTGTGTGTGTGTGTGTGTGTGTGTGTGTGTGTGTGTGTGTGTATACCTGACGTACTATGTAGCTCAACCATTTTACCCGGAATGGCCATTGCAAGTAGGTCTATATACCTATGTTTGTATAATATGTATGTATATTTGTGTGTGATTGTTTTAACGCTCTGACCGCCCCAATTTTTTTCATAACCAAACTTGAATCTGTCAATCAATTAAGAAAAGTAAGGTCCAGTCATTCGTTAATCTCAATATCGGAGGATTAGGAGTGGGGATTAATCTGAAGCGAAAATGTATGTAAGCTTATCGCTCCAGCGGCCGCAATTTTCGGCAATTTGCAACAGAACACGCTATATACTATTAAAATAAAATAAGTATTCTCCAAAAATCAGCGAAATCCGACCGTTAATAATGAGTATTTACTTGAAAGAAAAAAAAAAATATTAAAAATCGCTGTAGATTCCGCCACTTTTGATTTAATTTAATTAACAAAAGAAAATATATTTTGTAAACTAGCAAATTCGTACGATAAATTCGACTTTCTGAAGAATTCGCTTAGTTTACCCTTTCCTGTGTGACGGACTACTTCATTACTATGTTTTAAATTATGATCGGGATACATTTTATAACTTTTTTTTTGTTCAATGCCACCTGTTTGTCATTCGACATTTCAGGTATTCTCTCATGGAATTGGCGTATTGTAACCCACTTCTGAGGTTGGGCCGCCTGGAAGGCGGGATTACGCTGCCCCAATGATATGATGGATGATGATGACTATGGGCAATGAAGCGCCAGGAGAGACATAAAACCTAAACTTAATCTAATGAGGTGAATATGATATTGTGATAATGATGGCCAGATGATGTTAGGGGACCATTTGGGCCTTGAAGTATCCTGACATTTGTCTTACAGGTGAGAAAAAACACCGAAGAAACCTCACCCAGGAAACTTGTCAGAATTTAAGTTGTAATATATCTGGTTTGCAATTATCAATAATTGTGGACAATTAGATTTCATAGCCTCATCAAAAATAATGTAAGGTAAATTAAAATGTAAATTGAATTATTGTTAATAACATGATTGTTATTCCTACAAATATTAGTTCTTGATTAATGCAAAATACTTTGCCGTCACTCAGTAATTATAAATACAAAAAGGCCACCAAAATAACTCGCCCGAAATACTGACTCTCTAGCAAGAATTGTTAAAACACAAATTCGCAGTCTAGAAATATAGTCACATCCAAAAATTTCTGACCGGGGATCGAACACGGGCCCACTGCGTGACAAGGCAGCACGCTACTTCGAGACCACAGCGGTGGATATTTTGTAGCTTCTGATTTGTTTTATTTAATTTCTTCCCTCAGCAGAAAATTACCATATACGTTTACAATGGAGGTTTATTGTTTGTCCGTAAAGTGGCACTAGTGACATTATTATTCAATGTAACAAATTACTGCATGCGATGTTACAAAACTCTCTAGTACTAACATTGTATTTAACTTCCGGGCGCTATACACTAACTTTTGTAATGCTTTTTCTCTGATTTATGTAACAATTTTGTAAAATAATTACTGCCATTGTCAATATTACTCGGTATGTATAGGCTAATTCCAATACACGTTCCAAATCATAGATCACAAATGTATCCTATACGCATTGAGAAATATATTTTGTTCCAAAAACATACCGCAATACGAATTGCAATAGTATGTACCAGGTGTATAATTCTCCAGGTTTATTGCCACACAATAAGCTTATATACATTCTGTTAAAAATACAACAAAACAAGTAAAAATGCTGTTACTAAGCGTAAACTAAGCTACTTCCTCTGCAAGTCAAATGTATGCTCGTTTATGAAATCTACTTCCTTTTGATAATTTAATTGTATGTATCTAGTTTTATTGCGATAAAACAGAAACTGAAAATATATAAAACTATTATTCTACCAGTTATATTATATGGGTATGAAACATGGACTCTTACTTTAAGGGAGGAAAGGAGATTACAAGTATTCGAGAATAAAGTACTTAGGAAAATTTTTGGACCAAAGAGAGATGAACAGACAGGTGAATGGAGAAGACTACATAACAATGAACTACATGGTCTTTATAGGAAGCCAGATATAATAAGAACAGTTAAGTCTCGTAGACTGCGATGGGCAGGACATGTTGCACGTATGGGGAGTGAAAGACGTGCATGGAAGCTTCTTGTAGGAAAGCCAGAAGGAAAACGCCCAGTTGGTAGACCAAGAATGAGGTGGGAGAATAACATTAACTATGATTTGAGGGAAGTAGATTATACAGGGAATGATTGGAAAGCATTAGCTCAGGATAGGGATTATGGAGAGCTTATGTCCGCGTGGCCATTAACCTATGGGCTCGATAGTGCCAGTGAGTGAGTAAGTAAGTAAGAGCTATGAAAATGTTCCCACTAAATTTGAGGTTTCAGATTAACTTCCACTATTTAAGTTAAGGTACGATTTTGCTAATTTACACTTTCGATTTATGTTATTCAAATGCTACATTCGAGTATCGTTGCGTTAAAACAAACATAGCGGCCACTGGTATGTTTTTCTTTATTTCGTTAATCTATATTTGCCGTGGTCTTCCTAGGTGTTGTTTTCCTTGAACTTTGAGATTTATCATTCTCTGTGGCAGTGTTCCTTTTTTTTTGTTCTTTTCATATGCCCAAATCATGTTAATATGTTTTTCTGTATCTTTTCTGTTAATTTTTCCCTTAAGTCTGATCCCGCGTCCTTTTGCTCAAAGTATGGCATTGTTTGTTAGGGTGATATAAAATGTATTATCTCACACACTGGCATTATGGAACCCTAAGCGAACATAAGCTATCAATCATTCCTATCTTTCTTGATCTTCTTATTGAACGCGTTTCCGGGCTTCCCAACAAGGAGTTTAAATACATATATTTAATAGTATTGACAAAATTCCATTTCACCCATACTTTTCTATTAAAGATAACTTTAGGTTTATTATTATTCCTCATCCTTCCTTGTTTCAGCCACCCGACTCTGGAATTGCCTCCTCTCGTATATCAAGGACTGCCCGACTCAAAAACACTTTAAAAAGAAACTCACTTCATATTTCCTTAGACAATATAATATATAACCGTGTTCCATGTATACTTTTATTATTCCTTTATATTTTAAACTTTCTTTACCAAGCCATTTACTTAATCTAATTTACGTTATTATTTTTGTTATTATTATTATTCTTTCTTTCTTTCCCTTGTGAACTTTATATTGTGTAATCTATATCTATTACGTATCATTAATCATAATTCTTGTTGTATGTATAATCTAACCCTGGTGAAGTGGAAGAGAAGACCTTACGGTCTTAACTCCATGGCGTAAAATAAATAAATATGCTAATTACAGTTTTAACGTTCCCCATTCGTGCTCTCATGTCCTACGCAATGGAGTCTCCGAGACATGTACAACTCTTCTTATTAAGTTGATTTCCGATAAGATAATGTCGCTCCGCTGTTAATATATTATAATAATATATAGTAAAACTTGCTCAAAGTGGAATCGAATAGGACCATTTTTTTATCCACGTTGGACAAAATTCCGCATTATAAAAATCTAAAATTTATTAATACGTAACCTTGGATTATAGGGTACTGTATATGTCTTTTTACGTGCCTTGGATAAATTGTAGTTCCGCTGCCGTTGAAAAGTGAAGTAAGGTATGTATGAGCGACTTCGATGGTAACGCGCGAAAAACACTCCCGTTTCGTCAGCGTTAAAAGTGTCTCTTATGCGCGTATCCTGAAATTAAAGTATGCAGTTTCGGTTTCCGCTCACTAACTACACTTTCGTCCACATCCATTGTTCCCCTCAAATTTCATTCCACACTACATTGTGTCATCTTTTAAAACTGTCCACAACCAACTTGAAGATGCCTTGAAATGGTTATTCCCTAGGGATTTGGCAATGGCTAGAGCTTGACTTTGGAGCATCGGTCCTGAAATTAGGAGATTTATCTTCAATCAATTTCATTTTTTCGTTTAATGACAATGATACATGCGTTTTAGCCATCTTTATTCCGTAAATTCAGAACGCTACCTGTGAAAGATCAGTCTCAGAATTTAAACTAATTAAAGGTTTTACAGTGCAATGGTTATTTGTAAGACAGGTATCTGTATTTCGCATAACGGGTGTACAGTGAGACCGAAAGAAAATTTCAGGTATAGGTAGAATCTCTACTTCACCCGACAGCACGAATCATTCCTTTATGTTTTCTTCGCCTAAAACGGGAATTCAATAAAGTTGAAACTAATTTATCTCTCTGCCTTTCCCCTTTATGAATTTTTGTCATGAATTGTGTATAAATATCCTTCCGTTTCCGCGTTGAACAGATTCCGTTTTATGCAAAATAAATACACATGAAAATACTATCATTTCTCCGGGACCAATAAATTTGTTCACATTGGACAGATTTTCGCATTATTCACGTTCCGGATTAAACAAGTTTTACTGTACTAAATTTCCATATAATTTTTACCCCACCTGAATTCATATGGTGGGAATGAAAAGTTGAAGACAGTTCGTACTAAACTCATTATAATGCTGAACTTATGCTTCCAAATAATGTGGTTTGGAAGATATAATGAAATATTGTAATGTCTTGTGTTGTTTTGTACGTGCAGTACATCAAATACTCAGAATTAACCGTAGAAATAAATCTCATCTCCTTGAGTATGTGATTAATGTGGGAAACTACAAACTTGTCACAGCTGCTGTCCAGTCTTTACTTTTTATTTTGTTTTCTTTCTCTTTTCATGAATGTGCTTTGATAAAAAAAATAGTCGCTTTTGTATGAAGCACAAGAGGGATTTTTTATGTGGTTACATCATGTGCACTTCAAAAATCTGCTTGGTTTGCTTGCTTTTATGTGGAAGTTTATGTAATTTGTGTGTTATTTAATTCTGCTTTGTATTTTCCGGGACTTGTAACAAGTGACCTGATTTTAAAGAGGAAAATCATAACCTAGAAGTTATTGTTAAAAGGCGGAAATCATTACCCAAAATATTATTCCTCCATAAAAAGATTTAAATGAATCAGGTCTAAACTTTAAAGGGGAAGGGATTTAATGTGTTGAAATATAAAGTATATGACCTATTTCATATTGATCCTAATGATTAGTTGTATTAATAATAATAATAATAATAATAATAATAATGTTTTATTTTAGCTGGAAGAGTTAAGGCCATAAGGCCTTCTCTTCCACTCAACCAGCGAATAGTAGAATTATATAAAAATTAATAATAATAATAATAATAGTAATAATAATAATAATAATAATAATAATAATACTTTATTTATTCTGGCAGAGTTAAGGCCGTAAGGCCCTCTGTTCCACTCAACCAGCACAAATACAAATAAATATTTGACAAATATAGATATACACTATACTAATTATAAACAGTTAAAGATACAATAATGTAGCAATGTAAATGTCATGTACAAACAACATTTTATAGGCTAATAACTATAATGATACGATAATAATAATAGTAATAATAATAATAATAATATGATACATTATACGAGAAACACCAATTAATATATATATATATATATACCTTACACTGGATAATAATGAAGTCGAGTTTAGAGCAAATATAAATTTAGATTTATTTTAAAATATGCCAATGTCCGGCAGCCCCTTATTTCTTGTGGTAGGGAATTCCAGTTGCGAGAAGTGAAGATGGTATATGACATGGAGTGATGTGATGTCCTATGTTGCGATATATTAAGCAAGAGACTATGTTGTGATCTTGTGTTTAAGTTATGGTTTGAGGATAGATACTGGAAACGGGATGATAAATAATTGGGAATCGAGGTATGTAGGATCTTAAATAGGAGAATTAGACAGTGCGATTTTCTTCTCTCTTTTAGATGTAGCCATGACAATTCGTGGAATAATGGAGAAATGTGATCGTATTTTCGAACATTAAATGTGAATCTGATACACATATTATGGACACGCTGCAGTTTGTCCGGCAATCCGTCACTTACGTCAGTTAGTAGAACGTCACAGTAGTCAAAATTACATACATATTACAATTTTAAGATATTATTAAAATACAGACTAAACAAAAGACAATGATGATGTGATCTAATACTAACTAATACTAACAAAAACATGAAATATAATAAAATTAAAATGATATAAAATAAAGTAAGTAGCTTCCTAGATGATTATTAATATAGTTATAATTAAATATTTAACATTGAGCAATGCAAGCTTAATATGGTATGATAAGAAAAAATAAATGCCTGGACGGGATTCGAACCCGGATCTCTGAGTATGTACCTCAGTGTGATATCCATTACACCGGGTTCGAATCCCGTCCAGGCATTTATTTTTCTTATCATACCATTTTAATATAGTTGTTATGCAGTTAATGTTTTCATTGTGTCGAACTTAAGATATCAGTTAATTTGTATTTAAATAATGATAGCGATTGACAGTCCCTGACAGGACTGGGAAGTGAGTTCCATGCTCTAGTCATAAATATTGTGTAATATTCAGAGTATAGACATGTCCTGTGCTGTGTTATCAAAAGTAAAGAAGAGTCTTGTGATCTTGTTCCTAAATTGTGATGAGCCGATAAATTTTGAATATTAGGTGTTGATTGGAGAATATCTCAGGATAGGGATGTATGGAGAGCTTATGTCCGCGCGGGCCATGAATCTAGGGTTCGGTAGAGCCAGGGAGTTAATTATTAATGTTAGGTTGTCTCAAATTATGTCTGTTTTTTTAATGTAACGTTGTATGTGTGGTGGAATTTTGAAGGTGTGATTCACTGGGAGGTTGTTACAAAAGTACTTACATCCGATGCAAATCTTTATTCTCAACAATTAAAACGACTTCATGAAATTTTGTGGGTCACGGGGTATAACTCGACCGCATCCCATACTCACGAACAACCATGACAGAAATTCAGCAGTTGGGTACTGGTACTGGTAATTTTGCGCCTTTAGATTACCATCCGTTTCGATCCAAGGCATATTTATTGCGTGAAATTTCGAAATCGTTGAAAACATTGAAGCTGTGGAAGTGGGTCTCAACAAATTTTTCGCAACAACCGGAGACTGGTACCATTGCGGGATTTTAAATCTCGCTGAAAGATGGTTCAAGACCATAAAATCTAATAACTATTTTTAAGTGCAGTTTCAATTCTTGTCAGAAAAATGTATAAATAGAATATTATGAGACATTATCTATATATATATATGAATGGTACAAAATAAATAATAGTTTAAAAAAGCTAAAACGACACGCTTTATTAGAAAACCGAACTAAAAATGAAAAATATTTTTTAGTTTGGTTTTCTAAAAATGTAAATATCTTTAAATTCGATACTATTGTAGTATGAGCTAAAAGTAATACTCTTCTAAAATAAAAAAAATCCTCTGGGCCGTATTTGAACCAGCGACCTATGGATTACTGAAATTATATACCACTACAGTCCACCACTCTACCAACTGATCTACCACAACGATAGACTAAAAAGTCGATACGTCCGCAACCTATTATACCGGTCTTTATTTGTTTTATGTCCTGATGATCCTGGCCAGAGAAAAAAATGAAATTATTGTATTGTGATTGGCCCTTTACAAGTGTATAAAGTTTCAAGTAGATCCAATGTTTTTAAGTGGGTGAAAATCGTGTTGAAAGATTCCGTTACATAGATACAGGACAAGCTAATATAAAGCGTGTAAAAAAGTAAGTCACTTTTCTATCAAAGCTAGAAAATTGACATTTTATTATACAATGTACTCGTACTTCCTCTTTACCTGTATGCCAAATTTTGAAGGTTTAAAAAACACTAACTGTTACTTTTACTGTTTCACCGTTCTAAAAGGTACTCCTTTCCATAGAGTATCTAATAGCACTTCAAACTCCATTTTGACCAAAAAAGCAGCTTACCCGGTTCTTTTCCTGTACCCTTCATGTATTAAAGGTTTAAGAAAAAATATTTTCTGTTGGACTAAACAGACAGGTTGTTTGGTTCTGAAAAAAAAATGCGATGCTACAGTTTTGACACATACACTCACAACACACATGCACACACACACACACACACACACACATATATATATATATATATATATATATATATAATTCTTCAGATTATTTTCACATATGCTTACACAGAATTTACAAATTCACTCTAATTATGTCACAATAATTCACTTATTTCATCCAATTAATTTGCTGCTGATAATGTATCTCTTGACAATATATTTGATTGTCCTATTTTATACTCGCTGACGGTTTCATTTAGAACATCTAGTTTTCATAATTAACCCATTTACTCGTCCACATTCTGGACATGGTGGACTACCCCTGATCCGACCCTCGCATGCTCTTATATAAGCTACGCGAGATCAGTCGAGACTCTTCCAGAGTGGAAGCCTCGAGTTCCGACCTATCCGGAATGGAGTCATAGACGAATGTGGAAACTTCTCCGTTGGCTTTGCTATTTGCGAGACCTCAGCTCACGAATCTTTCTCTACGTACAAGTGAAATCTAACTCTTGCCGCATAAGCCAGACCAACCATGTGTCACACTATATTTGTCAAGGGTGCTTACGAAGTAGGGTTGATGAATAATTCTAAAATATTATATTTTTTACGAGAACAACCTCAGTGGTACATTCCTTAGGAATTTGTTAGAAATTTCCGAAAAAAAATGTTTGCGTCATTTTTTCTTCTTATAAATAGACTTCAATTGAAGAGGCACTAAGGAGGCCTATATATTATAATAATATATATTTGTGATTAATAGTATATTACGATCCGAGGTAGGCAAGTGGTTATTACAGAAGTGAGGAAAATGTTTAAAAACCGAACGATAGCGAGGTTTTTCATTTCCGAGATTCTGTAAAACACTTCACAAACGTGCATTATACATTTTTTTTTTGCACGATAGTGTTTTTAAAATAATAAATGAATAGTAAACTAATAATATATTTGTTGGAAATAGTTCCAGTCATTGTAAACAACTGACTAACGTTAACAGTGTGGACTATGTTTATTAGTTGAATGGAGGCCGTGACACCAATCAGTTATAAAATGGCAGCAAGCACGTATTTATTATTTTATATTGTTTCAAATAAAGTTCAGTTCATTTAAAATGTAGTGATTTGTTTCGTATAATGTATATTAACACTACCTTTTGGATACTTTTTTGAATATACATTGTACATAGTATACATAGAGGGCAGTGGTTTTACTTCCCATACGTGGTTTGTAATATGTAATGTTACAGTATAGTTATTTTATTACAATATAGTTATTTAGGTTGGCAACCACGAAATGTAGGTAGTCGAACTTTAAATCATGGTCGTCATTGCTGTAAGTAAGACAGAACAAATTATCGCGCAAAAATGGCATTTACATAATAGGTCCTATATATTGTATATACTGAAATGCAAATAACCTTAAGTAAATTTCAGACCTCACTGAAGTAGATGGAAATAGTTGTGGGTGACAGGTCTTTTCTTTTAAATCGTTATTAGATTTCTTATCGAAAACTTTTTTATACGACATATATGAAAAAGATGGCATCCCTTTAGCTTTGCAACCCCCTTCCCTTATTAAAACTTCATAGTAGAACTTTTTTCTTCCATTATAAATTCTAAAGAAAATGCAATCGCATATTAAAATTGAAGGTAGAAGATTCTTCCAGTCATGTTACCTAAGAGTTTTTAAAACATCGTTCCCTCTTTATTAATTCCATCGTATTTACAAACCAAAAATATGTTTCTTATCCCCAAGGCTTTATTTCACCCCAAACCACTCCCACCATCCGCGGAACCTCTTTTAGAAACCAGAAAATTTCGTATGTCTAACATCAGTATTTTTCATACTTGTATCATTGCGATATGTTAACAAAAATAGTCCCGATACTAGTATTATGATAATAATTATACCATTAATAACAATAACATCAATTACTAGGTGATACAAAATGAAGACATCTTAGAATATTTACACGTGGGACCTTTAGAAAACTAAATTTCTGATTATAAATTAAGATGGATGCAACGTGTTCATCGAATAGAGGATCAAAGGATATCCAAGCAGATGTTTAGCTATTAACATGCAGGAAGAAGATCAGGACATCCACTCAAAATGCTTTTCGATGGTATTTCTATTGGGGCAAAACAGGTCAACAAATGGCCTAAATTCGTGAATAGGTTATGACAATGATGATGAACTATATCGTAACTATGATAATACATCTGCAATGACGTAACAGCGCGTTGTTCGGCCTTGGCCTTTCCTTTATTAGGAGTTAATATATAAAGATGGTTTGTTTGTTTGTTTGTTTGTTTGTTTGTTTGTTTGTTTGTTTGTACTTTATGTGCGGCCATACCGTTGATCCGATTATGATGGACTTTTTGCAAAATGTTCAGGAGATTCCCGGGATTAACATAGGCTATAAGAGAGTAGTGATACTCAACTCCTACGACCTTAAAAATCGCCCTTTATCGTGGAAAACTTGAAAAAAGTAGCTCTTTGGACGCTTAAATTGGTTATGCTGCCTAAACCATAACAAATACACAAAATTAATGTACAAGGAATTGAATATCTCAAAAAGCTCTACAAAAAAGTCCGCGACAGCATATGTTTATCTCTTACGGATAACTCACAAGAACCATTTTTGTCTTTCATTGATGCCAAGAAGATCGAGACAAGTGCAAGCATAGCAAGCACATGGCGGTTATTCTTTTACGGATAACTCACAATAACGAATTTTGTCTTTTAACTAATTTATGCCAATAAGATCGAGATAAGTAGATACCCGGGTAATCAGCACGGGGAATCTTAAAATAATTACGGTATACATTTATATATTTTTTTTTCATTTTTCTTATTCAACTATTCTTAAGGAGTAAATTAATTTTTGTCTTTGAGCTCATTTATGCCAAGAAGATCGGGATGAGTAGATTCCCGGACAACGATGGGTAAACAGTGCGGGGTATCTAAAAATAATTACGATATAAAATTTTCGTCTTACTTATTTAACTAAACATAAAGCACATTAATTTTCATTTATTTAGGCGTAGCAGCGCACGCCGGGTTTAGCTAGTTTAGTTATATTTGTTTGCGAATGATGTTATGAATGGTATGTGTTCAACATCTAGTATACAACTAAGGTGTTACTTGGATGAAATAAATATATACATTTTGATTAGACGGCTCCTTATTCAGGCGTAAGGTTATTTTACGAGCCTGAAAATCCTTAGACTCGGGGCCCATGGTTTAAAGTCCTTCCGGGAGGGTTCTTGGATTTTTTCATCCTGAAAAAGAAATCCATCAACCCCGGCCGGGTTTCAACCCTCGACATAATAATAATAAATCATATGATTATATATTTTTATTATTTTATAATAATTATATGCAATAAATTTGTCCAAATTTAATAAAAATCAAAATAGTTATTAAATGGTATTCTTGAATATATTGAATAGTCTTCCAGAGCGATTTTGTAAACAAACAAATAAAAAGTTACTGGAGTACTGGAATCCAAATAGAAAGGAAACGGAGGAAATGGAGATAACTGCCAATATTATTAGGAAAAGCCAGAATAGTATTGTGAGACAAGCCCCGTTTTGGAACCCTCAGGACCAGAGAAATTGAGGAAGACCACGGCTGTCATGGAATAGTATTGTGTGTGGATGAGGAAGGCAGAAGGGAAGGAAAGACTTGGGATAATTGAAAGTTTTAGCTCGGAATAAGTGCTCTGGAATTGCTTGGTTGAATGCTATGTTCTGTGTAAGAGTAACAGAAAATAATACCACTACTTCAAAAAGGATAAAGGATCATCCTGTATCAATGTTTAAAAGAAAATTTATCTCAGTAGATAATTTTGATTCTCCGGCCCAGGACGCACTCGTTGACAGGTAAGTTGTATGACATTTTTAGATACCAAGTTAATTAATATAATAATAATAATAGTAATAGTAATAATAATAATAATAATAATAATAATAATAATAATAATAATAATAATAATAATGCTTTATTTATGCTGACAGAGTTAAAAAGCCATAAGGCCTTCTCTTCCACTCAACCAGAGGATAATAAAACCATACAAAAAGTACATACTTATTACAATTTTAAAATATAGACTAAACAAAAAACAATGCAGATATGGTATAATATTAGCTAACACTAACATAACATGAAATGAAATGAAATAAAATAAAATAAAATAAGAAAAACTTCCTAGATGAATATTTGAATGATAAATGATCTTCTTCTTCCTTCCAAGTATTAGGCCAAGGCCTGTTTACGATCCTATAGAAAATTTTCCCTCCAGCGTTTCATAGGACGGCCCAGTGATCTTCGTATGATAAATGATAATATAGCCTACTGATGAACACAGCTTAATATTGTACGAATTCTATGCTCTCTATATCGCGATCCCCTCATTACTCTAATAATATATTAAATAAATACATTTTAGGCTATTTTTTTTTATTATACTGGTGTTTTGATTATTTAGGTCTTCTCTTTCACAAATGAATACAAATAATAAGTTTAATACAATTATGCTAAGCATAATAACCATTGTCAATTTTCAGATATACACTCTAGAACAACCGAGAAAAACAGCAGTTGTCACTTCTCCTTACCATAGGCACGACAGTTTGAAAATCATCTGCAAAGAACATGAATGCCAGCTTATCTATATTGCACTATGAAACAGGAAAATATAGAAATTAATTTCATCTATTGAAATATTGGGTAGCATGGGGTAGAATGTGTTATTGTGCAAAGTAACTTGCCATATGTGAGGAAATGTTTGAGATACAAATAAGTCAGTTTGTGTTATATACAGACAAAAAAGAAAAGAGATGTATATGTGTTTATGTAGTGTTATTTGTGGACACTCGTGGCGAGTAACACATTAAATTCAAGTGTTACACGTTGTGTAATGTGAACAATATTGTACGCCAAGTTTATTGCAAATTTGTTTCACTACAACCATTATTCTCCTTGTTTTTATCTATTTCCCAACATCTTCCACTTCTATTTTTTTTCTTATGTAGTAATTATTGGCAATTCCACGAACTCAAATAAATATAAGAGAAATAAATCCTAACTTCAAATAAAAAAAATGAATATAGGCCCTACACGTGGCGCAAATAGTTAGACATTAGCCCTCCACCTCTGGGCCACTAGTTCACGTCTCGGTCTCTTCATATGCAGTTCATAATGGACGAATGTGAGCCAAGGCAGTTTTTTCTCGGATTTTCTCCAGTTTTCTTCAGCCAAAAACTTTAATACACCACTTCTTCAGATTCTTATCGACCATTTCATTCCAAATTAATTTCATATTCTCTATGATGGTGCTACAGATCTAGTCAGCCGGCATCATTGCACATCGCATAGCTTCAATAATTGAGTTTTTTCTCATTTCATCTCTTGATCTGTCATTTCGTCTGACATGAGATGATGGTTTTATTTAATGTTTCCCTTTTTTTCAGTAGTTGGTATTCTGGCCTGTTGAGTGATACGTAAGATTCCGATGTTACTTATTTTGAATAGACACACAGATGTTCACTTAAAATTTCCATTTTTTATTTTGTTTGCTTCACAAAATTTCACTGCAAACTCTAACTTTTAATGATTGTATCTCGCTTGATTGTCATTTCGGAGAACAACTTTCTCATTTTATTGCAATGGCATATACCGAGTTTCATTGCGAAAACCAAAAGTTGCTTTCGCTGGACAGATTTTCTTAGATTTTTGCATCAAGTGAACCCCCTATCGTAGGTTAACGATCTTAACCTTACTTATCTTAATTGATTGCTATATGCGAATTTTGGTTACAAAATAAATGTCTGCCGGTAGAGCATTAACACCCAGTATAGTGAGGAATTGGGTAGCTGCAATAAGTATATATAGAGACTCCAGGCTGAAAGAAAAAAAAACAGCTATAACGGCTAGATGACCCGACTTGTTGATGAGTTAACATAATTAGACTGGCTATATGATGCTCCACCTCTGTTACTAACACACGTAGGTGTGATGACAGCAGCCGGCTGATACGACCTGTCGCTACATGGAGTAATAGTAACGATGACATCTACCTGCTTACAATTAAAATTATGCCGCTTTATGCCAATTTTCCCTCCTGTTGTTCCATTGTCCATATTCCTCACGTCGTTTAAAATTCCATCTATGCTGGTTCTTTTAAGAGTCGGCCGCGATGGACCAATGTTTTTCTAGTTCCGAGGGTCGTGGGTTCAAACCCGGCTGGGGTCGATGGATTTTATTAGGGCGCAAAAATCCAAGGAGAAAGTCCACATGGAGGGACTATAAGCTGTGGGTCCCTAGTCTGAATATTTTCAGGCTCGTAAAAGACACATCCGAATAAAAAGATTTCTAAGCAAAATTTACCGACCTTCTCCATTCTAGTAGTACCTTAGTTGCCTATTAGATGTCTCATTGGGTCGGTATGTTCACCGCATACTCTTCATGACATCTTTAGGAAAATAAGCGTAAATAAATTAATTTGATCTAGTAACTCCTAACAAAGGAGAGGCTACGGCTCAACATTTGCCTGTTGCTTCATTGAAAATAGATAGAGGTTGTTTTATGTACATGTTAAAAAATGTAGAAGTTATAATTTAATTACTGTTTGATAACCCCTCCTCACAAGGATTTGCAGGTAAATTTAATTGAATGATTTATGAGTGTCTAATGATGACTTTTGCTGTTGCAGCAATCTCCAAGGAAGAAGTGGAGGACACTTCCACTCGTGCCTCCAAATTACCTTACAACGGTTACTCGGATGAGTTCCTGGATAGGTTGGAGCCTAATGGAAACATCCCCACTGACAAGGACCTGCGATACGGTAAGTTAAGTCTATTACTTTTACAGAGCGGTCTATGACACTGTATAAGCACTAGCCCGATATCAGTCGGTAATAAAGGCTCATAGCCATTACAGAGTACATATTAGATCACTACAATCACATATTTTAAACACCTGTGCTAGGGCCACCTCCGAGATAGCCCGAACATTTAACACATATTTTAAACACCTGTGCCAGGGCCACCTCCGAGATAGCCCGAACATTTAACACATTCATTCATGCATTCACAACTAAAGGAGGCGAATATGATAAGGATTATTATGATGGGAAGATGATATTAGAGAATTGTTTGAGCATTGAAGTTTCTTGAGTTTAACTTAGAGGTGAGGAGAAACCTCTAGAAAATATTATTCAAACAAAGCCCTATTGGCTTTATAAGTAGTGTTTAAATTCGCAATAAATGCCTTCTTAAACAAGAGCCCGCCATTTGCGCGATCGAGCAAATGCTTGTAGCATTCGGCGATCGGGAATTAACAATATATAAGAGAAAAATTCTTTCAAAAACCGTTAAACTGAAAATATATAAAACTATTATTCTACCAGTTATATTATATGGATGCGAAATATGGACTCTTACTTTAAGGGAGGAAAGGAGAGTACGAGTATTTGAGAATAAAGTTCTTAGCACAATTTTTGGACCAAAGAGATATGAACAGACAGGTGAATGGAGAAGACTGCATAACTGATTTACATGTTCTTTATAGGAAGCCAGATATAATGAGAACAGTTAAGTCTCGTAGTCTGCGATGGGCAGGACATATGGCACGAATGGGGAATGAAAGACTTGCATGGAAGCTTCTTGTAGAAAAGCCAGAGGGAAAGCGCCCAGTTGGTAGACCAAGAATGAGGAGGGAGAATAACATTAATTATGATTTGAGGGAACTAGATTATACAGGGTATGATTGGAAAACATTGGCTCAGGATAGGGATATATGGAGAGCTTATGTCCGGGCTGCCGTGAACCTACGGGTTCGATAGTGCCAGTGAGTTAGTTAGTGAGTTATAAGAGAAACATTTGCATTTAGATTGGAGCTTCTCAGGTAGCTAAGTGGTAGAGCATTGGTCTATAAAGTGAAAAGTCCTGGGTTCAAATGCCAGTCTGAGCATATAAGTTTTTTTTTTCTCCAAATATAATTTATCCTTCAGTGAGAAGTGTTAAATTAAAAAGAAGCCATACTGGCTTTATAAAGTAGTGTTTAAATTCGCAATAAATGTCTTCTTAAACAAGAAGCTGCCATTTGCGTGATGGAGCGAATTCTCGTAGCATTTGGCGATCGGGAATTAACAATATATAAGACAAAAATTTGCGTTTAGAATGGAGTTTCTCAGGTAGCTCAGTGGTAGAGCATTGGCCTAGAAAGTCAAAGGTCCTGGGTTCAAACCCCAGTCTGAACGTATAATGTTTCTCTTCAAATATAATTATTCAGAAAACCTGCCCCGGCCGATAGTGAAATCCGTGCTCCCTGCGTTAGAGGCAACGACATCGCCCATATCACAGTGGGGTATAAACGATATTATAATAATAGCAAATTCCGAAGATAATCTACAGAAAGGTCTGTATGAACTTAACAAAATTACAGAAGAATATGGATTAAAGATATCTACAGAAAAAACAAAAATTATGGCATTTCAAGGTGTAGATCCTGTCAGAAGTAAAATTGTACTGGACAATAAAATTTTGGAGCAGGTGAATAATTTTACATATCTAGGATGCAATATCTCATATGAAGAAGAAAGGATTGTAAATGCAAAAAATATCTAAATTTTTAAGAATTTTAGGGTTAATAAATTCTATCTTCAAGCCACAGTTAGTCCAAAAGCATTCAAGACTGAAAGTGTATAAAACACTGGCTCTTCCAACTCTTTTGTATGGTAGCGAGGTATGGACGTTGAAACGGAGGGATATACAGAGACTTAGATCTGCTGAAATGAGATATCTTCGGAGGACTGCAGGATACACACTACTAGATCACAAAAAAAATTAAGACATCTTAGAAGAATTACACATGGAATCTTTAGAAAACAAAATTTCTGATTATAAGTCAAGATGGATACAACATGTTCATCGAATGGAAGATCACAGAATACCCAAACTAATGTTAAGATATCAACCTGCAGGAAGAAGAAGACCAGGACGTCCACTCAAAAGACTTCTGGATGGTGTTTCTCTTGAGGCCGAAACAGGTCAACAAATGGCCTAAATTCGTGAATGTACTATGATGATGATATAATAACAAAGAAATAACCATTGTATGGGCTAAGTTTTTACATGTTAAGTTTGTAGACTAAGAACAGTTTGGTAGTACCTTGTTTCGAGATAACAACATGCTACACATGCACAAAAAACTTGTTCACATTTGTGCAACGTATATATTTCTCCTTTATTGTTAGAGCGGTTATCGCTTATCTCGGCCATTTAAACTGCATCACTCTCCGGAACACAACATAGTTTAACTCCCATTACCTTCTCCTAAGTTACTGTACAGTCCTTTGTGTGCAGGAAGGAAGAAACGTTTTCCATTCAACTAACTTTCAGAGTACCTGTAATTGCTAGCTAGATCTACAGGATGCTGCAGAAAATAAATGTTACATTCAGTTCATTATTATTTCTACTAATGTTATTGAAAAAAAAATGGGCATACTCCAGAATAATTATATTATTTTTAGTTAAAGTTTAATTGATTTACCATTTTCTACATCTATTAATGATGAAAATAATAATTAGCCCTATCTTATATAAAAATGAATGTTTGTTTGTTTGTTTGTATGTTTGGTTATTTGTTTGTATGTTTGTTTGTACTTTATGCGCGGCCATACCGTTGATTCGATTGTGATGGGGCTTTTTTGCAAAATGTTCAGGAGATTCCCGGGATGAACATAGGGTATAAGAGAGTTGAGATTTCAACTCCTAAACCATTAAAAATCGTCCTTTGTAGTGGAAAACGAGAAAAAAGTAGTTCTTTGGACGCTTAAATGGCTTACGCTGCCTAAACCATAACAGATACACAGAATTGAACATCTCAAAAAGCTCTACGAAAAAGTCCGCGACAGCATATGTTTATCTCTTACGGATAACTCACAATAGCCATTATTGTCTTTCATTGATGCCAAGAAGATCGAGACAAGTACGTAGAATGTAGATTCTGTGCAAGCTTAGCAGCACATGGCGGATATTCTTTTACAGAAAACTCACAATAACGAATTTTGTCTGTTAGTGCATTTAAGCCAACAAGATCGAGATAAGTAGATTCCCGGACAACAACGGGTAATCAGCACGGGGAATCTTAAAATAATTACCATATAAATGTTTCCCTCTGCTTTTTTTAACTAAACACAACACGCATTAATTTTCGTATTTCAGCTCATTTATGTCAAGAAGATCGGGATAAATAAATTCCCGGGCAATGCCGGATATGTAAATTCCCGGGCAATACCGGGTAATCAACACGGTGTATCTAAAAAATATAAATTTATAATTATTTCCCCTTTCACTTATTCAACTAAACATAAAAGCGCATTAATTTTCATTTATTTAGGCGTAACAGCGCACGTCGGGTATTAGCTAGTAGGCTATTTAATAAATTAGAGTTAACGGCATAAAATCGTGAAACACGTCGTCCAGTTAATTAGCTTATAGGGGTAACATGCGGCCAGACTTCATTTTTTTTTTTTCGATCTGGATGGCTACTTATCATCGGTATCCAAATTACTCACGAACTTTCAAGGACACCTATCATTTGTACTGGTCCATATTTCATTAGATAAACTCAAATCAGAATGTTCTGCGCCAAGGTAGGATGCCTTACTCCGTTGGCGTACCCGTGATCTTTAGTCATAATTGTGATAAAATTATCCAATTTTAGAAATATTTGTTCGCAATTTACTAATAGTCTTTTTTTCAAGTTTTTTTTAACGCTAACAGTATCATATACATTTGTAGGATTTGAAAACGGAGGTGTGCGTGTTCTGGTTTAATTGGAGTGCGCTGTATTGGTGTTCAAATCAACCCTTCTGTTTGATTTGCGGGACTCCATCAGTCCGTTTGAATATGGAAGTAATGTTTGCTGATGGTTTTGCATTCCAAGCGTGGAAATGAAACAGATGACGAAGTCGCGCATGCGTCATCTCAATATTTAATTTACAAAAACCGTGTCATTGACACAGACGTTATCGTTTGATATTCTGGAATTCTGATTGAGTCTTTTGATGCAAGTAACCGGTACGGTACTCTCCGGTGAATTATTACAGAGTAATATGTTGTTTTTTTGTATTAGACATGTAGCATGTTTTTTAGAACATGACAATACAGATTCCACTGGATTACAAAGAAAAATTAAAGATCAATTAATTACTGTACTTAGTTCATATGAGGAACAGTTGAGTATTACATAGACAATGTATTAAAAATATTTCCTCTCTCTTTCTCTCATACATTTTTTTTCGTACTATTTTGTTAATACAATTAGAATATTCAAAAAGAATACAGAATAATATGATGAAATTTCAATGTGAGCTATGATAAAAATAGAAAGTAGCTGCACATTGATTTCTCTCTCTCTCTCTCTCTCTCTCTCTCTCTCTCTCTCTCTCTCTCTCTCTCTCACACACACACACACACACACACACACACACACACACATACACACTCATTCACTCATACGCAAACAAAACCCCAGAAAATGGTACGATATTTTAATTTAAACATACATATCGATGCCAAATAATTACACATACACACACTTACGTATATATACACCCTAATTTAATTTCCGATTTTGCCGTACGTTGAAGAGGAAATTACAAAACGACGTAAAATAACATTTGACTGGCCATACCTGTATTCTCACGTGGGGCAAAGGAGCTCCCTTGCGAGAGTCACTTAACCAATCAGCATGCACTAACAGCAGTAGTAGTAGAAATTGACTTTTTTCGAGTTTTTGAAGAAAAAATTGGGGAAATATATATTTGGAATGGCATTGCATACGACCCTGTTTGGCCGTACGTATACACATTTCTTTCCCATGAAAAATATATTAATACATAAACAGATACATGCATGTATAAATAAATACATTTGAGAATTAAATTAATATTTTTAATATCTCACCTCATATCCTTTATTCTTCTAGACTGCAGTTTCGGAGCTATATCTCCATCATCAGTAGCCTCTCGTCAACCGGTGTAGTGTTTTTTCCGTGTGAAAGTTAAATAAAATACATTTGAACTAAAGCTAAAACAACTATTAAAAATGTACTGATGAATCTCTCTATATCCTTCTCTCTCATTCACACAAACACACATAAAGACGTGTACTACGTAGGCGAACAAGTGTCATGGTTACTTACAATTGCAAGCATCCTTTGGTTTGGCTTTGTTCGTGATATGAAGGCGTCTGATATCTAATTCTTTATTCGCGTGTTTGGGTTGCTTGCGAGCTAAGACAATATATTTGCTTGTTAGCGTGCTGGGGCGAACAAAGATAGCATTGCCTTTATAAGTAACAAGGACCTTTTTGTTTGATATTGACCTTGATCTTGGTTAAATAGGAGCATTCATTCTATGTCTGCGGCATGCCGTGCTCCATAGGCAACTTCTCCTGAACCTATGCATTGCGAATTGTATAACGATAGGCGTTCATGCCAAATTTAGCTTCATAATACAGTAAAACTTGTTCAAAGCGGAATCGCATAGGACGAATTTTTTAATTCCGCATGAGACAACATTCCGCTTTATAAAAAAAATATTAACCAACCTTATATTATTGACTACCGTATATGTCTTTTTTATGTACCTTGGACTAATTGTAGTTCCGCTGCCGTTGAAAAGTGAACTATAGTATGAATGAACTACTTCGATGGTAACGCGCGAAAAAAAAAACCAGTCCCTTTCGGCAGCATTAAAATGTCTCTTAGGCGCGTATTCTGAAATTAAAATATGCAGTTTCGGTTTGCACTCACTAACTATATTTTCGTCCACATCCTTTCATTACCCGCAAATTTCATTCCACACTATATTGTGTTCGTCTTTTTAAATTGTCCAACCATCCTGAAGATGCCTCTAAATACTTTGGAGCATCGGTCCGGAAATTTGGAGATTTTTTGATCTTGGTCTTAATAAACACTCCCACACTACTTTGTCGATTTCTTCATTTCCTGTTTTTTTTCTTTCCTCTTCATTTTACCATTTCTTTGCATCCATTCATTAATTACTTTTTTTTTGTGTTTTAACATCTCATAAACTTGGGTTTTTCCACATTTAAATTTAGTCATTATTTAGCATACTGAGAGTTTGTTTTCTTTATCTTCAATAATTTTTCACGTTTTCGTTTAATGCCAATGATACATACGTTTTAGTCATCTTGATTCCGTAAATTCAGAACGCTACCTGTGAAAGATACGTACACAATCGGTCTAAAATCTTGAACCAATTTAAGATTTTACAGTGCACTGGTTATTTGTAAGACAGATGTCACACGCCAAATATATGTTAAAAGAACTTGTATTTCGCAAAACGCGCGTGTGCAGTGAGGTGGAAAGAAAATTCCAGATACAGGTATAAACTCTACTTCTCTCGGTGGCGGCAGGAATCATCATTTATTTTTATTTCTCGTACTAACAGGAATTCAGTGAACGGGAAACGATTCTATCTTTCCGCCGTATAAACATTATTTTCCTTGAATTGTGTAGAAATATCCGTCCGTTTCCGCGACAGATTCCGTTTTATACAAAATAAGATACACGTAAAATTACTATTATTTCGCCGGAACCAATACATTTATTCACATAGGACAGATTTCCGCATTAGTCACGTTCCGTATTAAACACGTTTTCCTGTATTTGGCAATAGAATAAGTAATTTTACTTAGATTCTGTCATCGTGTTTGTTCTGTATAGGCCTACGTAATATTATATTCACTGTTTTATATGTTTATTTTATCATGGGTGTAGGAGTATAAACATTGTAGCAATATGCCTTATGTATTCATATATTTTTGTTCATTCGTGGAACAGAAATACTCACTTATGTCCAAACAGGCCCGCATGCAATATCAAAAAGGAAATAAAACTTCACAAAAGAAATAAAGCTTAAGGGAGGAAACCAGATTACAAGTGTTTGAGAAAATGTTTCGACCAAAGGGAGATGGACAGACAGCTAAATGGGGAAGACTACTTAACAGTAAGCTACATTTATTTATAGGAAGCCAGATATAAGAAACATATTTTGCGATAGACGGGACATGTGGCACGAATGGGGAATGAAAGAGGTACATGGATGCTTTTTGTAAGAAAACCAGAGTGAGCACCCAATTACTAGACCAAGAATGAGGTGGTAGAATAACATTAACCATGATTTGAGGGAAATAGATTATACAGGGGTTGATTGCAAAAGAAAGAGATATTGACTCCAAAATAAATAAATTTCAGACGGTGTGTGGAACAATACAGAGAATATTAAAAAATAAAATTAGAAAAGAAACCAAGATAAATATGTATAATGTTATGGCGGTTTCCACAATATTGTATGGATGTGAAACTTGGGCTCCAGTAAAAAAAAAAAAAACAGAAGGATAGAATACAGACGGCGGAGATGAGGTTCCTAAGACAAGTAAAAGGATTTACAAGACTTGATAGAATAAGAAATGAGGATATAAGTGAAGAATTGAAAGTACAGCCTTTATTGGATAAGGTTACGAATTACAGACAGAAATGGATTGATCATATGGATGGAATGAGTAAGGAAAGATATTCATTGTTAGCAAGAAATTATCAAGCAAGAGGAAGACGTGATGTTGGAAGAACTAGAAGACGTTGGGCTGATGCATTATGAAGTCGGAACGGGCAATTGCCTAATCCCTGGAGTGATGATGATAATGATGATTGCAAAACATTAGCTCTAGGGATATATGGAGAGTTTGTTTTCGCGCGGAACGTACGGATTCGATGGTGCCAGTGAGTGAGTTAGTTAGGCTTTCCAATTTTAGTACTTGAATCGCTTTTGCGAAATATGCGAATGCAGGTTAATATGCGCCTATGGCTTCGATTTGCGGATGGAATGGTAATATAGGGGGGCGGCGTGAGTGGGCGGGAGTTGTTGCATAATGGACAGACAAGCCTTCAGTTAAGCTGTGCAATTACGTACACCGTTTTAACGGGCAGTACATGGCTCTGTTTGTATCTGTTTGTAATCTTAGTTAATTCTGATAAGTATGTCGTATAGTGTTCTAATTGACATCTTCTCTTCTCCATATTTCCATGTGCTTCAATTATCTCTCTTGGCCCCGACAGACAAATAATTGTTCTCTCTCACTTGTTTTTAAACTCATTCCATAAATTTACGACACGAGACGCATGCTTTTCCTTCCCTTCCGAAGGAAGACAGACCGATTAAATAAAAACCTCGAAAGTGTATAGTTGAATTGTAAGCTTTCACTGTCGGTAATCATGACACAGAGCAAGTCAAAAGACCCTCCTGGGTTTCATGGATCTGTAGAACATTAGACATAGCGAACACACTTGCATCAGAGGAAAGAGTTTATTTCCAAGTTTTATGCGTACTTGTTGACAAAGCGTAACTTGTAAATTTTACCGCTAGATGACAGGCATATCAGCGTTTCTGAAGATGACTCTCCTCTTCTTCCATAGCCTCCAAAGTCACCTGACCTAACTCCGTCATTTTTTCTTATGGGGTTATATTAAAGATCACGTGTTCGTCCCCCCATACCCCTCGATTTAACAGAGCTGCGACAATGGATTGAGCATGCAGTCGCTGGTATTGACCATGAGATATTGGTACGTGTATGACAGGAACTGGATTATAGGATCGATGTTTGCTGAGTTACCAACGGTGGGCATATGGAACATCTGTAAGGTACGTATGAAAACTTGAAAATATAGTATTTTCTCTCATACAAGTGTTTTTGCCATGTCTGTTACGAATAATGTTCTACAGACACACGAAACCCCGGACGGACTTTTTACTTGCCCTATATTAAGAGCTTCCGGGCTATGTAGCCGTGGTCCATAGCTGGTGTTTCTTCCAGAAGTTTCTCCTTTGAGAATGTGAAGTGCTTCTTCAGTGGCGAGTGTTTCCTGGTTGGAGGCTCAATTGTGAATGAGTAGTAGAATAAAACAAAAACTGCTGGAAACCGGTATTTATGCTAGTGCTGGTCCCAGGATGGCTGGACAAAGTCGAAGCTGATTGGCTAGTCGTCGTTAATCTAGCATCTGATTTTTCAGTAGTGTACTGCTCATTTCGCAATGAAACGCACGCTGCAAGCTACAGACAATGCTCAGCCTACAAGAAGTATGCAAGCTCTAGACCGCAACATACATCAAAGACTAACCAACAAACAAAGCCTGAGACATCGAAGGTCAATACTACAGCACCAAAAATGGAAATTCCAACAACTCCTACTACCATAAACCCTGAAAACCTAACTCATCAACTCCTATCCCTACTATCTAAAATCCTCATGAATCCAGAACTCCTAAAAACCACTGTAATGCTACTTACGAGTCTGGTAACTTCAAGTCTTAAATAAATCCAGAAAAGACACTTCAAGAACATCTTTAAGACCAAGAAGCTTAAGCACAACACAAAAAAGAATACAATATCACATCTTCAAGAAAACTTCTGAAACCAGCTGGAAGAAGATAATTTTTCTCGGCTCGAAATTTTAATTGCAGAAAAACTACAAGATAAGCACAATAATGATTGGGTCAGGGCCTGAAAAGGACGGTACCAGAACACGCACATTAAATGACTGACAGTGCCCAGTGGTTATGGCGCCGAAAGGTCGCCGGTGCCAGCACAAAACGCCATAGGTGTTTAATAATAAACCACAGTCGAGCCTCCAACCAAGAAACACTACCTAGAAGTACTCGCCACTGAAGATGTCCTCCGCAGTCGAGGGAGAAACGTCTGGAAGAAACATTAGTAACGGACCACTGCCACATAGCCCGGAATATCTTAATATCACTTAAAGGTGTATGCTATACTATTTCCTCCATTCACATTAACTCACTCACTCCTCCCTCCCTTTTCTGATTTGCTGTCTTCATTCAATACCAGGGATTGTAAACTGTTCTAGGCGGACGGTAATAGATTAGAAAGACAGCAATTGGTTAATCTCACTGATAGCAGGGAACCTTCTTACTGCCAGAACACCGAACATGCGCAGACCGAGGTTAATTTATAATCCGTATCCCTATAGGTTTTTTGCACCATTAAAAAAACACGACCTGATCGAGTTTGAACCTGCGATTGTCGGAATCAGATGCGAACATGGTAACTGCTAACGCAGTGGATATCTGGATTGGAATATATAGAGAGAACCGACCACTTCATGATATGGCGACATGAGTGATTTTATTAATATTTTATGTCAATTAGCGTTTTAATTTTTAATGTACAATTAACATAAAAATGTTCCATAAGACGAAATACTATTCATGGAACAAGTTTTCATCGTATATATTTACGGATTTACGCCATTAATTAGTTTTTTCGACCTCAGCTAGACAATCTAGGAATTTGTGTCATCGTCGTCTCGCTTGGATGATATTGTAATTTGTTAATATTTTCTATTTTTTTAAATAATTACATAAGATTTCGTAAGACACAATTTCTTGAAGGAATTAAAAAGTTTATAGAAAAACGCATTAATCATGTGTGTATATGTGTGATTTTAATGCTACCTATTGCACTTTTATGTGCTTCGGGCTCCGCTCCAGGCGGATAAATGACATTAATGTTATACATTCTCAGTTTATGCACCACTTCTGCAGACCATTTTAGATAGGGGATATCCATCCATCCATCCATAGTAATTCTGCCCGAGGGCAGGTATTTTACGCCAATCATGGCATGTTCATGCTATGCTTTGCAGCTATACTATGGAATTATAGGTGTGGTAGCTTCCCGTTGCTTTCCACACCGATGAAGGATGAAGATAATAATGATGATGATGGTGATGGCCGGATGATTTTCGGGGACCGTTGGGCCCTAAGCTTCCTGACATTTGTGATACAGGTGAGGAAAAACCCCGAAAAAAAACCTCACCTAGGAGCCTGTCCCGACCGGGAATCGAATCCGGGCCCGTTGCGTGACAAGGCAGCACGCTACCTCGAGACGACAGCGGTGGACTATAGGGGATATGTACTTGTTAAATGTTTATAGTTCAATTTAGTGGTAAGTTGTAAATACTTGATAGATGAATCATTATATCACTTGAAAGGTATTAATTTAATATTTATTTTCAAAAATAAAGATGTAAAAGGATAATTTATATTTTTGAATAGGCTAATAAAAAAACTCCATGCGCGACAGGCCTAGAAGACCCTTGGCCTACCAGCCGGTTCCTGGTCTCACATCCACATGTGTTAATCGCAGAGGTAGACAATCATCGAGCCAGTGTGCGGATTGGTCAGTATGTCGGGTCCCCCCAGTCGTTGTAGCTTCTATTTTCAACCTGGAGTCGCTATTTATTGTAGCTACCCAAATGCCTCATGATGCTGGGTGGACACCGTTCCCATACTGACCGAAATTCCATGAGAAAATGTCTTCCCCCATGGGGAACCGAACCAGAGCAAGTCCCGTAGCTTTGCGCCAAGGCTTCTTGCTTTAACCTCTCGGCTACGGCGCGCGACATTTTTGAATAATAACATTTTAATAAATGGTTAATGATGTAAGATATATTGAAGGATATAAAAATATGTGTGTGATTATTTTATTTCGATAATCTTATATTATAAAATTATCTGAAGCCAGAAAGTTCAAGTCAGTTTAAAGCTCCTAACCCCATATGGTCTCGAACTTGCGCTCTCCGGCTTGTATTTCCTTAAGTACGCTATGAAGTGCCCCCAATTCTTGTTATGTAGGCCCTAGTCTTTATTAATTCTCTTATCACATGAAAATTATCGACTATTTTCACCATGTATTAAACAAGAAACTTAGTTTATTACACGCTTTATATTAGCTTGATCTGTATATATTTACGTAACACAATCTTTCAACACGATTTTCACCCACTTAAAATCATTGGATCGACTTGAAACTTTGTATACTTGTAAAGGACCAATGACAATACATTAATTTCATATTTTTTCCTACAATCCTGACCAGAATCATCAGAAAATAAAAAAAATGTGTTTGTGTTATATAACGGAATCTTTCAACACGATTTTCACCCACTTAAAATCATTGGATCGACTTTAAACTCTGTATACTTGTAAAGGACCAATGACAATACAATAATTTCATAATTGTTTTCTAAAATCGTGGCCAGAATCAGCAGAAAAAAAAGTGTATGTGTAATTATATAACGGAATCTTTCAACACGATTTTCACCCACTTAAAATCATTGGATCGACTTGAAACTTTGTATACTTGTAAAGGACCCGTGACAATACAATAATGTCATATTTGTTTCTAAAATCCTGGCCAGAATCATCAGAAAATCAAAAAAGTGGCTGTGTAATTATGTAACGGAATCTTTCAACACGATTTCCACTCACTTAAATCATTGGATCGACTTCAAACTTTGTATACTTATAAAGGACCTATGACAATGCAATAATTTCATAAATGTTTCTAAAATCTTGGCCAGAATCAGCAGAAAATAAAAATAATAAAAACCGGTATAATAGGTTGCTGACTTATCAACTTCTTACTCAATCGTTGTAAGAGCTCAGTTGGTAGAGCGGTGGACTGTAGTGGTATATAATTTTAGTAATCCATAGGTTGCTAGTTCAAATCCGACCCGGAGGATTTTTTTTAGTAGAGTATTACTTTTAGCTATGGTACAATAGTATCGAATTTAAATATATTTAACCTACATTTTTATCTTATTCTGTAAAGTATTAAAACTAAAAAATAAATAATAGCTTAAAATAATAGTTTAAAAAACTAAAACAACACGCTTTATTAGAAAACCAAATTAAAAAATAAAAAATAAACAGTAGTTCAAAAAAAACTAAAACAAAACGCTTTATTAGAAAACCGATCTAAAAAATGAAAAATAATTTTAATTTCCAACACGCTTGTGATAAAATTAAAGTGTTCAACAAATAAATAATAGTTTAAAAAAAACTAAAACATCACGCTTTATTAGAAAACCTAACTAAAAAAATGAAAAATAATTTTAATTTCTAACATGCTTGGGATAAATAATTTTACCATCAAAAGCGTGGGGTGCTCTTTATCAATTAATATACTTGATAAACAGATATTGGTAAAAGTAAAGTCTCTAAGAAGAAAATGTAAAAATCATAAAAAGCACATCACGCTTTTGATGGTAAAATTATGTATGCCAAGCATGTTGGAAATTAAAATTATTTTTCATTTTTTTAGTTCGGTTTTCTAATAAAGCGTTATGTAAAACTATTATTTATTTTTATTATTTTTTTAGTTAATAATGAGAATATTATGACGGAAACGTTGGTTGTAAAACACCCTATCAATCAATCAGTCCCTTCTTGTGCCTATGTCAATTGCTTTAGGTAATATACACAAAGGTTCCCCTTATCGAGGGTTTGTGTTGGTCAACATAGCATGAGATTGGTGTCCTATACCTCTCTGTACACACAACTTCCCCTGCTTCCAATATGGGTTTATATTAAACCAAATGATGTGACGTTTCCAGTTGGAAAACTTACACTTCTTATCAACTGACTCTTATCAATGTAACCAGTTTCCTCTGTTTGTTTTAAACATTCAGTACAGCTCCAACCCACCGCTGTTTTCTAGAGGTAGCGTTGTTGCCTTAAGGGCAGCAGTACCGAGATGTCGGGACTAGTTGGATCTTATCCTTTATAATACCCGAGTAACAAGGCTATTATAATTAGGGTGATTATAAGCACCAAATTTTGAGAGGAACTATTTCATTCATTCATTTTGAGAATTTTCCTCATCATTGTGGGTTTTTTCCAACCAATCTTAGTAATTAACATGAATTAGAAATAAATATAAATGACTACGGACTTATAGACTATCAGTTTGCAACAAACATTCACAATTTTCCCTTAATTAAAGTTCTCCATCGTTCTCTGTGTCTTCATCTGTTACAACTAATTTCCTCATTGAATTTTGAATGTTGTTCTTCCAGGTTGTTCTTGGTCTTCCTTTTTTGTTCCTTCTTTCAATTTTCCATGCATAAACGGTCTTTGGTACTCTTCCATCCTGCATTCTTACGTGTCCATACCATTTTAGCCTTCTGTATTCAATCTCATCCATTATATTTCTTTCTGCATTCATCCAGTTTCTAATTTCTATACTTCTAATTTTTTTGCAGTCGAGATTTTCTGGCAGCTCTTCTCCAAAAATCAATTTCAACTGAAGCTATTCTGTTGACATGTTGTGTCTTTGTCCAAACTTCCGGTCCATATAACATAATAGAGGAACTATTTGGACTTTAATATTACCTGATATAGTCTTACAGATGGAGAGAGGAAGAGAGATAGGCAGATATACAAACATAGAGAGTTAGATATAGACAGAGATAGAGCTAAATAGAGAGAGGTAGAGATAGAAGGGGGATAGAGATAGACAGCATAATAATAGACCCTTCGATTGGTTGCTGGCCAAAGGAAGGCAAGACCAGTGATGGGGCTGCCATCTTATAGCCTCTGGTCAGGCTTTTCTGGAGAAGAAAAGAAATAAAGGAAAGAAGAAATGGAAGAAAGGAAAGACTCCCTAGCCCTAGCCCTGCTTTCAAGTCTTATACGAGAATTTCCCGGAAGGATCAAAACGCTGGAGGGAAAATTTTCTATAGGATCGTAACAGGCCTTGGCCTAATACTTGGAAGGAAGAAGAAGATAGAGATAGACAGAGAAACAGAAAAAAATATATAGAGGGGGAGAGAGGGAAAGAGAGAGATAGAGATAGATACATAGATAGAGAGATAGATAAACATAGATAAACACACATACATACATACATACATATATGTCTGTCTCTCTTTCTCTGTATTGTCTATAATTATCTCTCTCTATCTTTCTATATTTAACTATGTCTATCTATCTCTATCTAAATATTACGAGTACTTGAGAACAAACTTCGTAGCAAAATTTTGGACCAAAGATAGACGAGCAGAAAAGTGAATGCAGGAGACTGCATAGCAGTTAACTACATAATCTTTATGGGAAGCCAGTTGTAATAAGAAGATTTAAACTCGGAACCAGATAGATCATGTATTAGTGGATAAACGCTGGCACAGTAGCATCATTGATGTTAGATCAGTTAGAGGGACAGACTGCAATTCAGATCATCATCTGGTCAGGGTGAAAATCAGACAACGGCTATCGCTTATGAGAGGAACAAACGCTAAAGATGATTCTGTAAAATATGAATTAAAAAACTTGAAAAATGATGAAATGCGGCAAGAATACCAAATCAAAATTTCTAATAGATTTGAAGTACTGGAATCTTCAGATGACAATGTGGCAAACGAAGAAGAAACTGATATAAATAAAGAATGGGAGGCTATAAGAGATACTATTAAATTGTCAGCATTAGAAAGCATTGGTTGTTTAAAAAGAGGCAAAACAAGAAATGGTTGGATGAGGAATGTGCCCACATTGTAAAGTAAAGATAGCTAGCAAAAATGAAATGGTTACACGAGCCAAATGAGGTAAATTTAGAGCAATTCGGTAGTGTTACACGGGAAACCACCAAGTTACTGAGTAAAAAGAGGGAATATTTGAGAGAGAAGATTAATGATCTTGAAATGAATGCAAAAAATAGGAACATTAGAGAATTATATCAGGGAATTAGTATAGAGAAGAAAGGGTTTCAGGCTAGAACAAACATAATTCGGAATGAAAATGGGGATATGATTTCAGATTCCAGGAGTATATTAAATAGATGGAAAAGTTACTTTAATCAGCTATTAAATGTACATACAGAACAGGACATTGAGGAGGATAAGTTACAGACAGCAGAAATTGCTAGTCGCAGAGCCAAGTGCATTAGAGGTTGAAATGGCGATTGAAAAATTGAAGATGTATAAAGCATCAGTTCAGATGAGATCCCAGCAGAACTGATAAAATCAGGGGGAGAAAAATTGATGGGCAAGATACGCTGGTTGCTTAGTATGATTTGGGAAAAAGAAGCTCTTCCAGATGAATGGAAGGAATCAATTATCGTACCAATTAATAAGAAAGGAGATAAAAACTGATTGCAACAACTACAGGGGCATCTCATTACTTTCAACTTCTTGACAAAATTCTAACAAATATATTAGTAAGCAGACTTACTCCCTATATTGATGACATTCTAGGAGATCATCAATGTGCATTTAGAAGAAGCAGGTCTACAACAGATCAGATTTTTAGTATAAGACAGATTTTAGAAAAGAAATGGGAAATATAATGGTACTGTACATCAACTATATTTAGACTTCAAAAAAGCATATGATTCAATTAAGAGGGAGAAGTTATATAGTATCCTGCTGGAGTTCGGAATTCCTAAAAAGTTAGTTACACTTATACGAATGTGTCTAAATGGCTCAAAGAGTAGGGTGCGTGTAGGCAAACAGTTTTCAGACACTTTTGAAATCCAGAATGGGTTGAAGCAAGGAGATGCACTATCTCCTCTACTATTTAATTTTGTACTAGAGCATGCCATTAAATCTTTAGAGAATGAGGAAGGCTTACAACTGAATGGTATTAATAAGCTGTTAGTTTATGCTGGTGATGTAGTACTGCTGGCCGATAGCGAGGAGATACTAAAGGCCAACACGCACACACTATTGAGTAACACTAAGAAATTAGGACTGGAAGTAAATATCAGTAAAACTATATATATGGTCACACGTAGAAATTCAGTATATAATGGAAATGAACAGCTAATGACAAATGAGGGAAGTTTTGAGGACGTGGCTGAATTCAAATACCTAGGAACAATAATCACAAATAGGAATTAGATGCACAAAGAAATTAAACATTAGGCTCAATTCTGGAAATGCGTGCTATTATGCATTACAGAGACTTTTGATGTCCCAACTCCTTTCAAAAAACGTTAAGCTGAAAATATATAAAACTTATATTCTTCCAGTTATATTATATGGGTGCGAAACATGGACTCTTACTTTAAGGGAAGAAAGGCGATTACGAGTATTTGAGAATAAAGTTCTTTGGAAAATTTTTGGACCAAAGAGAAATGAACAGACAGGTGAATGGAGAAGACTAAATAACAATGAACTACATGGTCTTTATAGGAAGTCAGATATAATAAGAACAGTTAAGTCTCATAGACTGCGATGGGCAGGACATGTTGCGCGTATGGGGAATGAAAGATGTGCACGGAAACTTCTTGTAGGAAAGCCAGAAGGAAAACGCCCAGTTGGTAGACCAAGAATGAGGTGGGAGAACAACATTAACTATGATTTGAGGGAAGTAGATTATACAGGGAATGATTGGAAAGCATTAGCTCAGGATAGGGATGTATGGAGAGCTTATGTCCGTGCGGCCATGAACCTACGGGTTCGATAGTGCCAGTGAGTAAGTAAGTAAGTAAGTAAATCTCGTAGATTGCGATGGGCAGGGCATGGGGTATGAATAAGGGGATGGAAACTCATTGTAGGAAAACTAGAAAGAAAGCACCTAATAGGTTGACTAAGAATGAGGTGGGAGAATATTTATAACATTAATCAGAATTTAAGGGAGGTAAATTGTACAGGAAATGGTTGGAAACCATAGCTCAGAGAGCTAATGTCCGCGCGGTCATGAGCATACGGGTTCGATTCTGCCATTGAGTTGGACTGCGATGGAAAGGACATGTGTTAAGAATGAGGAAAGAAAGGGGCTTGAAAACTAAGAGAAAAGCCAGAAGGAAAGCACCCAGTAGATAGTCAAAGACTGAGACGGGAGAATATTAACCATTGTTTGATGGAGGCTAATTATACAGGCAATAACAGGAAAACATTAGCTCAAGTTTGGATGTATGGAGAGTCTATGTTCGCGCGGTCTTGAAACTCAGGGTTCGATAGTGAGTTAGTTAATGTTTGCCTGATATCTTTCTTCTGTTCTTTTTTTTAATTGTCTGCAACCTCTCTATAAGCAGAACAAAATTGTGTGTTTCAATTCATTTACTCGCTATATCATATGCGCACAGACATAACTAACTAATTCACTGGCACTATCGAACCCGTAGGTTCATGGCCGCGCGGTCATAGGCTCTCCATATATCCCTATCCTGACCTAATGCGTTCCAATCATTCCCTGTATAATCTACGTACTTTCCTCAAATCATAGTTAATGTTATTCTCCTATCTCATTCTTGGTCTACCAACTGGGCGTTTTCCCTCTGGTTTTCCTACAAGAAGCTTCCATGCACGTCTTTCATTCCCCATTCGTGCCACATGTCCTGCCCATCGCAGTCTAGGAGACTTAACTGTTCTTATTACATCTGACTTCCTATAAAGACCTTGTAGTTCACTGTTATGAAGTCTTCTCTATTCACCCGTCTGTTCATCTCTCTTTGGTTCAACAATTTTTCTAAGAACTATTTTTTTAATGTTAATATAAGCACCATTTCATATCAGTCTTCCTCAATTTAAATGGATTTTCGTTAAAAAACTTTGTTGATTTGTTAAAATCATGTAAGCTTTTCAGAACATGTTTCGAATAACACGCCGAAGATGGAACATGTTCTAAAAGTCCTACATGGTTTTAACTATTAACTAAGTTTTTAAGGGGTGATGGGTGAAATTTCTATTTTCTGTATTTTTTAAGTTAGAGACTTGATTTTTTTGTACAAACATCCACTGCATGCTACATAATGATGTGTTTTAAGTTCCATTCTTGTGAGACGTTTATTTTGTGAGTTATTAAATACTATATTTTTAAAAAATTGCATATATTATAATTAAATGGGTTTCACATTTTTTTAGTAAAATGTCTGATTTTTTACAAGTCCCCTAAAATATCTAGAAAAACATCATGCATTAGAATTCTTATAATGTGAAATCAAAGGAAGAAAAAAATACCTCGTGCGTGGAATTACAAAAAAAAATAATAATTACATACATTTTATTTTTTATTTCTTAAAATACTACTTGAATCATGAAACCCATGCACTACTTTGTTACCCATTGTTTTTAGGACATGCAGTAAAAATTTGAACCTTCTAGGACACAATTTCTGAATTCCATTCAATTTTGAATGTACAAAAATGCAGTGGAAATTAAAGTGTAGAAAAACAAGTTTAAATATTTGCATGCAGGTAGTATTTAACTGGCGCAGCCTTTTAACTGTGGCGTAATTTAGGGCACTTAGAAGCGTCATAGGCCTCCGAAACTTTGCCAACATATACATTAGAGATAATACAATATACAATAGTACAATAATACAAAAATAAAAAAATGCCAATTTTGATCTCAAATGGTCAATTTTTCACCCATCAATCCCCTTAAAGAAAGAATATATTTTAATTGAGGAAGACTGATGTAAAATGTACTCATAATAATATTTAAAAAACACTACGTATCCTCAATTTTGATTACAATTAATTTTATAAATATAGACATGAAGGCCTGCAGTATGTATTGAATGAAGCAAGCCAACTTTCTATCACTGCCCCCTTCAGACCACAGAATTTATCAGCGATCTTTGTTTGGCTTCCCGTATTATTTTACGTAACGGTTCTTGCGTTGTAATGAAAATATCACTGTGCAGTCTCAAATTACTTCAGACCCCCTGTTCAAACTTAGTTCATACGTCACTTTTCATGAGTCAGTAGCTCTACACTTGTACAGCATTTCGAATATGAAAGTTTACATCGTGTTTTACAATTCAATAGAGTTGTAAATGATTACTTTAACTACGTGTGTCATCTTATACAGGATACAAAAAAGTTTTACCCATCTTTCCATGGATGTTAGAGAAGGTAAAAACACAGTTTTTATAGTATTTTTATCTTCCTCAAATCGCCTTTCTAAATATCATGTTCATTTGGATGATTCTAATTTACTGTCGTGTTAGCAAAATTTAGTATTATATAGCATAGTTAAGATAAAATGTTAAAATTATAAAATTATCAGCTGCTGATAAAGCACTCATATACAATATTGTATGATTTGTTATGGTTCATTTGTTTTTGTTAACTGATTGCTAGGATACGAAATATAAATGTATTACATGATTCTGTTGTATTCATACAGTACGTTTAATGTTCCGTTTCCTAGCAATTGGTTAACAATAACAAACAACTGAATCATAACAAATTATAAAATTGTCAGCTGTCGATAAAGTACTCGAAAACAATATTGTATAATTTGTCAGAATTCAGTTGTTTGTTATTATTTACTTACTGCTAAGGATACGAAACATGAAATGTACTATATTATTTTTTACGACATTAAAAACTCTTATTTTGCTCGCTACTTTACATTAACGTGCGTTGCCAAGATACTGTTTAAATTCCCAATTAACGCTTCAAAGTTTAATTTTGTTCAGTAGTAAGAAAGTATACCATATCATATTGTATGCACCAAGGGCATAATTTGATGATTAGTCTCTCGGGCGACTTACAAACCCTCAGGGCTGAGGCCCTCGGTATAGTAAGTCTGTCGCACTCGGGGCTTAATCACCAACATAATACCCTTGATGATTAAGTAGTCATTACTTTTTTATAGTAACCTCTAGAGTGGTTCAAAATTACTTAGGCCTAAAGAATTTGCATAATTACAATTATTTTATAACATATAAATATCTAATTCTTTCTAATTATTGTGTAATGTGGAGTGTTTTGTAGTTTATGTAATTTATTATTATTATTCTTCCTTCCAAGTATTAGGCCAAGGCCTGTTACGATCCTATAGAAAATTTTCCCTCCAGCGTTTCATAGGACGGCCCAGTGATCTTCGTCCTCTTGGTATATAATTATAAACAGTTTTGGGGATCCGATTTGAACTCATTCTTTCTAGATGGTGTTTCCAATTTAGTTGGTACTGTTTAATGTATTCCAAAATTGGCGTAGTCTTCAATTCTTTTAAGATATCGGTGTTCCTTTTCCGATCCCATCTGATGTAAACCGCTGTTCTGAGCATGAATCTCATTTCGCAAGCCGTGATTCTGCTTTCATGTTGTCTTTTTAGTGTCCTTGCTTCACTACCATAGGTCAACACTGGTCTTGCCAAAGTGTTATATAAACGTAATCTGGTGTTTTTTGTACAAGGGATGGTTTCATAAAACTTGATTAATAATTCCCAAACTTTTATTATAACTAGTAATTTTTTCAGGGATATCCTTTTCATCCCAGATAGAGAGATAATATCCAATATATTTAAATTGATTAGATCTCTCTAAAATTTTATTCTGGAGACAGATTTTACTTTGTATGGGGTCCTTCCCTTGAAATGCCATAATATTAGTTTTGTTAATTGGTATTTCCATATTAAATTTGGCACCTATTTTTTGTAAATTATAAATTGATCGTTGCAAATCATTTTCGGAAAGTGCAAGAGGAGCTAAATCGTCTGCAAAAAGAATATCATCGAGTTTGAGGTTCCAATTGATGTGTATATATCCTCGTTATTATTATTATTGTTATTATTATTATTATTATTATTATTATTATTATTATTATTATTATTATTATTATTATTATTGTCCACCGCTGTGGTCTCGAGGTAGCGCGCTGCCATCATCCTTATCATCATCCTTCACCGGTGTGGAAAACAACGGGAAGCTTCCACACTTACAATTCCCTATTAAAGCTGCAAAGCATAGCAAGAAAATGCTGTGATTGCAGTGAAAGACCTGCCCTCGGGTAGAATTACTATGGATGGATTATTATTATTATTATTATTATTATTATTATTATTAAAATAAAAATTTAGGTACAGAAAGGTGTGTAAACATTAAAAACATGTTTCTGACAAAGGGTAAAAAATTAGATATTTTAGAAATTGTTGAGATAAATAAATTGAAGAATAGCAATAGGCTGTTAAATTCCCAAATATATTTAAATGAATCGCCTCTTTTAAATTTATAATGGAGATTGTTTATATAAAAAATTGTTTGTTTACATTCAGTTGCATAGTTATAGTTGTTATGTACTGGAGTTTATATATAATAATAATAACATTCATTTATAATCATGTCTGAAGAAGGTACAAAGTACCGAAACAGCTGTTACGAATTTATATTGTAATAAATATGAAAATCATATAGAACTTTAAGTTTATTACAATTTAATTAAATAAATATGGATTTTCATCAAGTAAACGCCAAAACAATTGATTCATTAAAACCTTATATATAGATTTATTATTATTATTATTATATTATTATTATTATTATTATTATTATTATTATTATTATTATTATTATTATTATTTTATTATTATTATTATTATTATTATTTTGAAATAGATGAATTTGCTGTATTTAATTAACTTTACTTTTTAAACTTGTTCAATTTTATTGACAATCAGCAATCTTTTAAATAGTAAATTTCACCGTATTCCTGTTTTCCTTTTTAGCTTGTTCTCCTTTCCACATTTTCCCGCTACACATAAACATATAGCATAGAAATAGTTGATAACAAATCGTTATGTATATCGTTGAAAACAGGAACTCAATTGAAATTAGCTCCAAAGTAACGTTTAAAAGGATGTTTTGAACTAGTTTCATCTCATATTGATAATGATGAAACCACATGACATTCGAGAGATATTAAGCAATGAAGGTAATTAACAGGAATGGCACATTTACCCGGGGGATACTTGGCGTTGTGTGCTTTTTGGTGTAAACGTTTAAAAGTTTGTGGTTTAGCCTTCAGTGCTCTAGGGCTCAAATACAACCAAAGTAGGGTATGTGTTTTTGTGAGTGATGTTTTACATTGATTTTCTGCCACATACCACACTGTATGCCCTGCGAGGAATGTGTCAGTAGTGGTCACAAATTCGCCCTCATGCTCGTCAATTATATGCTTTCGGTGTAAAAAATAAAATTAGTTATTTCAGCTTACAAGTAAGACTAATGTTTTCATATAGTCGGCCGTCTTCATGGCGTGGTCCGTGAACTCCTCATGAAATAATGAAAAAAGAGGAAAGCAATAGTTCCGTAAGTTACAGATAAACAAACACGCTCTTTATTATAGCCAGTTCAGGTTTGTATTCTTCATCCTTATTTGCTTACTAGATACTTTTTTTTTTACCAGGCTGTCTTTCATGACATTTCTGGCTTTCTGCCTGCATTAGCAGAATTGTAATCATTTCTTAGGTTCGATTATATGATGGGCAGTAAATGATAATGGAACACCAGAAGCGTCATTAACATATACAGACATGTGTAACCACAGGAATAATCCGCTAATGTTGATCGCATACTATTCATGCGATCTGTAAGTAAATAAGCGTACCTAAATTAGCTTGGTCTAGTTCCTCCTAACAAAGGTGAGGGAAAAACAGTACTTTAAATTATCTGATATTTTTCAAAGTCCTATAGATCAACAGTGCGCATGCGCCAGAGTTTATAGAGCAAGCGATAACCCATCATCGAACGAGATATCGATTATCTTCTCCGCCAAGTTCATGATATTTTAAAACACAAAGAAAAAATAATGAATGAATGGACCCAAGGAAATGGTCAAATGAAGAGGGGAGGGGGAAATGAAATTTGCGGGGAATCAAATGTGGACGGAAGTATAGATAGTGAGCGGAAACCGAAACTGTATACTTTAATTTCAGGATACGCGCCTATGAGACATTTTTAACGCTGACGAAACTGGGCTGTTTTTTTTCGCGCGTTACCGTCGAAGTTGCTCGTACATTGCCTACTATACTTCACTTTTCAACTGCAGCGGAACTAAATTAATCCAAGGTACATAAAAAGACATGTACGGTGCTGTATGATCTATGATTGGTTAATAATTTTTGTTTTTTTTTATAATACGGAATGTTGTCTAATGTGGAAAAAATTGATCCCATGCGATTCCGCTTTAAACAAGTTTTACTGTAATTTAACGCTTTAAAATGCGGTATATAGATACATTAACTAGAGTTTTTTTTTCTTTTTTTTAAACTTATGAATGCAGTTCAAAGTCATGGATCAACTATAAATTTTATAAACTATTGTTCTATTATTTATAAATCCCTTTAACCGATACCTTTAATCTGCTTCGGGCTGTAAACAAACGAAGCGGCTGTGTTAATGGAGGTAAGAAAGAGAGACAGAATGCATATACGATACTATTCCGAAGCAGTGTTTCCCTATGGGATCATAGTAGCTGCGTCAACACCAGCGAGAAAGTTATAGGAAGCTGAATTCGCAAAGTATGAATACAGTTCGTAGTTAAATAAAGTGCAGAGTATGGTATCAGAAGCTACTGGAGTGCATTTAAGAACTGTCCAAAGAATTATTATACAGGGACAGAAACAAGAATGTCAAGGTACGTCATTCGGAACACCTGAAAATATCCAAAGTGTCTAATCATATAAACCGAACTATAGCTTGGAAGCAAACAAAATGGCAGCTGAAAGAGATAGACAACAGCTATGGACTACTAGTATTAATTTTATTTTTATAACCAAATTCCAGGGCCGAAAACTAATGAAACGGTTTCTTTAATGAAAGTTTTTCACTACACCCGGTAGGTGGAATGAGATCAGTGTCAGTGATAAGTTCATCAGTTTTGTGCATCCTATGCAATTGCCTGCTATAGTTCAGGTGTAGCAGTGACAGGGCTTCACAATTAGCTGTAACTGCAGAATTAGCCATTGTGTCTATGTCCTCATCATGTGTCATGAATGCTTAATCTGTAATCCACTAAATTCTATTAATGGATGACGCTTTTGTCTCGGTACCAATCCACCATTAGTTTATCATAAGTAATGCCACGAGTGATTTCCAAATTATCGATTAATTCACGACTCACGAAGTGAGGAGTGAATTTATCTAGAGAATTTGGAAATCAAGAGTGGCATTTGTTAGGACTATTTAACGAATAAAATTAAGCTGTTTACTCACAAATCATTATTTAACTATAGTTATTTTTAAATATTTATATATTTAATGTAAACGGCGATGTTTGAAAACAAATGAGAAACGATTGTTACGCTTCATTTGCTTCTTTTGTTCGATCACTGCAACCAGATCATAATATTATGTATTGTCAAAAGATCGCAATGTTGTAAGAATGCACCCTAGTGGAGAAATTTATAACCAACGTTATAGGTATTAATTAATGTCTGATGTCCTATGATGTAAATATGTCAATTATATTTTTCTGCGTCATTTCCTGGAAAATAGTTCGTTTAAGAAAGTGCAAACAGTGTTTTTTTTTGTGGTATAATCAATTGTTACAAATGTTTTTACATTATCTATCGCATGAACTCTCTGCTGGCATTCATGCACTATATATACAATCTGGTAGCCGTATTTCTTAGAGAGTCAGTCACTGCAAAATAATGCTATGACCTATTCACAATGTTAAAAAAGGAGGTGCTTTCTTTATTATGATAAACTTTAGTTGGTACATTTTAAGCGAACACGACTGTGATTGGTTGTAAATAAAAATCATTGAAATGTTATTGGTCATTGACTCCCATTCGGGGCATGAGTTAAATAGTCACCAAGATGGACTTTTCCTATCCCAAAGTACACAATACATTTCTTCAATTGTTTATGTTTTATTCATACTTATTTATGGGTGTTTTAATATAAAGGTAATATCGCGTATTAGGATTTCCAGATGTAAATCATTAAACTGCGTGCTTCTATTGTATACTTTAAATGTGTTTTTGAACTAGATGAAGATATTTATGATTATTATCAAAGCTAAATGTTTTATAACATTTATCTTAACATGAGGAAAAAATCTCGAAAGAATATTATCCAGGAAACTGGGGCTGCTGCGTATGAGGAAACGTGAGATATGGTATGAGTTGAATACACAATATATAAGTTCCGTCTCCATAAACAATAAAACATCCTTTTTCTTCGATCTTTTTTTGGCCCTATTAAAACGGCCATGGCACCGAAAGGTCGCCGGTACCAACACAGAACACCATAGATGTTTCATTGAAACAGTATTGTTAGAGAATGGAGATATAAAATTCGTAACTTTCGAACTTCGTGGGTTTCGATTTAGGACTGTTCTATTGCTCTTAGTTCCGCCCTCCCCCCCCCCAGCAAAATTCTATCCTTTTGAAGATTTGGAATATATGTAAACACTTTCTGAGGAGTACACAAAATGAAGTTTGACTCATGTATTGTTACAATTGTCGCCGTCTCCGGTCGCGATCTTTCTTTATTTTGTCATTCTTCAATATGTGTATTTGTCATTATTGCCTCGTGAACGTCGTCACTCCAGTTGTCTCATGGGCGACCTTGATATCTTCTTCGAGATTGTATCCGCCTAATACCTTATTAAGATGTTCCTTCACTCTATTGGCATGACCAAACCAAATTAACTATCTCTTCTGAACAGCATCAATATAATATATATATATACACACACACATCCATTTTCATTCCTTCTCTTATTACATGATTCCGTATTTTATCTAGACGTGTTTTACATGAACTTCGTCTCAAGAAATCCATTTCAGTTCTTAAGAGCTTATTTTTATTACCGTCACTTACATCCCGTACGCCAATGACCCACACAACATAAAACTTTAAACTAGAGTACTGTATATCCTCTCTTTTTTGTTTTTATTTGTATTTTTGTATTCCATAAAACAGAGTTTAGTGTTCTTATCATTGTCCTTCCTTTATTTATTCGTGTTCGCAATATAATCTCGAATAAATGCAATCTCACAGGGGAAACATACCCCAAAATCAAACACCTGGTCCTCCAAGTTCGGAGTTTGCGATGGACCAGCTCTACACAAACCTAAATAAAAATCAATGCTAATATTATATACTGAATACAGGGGGGGGGAAATATATATATATATATATATATATATTTATTTATTTATTTAATATATCTAGTCTATCTGTAAATTTGTTTAGATTATTAGTTCAGGAACATCTGAAGTAGATCACCATCTACCGTCACGGTTTAGACCATTTGTGATATGTTCCGGCTGCATATCATAGTTGCTCGCCCCATCTTTTAGTTGGTCGTCCACGATTTCTATGTCCTTGTGAATTATAGTTTAGCATCTGAAGTAGATAAATACATTATATTACTAGATTGTTGTTCTGCAACTTACCTATTCCCTAGTATTATAGTTCTTGGAGAACTTTGTTTACGTCTACCATATGTTTTCACACTCCATATTTTAATTCCCATTCTTCCAAAATATTCTTAATCGTTATCGAGCCATTTTGTCCAAGGTCTTGCCGTTTTTCTCCTTCCTCGTAAGTTTTTCTTCCAGCTGCTTTTTTTAATGTCTATTATCTGGCATTCAATAAACAGCCATATCCATCTTAATCGACTAAATCTTATGATTATAAAAGAAAATTCAAATTTCGATATAAATCGGCCAAGTTTTTATTTGATCTAATTTTTCATGTTTTCTTGTTCAGCAACAACAACGTTAAATCAAATATTGATGCACACAATACTCTATATCACAACTTAAATATGATGTTGTTAAGGACTACAATGGGATTAAAATGATTAATGAAAAGAATTAGTGGTCCAGTATCAGAATAAATTAATACTTTGAACGTCATTGATACACGTAGGGCCTACCCAAATTACAAATATATTAAAATATATATACAGTCAATATGCCCATTTCACCAATTAATGTTTTAAAATGGTCAACAAGTTTCTACAGCCAAGCTGTCATTCTCAAGACCAGATATTGACTGAAGACAAAATTGATAATAAATAAATAAACAAATTCAGTTAAAAACAAACTACGTCACATTAAATGTGACGTAGTTTGTTTTTAACTGAATTTGTTTATTTATTTATTATCAATTTTGTCTTCAGTCAATATCTGGTCTTGAGAATGACAGCTTGGCTGTAGAAACTTGTTGACCATTTTAAAACATTAATTGGTGAAATGGGCATATTGACTGTATATATATTTTAATATTTTATCACCAAGAAGATCACTTGTGTATTAATTACAAATATATTGTTTATATATTTAATTATGATTGTTGTAGTGATGTGATATATTAGTTGAAAGATGTTCCTGAGTCAATCTAGAGATCTGGAACAAGGTATGGAATTCTACTGCTAAAATGATAAACTTTATGTGAGCTGGAAACGATATGATGCTACCAGCCTTACCTCTTCGGGCATATGGCGTACATCTTCCTACAGTCGTAAAATAAATTCTGCGCCCAGTCTCATTTCTACGTTTTATTTCTTCGCGATCTCAGAATTAGAAATCCAGAGACGTACACAAAATTGAATGACCCTTCGTTATAAAACGAAAATCCGAATTTAATAACATCCTTTCCTATTTTATTATCGTTCTTATAGAATTCTATGAACTATACTAAATTTTCTTTTATCTATTTTGTGACTTATATATCTTGAGAAGGAACGAGTTATTCTCGAACTTATTATTTTCGACTTACTTTCAATCATGTTAAAACTTTTTTTTTTCCTTGCACATAATAACATCACATACCTTAAAACTAATCTTCAGTATTCTTCGATATATATATATATATATATATATATATATTTACATTTATATTGTAACAATTTGCCTTGGGGTCCGTATTCACGTCGTTATTTCGTAATAATGCACACATGTCATGGCGAAACACTGCTCTATAACTTCTTTTAGTTCTATATACTGCCAGTGACATTGCAATCACAAATTGCCGTAATATATTTTTTTGCGCGAAATGCGTTTTGTCGTAGACTACTTACAGCAATGGCAACCATGATTGAAAGTTCAACTTCCTACATTTCGGGATTGCCAACCTAAACAACTATACTGTAATATTACACTTACACCCACGTGCGGAAAGTAAAACCACTGCCCTCTATGTATACTGCGTACAATGTATAAACAAAAGTATATCCAAAAGGTAGTGTTAATATACATTATACGAAACAAATCACTGCATTTTAAATGAACTGAATATAAATCAATAAATAAGTACTTGCCGCCGTTTTATGACTGATTGGTGTTACGGCCTCCTGTAGTTTCAACTAATAAACATTGCCCACACTGTTAACGTTAGTCAGTTGTTTATAATGAACGCAAGATATTATTATTTTACTATTATATATTTTTTTAAAATACCATCGCGCAAAAATAATATACAACGCACGTTTGTGAAGTGTTTTACAGAATCTCGGAAATTAAAAACCTCGCTATCGCTCTGTTATTAAACATTTCCTCGCTTCTGTAAAACCCACTTCCTAACCTCGCATCGTAATGTACTATTTTTTAAGTGTATCCATCTACCAATTATTTTACAGTCTCTGACGACTCCACTTGTCACAGATTCTTGTCTTGTTTTATCACTTTTACTGGTATCTGTGGTTTTAATTGGACATATTTGCGTCCCAGATTGATTGCTGACTCTTTCGAAATTCTACTAAGTTAAATTGTTTTATTTTTTACGTAATAATTTTCCGAAGAGTTACGCCTTATTCCATTGCTTATAGTTTACATTTTAAAAACATACTACTTATGTTATTCTAAACAGTAAGGCTGGAGGTGACGGCTTGAAGCTCGACATTTCTGGATTAATGTAGCCTATAACAATTTTTTTTACCCTGGTTTGTCTTCGTTCCTTCCCCTAGAACCCGGTGCACCGGGTTGCTCAGCTCAGCTTGTAACAGGACTGAACTAAGAACCACGGTGGGGCAGACTTGGAGAGCACTTGATCTTCCGGTCGGCTATTGGATTCGCATCCACAGATGAGAAACGTATTTTCAAAATATATCTTATCCATTTGCACAATTTTTTGGGACATAACGTAAGCTTGTTATTTTGCTGTAAACAAGAGTCAGTTTTGACTTAGGCTTTCACGGCCGGAGTTGCTATGATGATCTTGAAGATTTCCGGGCTGTAAGGCCGTGGTCTCGAGACTTGAAATTCCCCTCGAGACCACTGCCTACAGCCCAGAAATCTCCTTCAAGATCATCAAGAGTCAGTTTGATTGCAATAATCACTTTTAACACATATTTGTAGCGATATAAAGGATAGTGGTATTTATACATCGAGTAATCTAAGAAGATTGCAGACACATAAAAAAAGTTAGTTTTGGAGCAAAATGGGCTAGAAAAGTTTTGAAAATGAGCTCTTAATATGTTGTTTACAGAGTTTGACATTCATCCAGTCAGCATGTCGTATACCCCAGCCGACAGTATTTTAACCCATAAATTGGCAAAACACTTATTTATCGTGTTTTAAATGAAAAGGAAATGGTGCGTAACTGTTATTATTAGGTATATTGTGAAATTCTTATGAATTAGGTAATCTCTTCTCATTAGTTTTCATTTGTTTTTGTTGAAAGTATTAAATGAATTAAATCAATTGATGTATCTTATAGGATACATTTTGATACTTACTGATTCCTTATTGATCCCGCATTCGCTGCTTATCGAAATTCTGTAAGAAAATAATGGGGACTTGAACCATTACACGTCCCATAGATATGCACCAAGCAGAAACCCTCAGACTGCTTGGTTGCGGTGCGGAGTTAACCCAGAGAGTTAATTAGTTATATAACACTGAGCAACAAAAAATAAACTTTTTTTTCTCAGGAAAAAAATATGTGATTCTGATAGTATTTTTTTCTCCTGAATTCAAATATGATATCGGTTTTTCTCCATTACGCAAGGTTTCCGAGAGATAGGAATTTATAATTTCAAACATTTTAATATTTTCTACATTCCTAACTATACAATATTCGAACATTCGGACTCACCTAGAAAGTATAAAATGACGATTTTCTGCTATATTTCGCCTATGGAGCATCCCTCTTGATGGTCCAACAATAATCGGCCAGCATATTAGGATTCCATTTGCCTATATATCTCTTTTCCATAGCTGAAATTTCCTGATGAAAGTGTTCCCCGTGCTCATCGCTCAATAGACAAATGGACGAAAACCCGTTTATTAAAAAAAATAATTATTTAAATGCATTAATTGAAATTGAAATAAAAAAACTGTGGGTGATGGAGAAATTCCGAATACATATTTGAAAACAAGATAAAAACTGCATTAAGTACAACTATTGGTACTCATGAGACAAAAATCATGTTCAACAGTGTAATTAGTTAATACTATTTTTTTATTGTCAGTGACCTTTTCAAATTTCCTGTACGACGTTTCATTTTCGACCAACTCTACAACATGTGTATTTTACAGACTTTTTCCCCCATAGTTATTATCTTCATTAGCCTTAAAGTACCATAATATGGGCTAATGTTTTGTAGGAAGTTGGTTGGCTTATTCAACTGTGTTTAAAACCATAATCACCCCTGATTCTTGCTACTTAGGTTTTAGCTTGCTGTACGAGGGAATCGAGCTTCTAAACTTGTTATAATGGGCGCGCGTATGTGAGCCGTACTCTAAAGATCAATACATTGCATAGCATGGCCTAGACTCCTTTATAGGAGCTCAGGGATTCCCCTAGGAAAATGCAAGTTACGTCACTACCACGTGGCTTTACATCAAGTTACGGGAGAGGCCACGCCTGTTGACATTATTACGGCTGTACACCCGTAGAAATATTTATGAATCAACTCTACGCATCGGCATAAAACACAGTAAATATTTCAGTCACATTGTCCTAAATACATCAGTACTTCTAACAAGTGAACTGTCAACTATTTCATGCCGAAACCCTATCTTGAAATTGCTCCCGGAGAAACGTTGTGATGCATAAAAGGCGTATCCAAAAAAATTACCTGCCGTTTTTAACTGTAAGGCACTAAAATCCAGCGTCAAATCTGTCATTTGGACTATATGGAAGTAATACAACTTGTGACTCGGTAGATTTGGGTAATCCTTACTACCTGTCGTCTGCGCCGCTACCCGTTTCCACTCAACTCCGCTCTTACTCAAGCAGGGAGTCCATATGCTCTGTAAATTGAGTTTTCATTGCTGTATTCTGTCTTCGATTTCTGCCCCTTGCAGTTTTCCTTAATGAAAGACTTTGATGACAGAGGAGGAAAGCAGGAATATTTATAATGAAATGAGATTCATGAGATATACAGCAGGGATTACTAAGTGGGATTACAAACGCAATGATGCTGTCTTGAAAGAAGTACGTCTAGAACTAGTTATTAAATACCAGAAAACTGGATGAATCGGGGGCACGCCGTAGCGTAGTGGTTAAGGCACTGAGCTACAAGCCGGAGGGTCGAGGGTTCAAGTCCCGTTGGGGTCAGGATTTTTAAAACTGACCCAAACCCTCTGGCGGCACTATGGCCCTGGGGTCGACTCAGTCTCTAACGGAAATGATTACCAGACGCTTGTTCTGGGGTAAAGGCGGCCGTCACGCAGGGCTGACAACACGGCTGACATAAAGTGCCGATTGTCTAGAAAAAGTGGGAGCCTTAACCTCCTACTACCCCAAGGGCCTCCTGAGGCCTGTTGTGGGATCATTTTACTTTACTTACTGGATGAATCATTTTCGACGAATGAGTTCGAGTTCCCAAAGTCATGCTACGTTATTGTCCAACAGGGAAGAGATCTCTAGGACATCCAAGGAAGCCCTGAATACAAAATTCATCAGTGAGATCTTAACATGCTTCTAGGCCTAAGTCTTATATGGATGGAGAAGAAGAAAAAGAAGAAGAAGAAAGTAAATCAATGTACCCATTTCACCACTTAAAATAAAAAGAGAATCGACATTTTCAACAGCGAAGCTTTCATTTTCAAGACTAAATATTTAGTCTTTTAATTTTTAACTGGTGAAATGGGTACATTAACTACATGTTTTATGATTTTATCACCAAGAAGATCATTAGTTTATTAAAGAAGAAGAAAGGATAAATATAAAAAAACCTGAACAAGGAAATTCAAACAGTCTTTGTCCTATTACAATTTACCATTAGATCACAAGCATACTTCTTTGTTTGCGCGATATTGCGTTTTGTCGTACTTACAGGAATGGCGACCATGATTGAAAGTGCAACTTCCTACATTTCGGGATTGCCAACATAAATAACTATACTGTAATATTACATTTACACCCACGTGCGGAAAGTAAAACCACTGCCCTCTATGTAATACTAGGTACAATGTATATACAAAAAATGACCAAAAGGTAGTGTTAATATACATTATACGAAACAAATCACTGCATCTTAAATGAACTGAAACTTATTTGAAACAATATAAAACAATAGATACGTACTTGTCGCCATTTTATAACTGATTTGGTGTCATGGCCTCATGTAGTCTCAACTAATAAACATTGCCCACACTGTTAACTTTAGTCAGTTGTGTATAATGAACGCAAATATTTCCAACAAAGATATTATTTCACTATTATTTATTATTTTCAAAACACCATCGCGCAGAAAATAATGTACAACGCATGTTTCTGAAGTGTTTTACAGAATCTTGGAAATTAAAAACCTCGCTATCGCTCGATTTTAAACATTTTTCCTCGATTCTGTAAAAACCACTTGCCAACCTCGCATCGTAATATACTATTAAAGGCAGTTGCATGAGAGCTAGTATGAGTAATAGGTGGCTGTGTTAAAGAAAAGCACTATTTTTTAATATATGTGAAAAATAAACTTTGGAAGTTCATTACATGAGAAGGCAATATTTGTTTTAAGGGTGACTAAGTTACTCATAAGGGAGAAATGTTTGCTTAACAGTTAACTTCCTTATCAATAGAATAATGCTTAGGTTACTGTTTGTTCTCAGTTTGATAACTTAATCCCAACTTAGGGCGTTCAGATTGATCCCAGATCTCTCCCCAATTCTATAGGGTGCCTGCAAAATCCTCCGAATTTATAAATGTAGATAGTGTTTGCATTATGTTGTGGTAAGGCTAACTTAGAATTTAAGGAAGGAAAAATATATATAGATAGAATGGACACCTCAACAGAAAAGGCCTTTAGAAAGACCACAACTACGATGGAAGGACGTCACCATATCCCGGACCTGTAGTGAATGAATACGCAACAAGCTGCCGCTTTCATGCGTAGAGGAAGAAGAAGAAGAAGAAGAAGATAAAAGCTCACACCTCTCTATACAATTTGCACGATATATCAGCCCGGCGTAACCGCCGTCTTTACACTCAGAACATATGCCTTGATATTCATTTACGTTAGAGGCTAAGTCGACCCCAGGGCTATTGTACCGTGGTAGGGTTATCTCTATGTATCTATAATGGCGTGGTCCATTGTTGAGCCATAGCCTCTCCTTTGTAAGGAGTTACTAGACCAAGTTCATTTTTTGTTACTTTATTTCCTCAAATATGTCATGGATGGCATGCGGCCAACAAACCGACCCAATGATACATCGAACAGGCAACTGAGGTATTAAAGCACGTTGAAGTTGGTAAATTTTGCTTAGGGGCCTCTTTATTCAGGCCTAAGGATCTTTTACGAGCCTGAACATCTTCAGACTCGGAACCCACGGCTTAAAGTCCCTCCCGGAGAACTTGCTCCTTGGATTTTTCCGTCCTAATAAAAATCCATCGACCCCGGCCGGGTTTCAATCCGCGACCCTTGTAACTAGAGGCAAGAAGCATTACCCCTAGTCGTGGTAGTGTTAGGCCAGTTTAAAAATCACGAGGGATTCGAACCTCCTTCTTCCGGCTTGTAGCAAATTGCCTTAACTATGGTACGGGGTGCCCCCGCTTTAAGTAAGTCTGTTAATAATAATAATAATAAACAACAATAGAAACAGTAAAATTAATTTCTTTGTCTTTGTATTTAATAATATTCTCATTAGTGTGTATATTTAAATTCGAGCATGCAATGGGTGACAAATTATGCTAACAGGCCTTTTATTTTGTTTTGTGGGCTGGATTCTATTTTTATTTATAAAATCGCATTCGCCCAAACATGAGATATGCTGAGAGGGTATTATAGGACCTCAACTACAAACTTCTAGATACGATTGGTCATATAGAAAGGATTTCTTTTTTTAGGAAGTCCTCAAACGCGTTGTTTATGAGTTGTACTCATGGGTCGAGAATCTTGCCCGGAAGAAATAAAAACAATTGTATGCATCGTCATCATCTGCTTCATGGATTAAAAGATTACTATATTTAAATTCATACCTGTTATTTCTGTCATTCTCAGCAAATTAAAATTTCAGTTTAATCGCTTCATCAATCAAATCAGATCTTATAATCCGGGTGACATATCATGTTGTGTTCAAAGGTGGGGGTTTTAGCCTTCTACCTCTAGGGTTTCCTAAGGCCTAAAGTGGTATCACTGTACTTTTTTTATTTATTTATATTCAGATTTGTAATGTTTACTCATCTTTCTGTGCCTAAAGTTTTATTTTCCTTCTCGACTCGTCTCTAACCATCCACTCCAAGTCCTCCAGTCCTCTTGTTCTCATTCCAGTTATTTATTGCATCCGCGAGTTTCCAAGTCTTCCTTTCTGCTTCCAGGCGAACGCCATTCCAATGTTTTCTGGGTAACCTTTATTCTTGCATTCGTTCAACATGTCCATACCAATATAATTTCTTATATCTCACATATTTTAATCTACTATTGAACATTAATTACCCATTTATTTCTTTTTTAAATAGATTTATTAATTACAGACTTATCAATTTATAATATTTAAATATTATTATAAATATATTTAAATAATTAATAAAGCATCATATAAACTATGATTATCGAAATATTACACAGCTCTACAAAAAAATGTTTTTTGTTACCCTGGATATCTCAGTGAATTTCTATGTTTTCAAGTGCACAGTTTACGAATATATTCATGAAAGTGCTGAATGTGCTCTAGTTTTTATGATTTTTGTGTATCTTATATTTTAAACAGTAAACGGCTTGTTACAAACAACATTTATGTTTCCATTCATGATTTGATTTCTGCACATTTTTCGCGCATACAAACATCATGTGATCCCCACTCTCGCACCCCTCACCCAGCACATCGGCCGTGATCTCAGTTATTTGACAAAATTATTTCATGACGTGCATCATGTGATAAAACAATTCGTCAAAGCGACAAGGAAGGAGAATATTTAAAATAAATTTGTAGAAAATATCCTAAGCTCATAATGGAAAAATTAAAAGGCGGAATATTTTATAGTCCTCAAATTTGGCAATTGATGAAAGATGCAAATTTTATCAAAGTTATGACTGTTCCGGAAAATGAAGCTTGGAACGGTTTTGTATTGGTAGTAGAAAATTTCCTAGGTAACTATAAAGCACCAAATTATAAAGAAATTGTGAAAACATGTTGACAAGCTTTAAGATCGAGTATAAAGTTACACTTTCTCCACAGTCACTGGATAGATTTCCGGATAATTTAGGAAATTATAGTGACGAACAGGGAGAGCGCTTTCACCAGGATCTAAAAGTAATGGAGGAAAGGTATCAGGGCAGATGGGACCGTCACATGATGGCAGATTACTGCTGGTCTTTAAAAAATAGATTGTCCCCTAAGAAAATTATAGAAGAAAATCTTATAAAAGGCGTTTCACTAAAGTACAACATGGGTTTTCGACATTTTTCTTTCTATTTACGTCAGTGTATACTAATTTTTTCAAAAAAACAATTGACATTATAAATACATCTGTTATATATTTTTCATATTTTCCGATTTTTGTAAATAATAAATGAAAATAAATATTTAAAACAGAGCAAATCTTCCAAAACCATTGATAGTTTCATGAATTGTGAGCATAAATATATCCGATATTAATCTTATACCAAGGGCAACAAAACCACTGTTGACCAGTGTTATTAGTAGCACACTCAGAATTAAAAATAAAATAAAAATAACCAACTGGATTCTGGTGAAAAATAAAATAAAAAGAATCGTGTTTGATGTAGATAGTGTTTGCACTATGATCCCTAGATCGTTCGTCTAACTGAAACGAGAACAATTGACAGACGAACCAATCAGCTGATACGAGAAAGTAAAAATAGAATCTCCATTTCAACCAAATGGCCAACTGACTTGAAGTGAAAAGAGAGAAATTCAAAAAAAAGGGCGTCCAATTTTATTGCTTTCACCACGTAAAGCTGACACATCAATTCCCTTGTGATAAAAAAGAAGTGGGAAAAGCCACGCCCTTTAATTCCGAATTTACCTTCCATAACAAAAACATTACACGTGCTTCTATATGTATCGCAGAAAATTTAATCATCATCATCGTGTTGCTTTCTTGGTCTGCCACGTTTATTTCTTCCAGGAGGTGACCGTTGGTATATATTTTTTGGCCATCTTCCATTTTCTGTACAAACAACTAAAACTAAGAGAAAATAAAAATCCAAGCAATAGTTAAGAAATCGCGTTGTTTGTTGATACTTTATTTTTGAAACCAAGTGATAGAGTTGGTTAGTTGATTATATTTCTTGATAATTAGTAGCTGAATAACATGTGTAATTCGCGCTCTAGAGAAATGTTAACTCTAACCTTATTTGTTATCCCGGAACTTGGTTACTTGTTATGCTCAGAGTTAAGCTTAATTATTTTGGAAGTGCTTTATGTACAGTTGTAGTTTGCCTGCAGTAAAACGCTGTTCCTTACAAGCTGGCACGTACTGCTGCAGTTCTAATTAAACTCAGTCCAGCTTCCTAAACTTTACAACTCTCATCGTCCACTCCTTGCTTTACAACTTACGTCCCAGTTGAGTATTGTTATTAATACACCGAACCTGAATCTCTTTTCTGTTGGCGTCGTTAATGTTATGTACTGCTACATAGATTGATAAATGGGATAGTGACGTGAGTAAAGAAAAATCCCTCACTCAGGAATTCTGGTAAACAAAGCGAATTCCTAAGCAATTCGAATTTGTGATCAGATTTTGACTCTTTACGGATTATAATATTTATTTTGTTAATTAAGTCTAATTACGAAAAATGTATTTTTTTTTTTAGAATTTTCCTCATCATTGAGTGTTTTCTGCAACTAATCTTAATAATTAACATGAACAAAAAAAAATAGGCCTAAATATAAATGACTACGGACTTATAGACTATCAGTTTGTAACAAACATTCACAATTTTCCCTTAATTGAAGTTCTCCATCGTTCTGTGTCCTCCGTGTCTTCATCTGTTACACCAAATTTCCACATTGAATTTTGAATGTTCCTCTTCCAGGTTGTTCTTGATCTTCCTTTTCTGTTCCTTCTTTCAATTTTCCATGCCTAGACGGCCTTTGGTACTCTTCCATCCTACATTCTTCTTACGTGTCCATACCATTTTAGCCTTCTGTGTTCAATCTCATCCTAAATGTTTTTCTTTTGTTAATTAAATCTGATGTATCCAGTTACGTTGCGAGAAAAAAAATATGCTGGCCACTAGAGCGAATTTTAAATTAAAACTTTCAGATAAACTCCCATTCTTAATGGTCCCGTCCACCCGGGTTCAACCCGTAATCGGGACAAGTTTGCTGGTAAAAGGTAAAACGATCAAACTACAGGCCGTAGGAGACCCTTCGGGTAGAAGAAGGTTAAGACTCCACTTTTTTCTAGACAATCGGCACTTTATGCCAGCCCTACGTGACGGCTGCCCCGAACCCCCAGAACAAGCGTCTGCTATTCATTTCCACTAGAGACTGAGTCGATCCCAGGACCATGGTGCCGCCAGAAGGTTTAAAAACCCTGACCCTACCGGGACGCGAACCCTCGATCTCCCGGTTTTAGCGTATTGCCATAATCAATACGATACGGCGTGCCTCAACAAGTTTCATGGATGATTTTTTTTTAGATGTTTCCTCACATGTAAGAACATTGCCAAATTGGTTCCCGAACACCATCTTGCCACCATAATCAGCTATATCATAATCGCCTTATTTAATATGGCAGTATGAGTGAACTTGAGGCATTCACTCATCCAACATGGCCCTCCTTGTTTAAGTGTGGTGAAAGTATGTTTGTGATCCAGGATTGAAAATCCTTTCTAGACAGGCCGTGTCCCTGTACGACCCGAGTGGCGTGGTATATGTAAAAGTAGCTACAATAGAGAGGTTAAAGTAAGATAAAGAGAGATGGAAAGGGGGACCCTGGCTTAAAAAGGTTGAGTACTACTCATCATCATCATCATGAACAAATTCGTTTTAGGCCATGTGGCCTGTACGGTAAACCTAGCGAAGATGGTCTTGATCTTTCCACCGATGTTTTGGTCTTCCTTGGTCCCTATGTCCAGTTGGGGTATATTGGAATGCCAATTTTGGAAGTCTATTTCTTGCCATTCTTCTCAGATGATTTTTCCATTCTTGTTGGTATTTTTGTATATCTTCATTTAAACTTGTTACTCCAAGTTTTACTCTGATAGTAGTGTTCCTTTGGTGATCCAGTCTATTAAACTCCTAACAATGATCGTAAGAAGCGCATTTGGCTTACTTGAAGTTTATGAGAGTTTCTTTTATTTAAAATCCAAATTTCACTTCCGTATTTTAGAGCAGCTTTTGATGTGACGTTATGTAATCTTAGTTTTGTCTCTGTCCTCATCTGTTTACCAAAATGTCTTCGTATTACCCCATTCATTTTATTATATTTTTGTAATTTTGAATCAATGTCACTCTTATACTCTGCAAATACACTTCCTAAGTAAGAGAAATCTGACACTTGTTCTATAATTTTTCCATCAATCTCAATTTTCACCCGTTGTATGTTTTTTTCCACACATTGCCATTGTTTTGGATTTTGATGTGGAAATTTTCATATTATATTTGCTGGCAATTTTGAATAATTGATATGCTGCTATTTGTAAGCTATCTTCGGAATCTGATAATATTATTTGATCATCAGCATATAATATTGTTTGAATTATTTTATTCCTAGTTATTGAAATTCCACTGTTTACTGTTTGTTTCCATTCTTGCACTATTCTGTTAATATATATATTAAATAAGAGTGGAGATAGTCCACATCCTTGTCGAACACCTTTGCCTGTGTTTATGTGTTTCTGTAATTTCTCCATCTGGTAATTTAATTTTGATTTTAGAATTTTGATATAAGCTTTGTATGGCTCGTATTACATGTGAGTGTATATGTTCTTCATGCAGTATCTGCCAAAGTTTATCTCGGTTTACATTATCATATGCCTTTTCATAATCTATAAATAGTATGTACAGTGGGAGATTAAATTCTCTCCCTTTTTTCCATAATTTGTTGCAGGGTAAATATTGCATCTATAGTGCTCCTCCCTTTTCTAAATCCACATTGTTCTTCTTCCAAAAATGTTTTCAGTACTTACTGATAACTTATTTTAATTATGTTGGCATATAATTTAGATGCATTGGGAGTAAGGTAATGCCTCGGTAGTTATCACATTTGTTTTTCTGACCTTTTTTATGTATATTAATTACTAGACCCGTTTCCCAATCCGTGGGAATATTAAGACAATGCCAAATATTGTTAAAAAGTTCTAATAGTTTCTCTTTCAAGGCAGTTCCTCCATACTTAAAAAGTTCTAAATTTAAATCATCTAAACCTGGACTTTTCCTGTTCTTGGCCTTCTTTAAAACTTCTTCTAGTTCGTCCATTGTTATGTCTGGTTTTTTCTATTTCATTTTCACAAGTCAAATTCGAAGTAATTTTTTCAGTGTGAGTGTTCGGTTCTGACCAAAGATTTTTTGTAGTAAGTAATCCAGTCTTGTTTTGGTATCAGATTAACATTAATTTTGTCTTTTGTTTCCATCTGTAATTTTTTGAATATTTTAAATCCCTGTCTTTGTGCTCCTGTAATATCACGTTCTAAGGATTTTACAAATTTATCCCAATCATCCCTTCTGTATTTTCTAGACAATTTACGAACCTTAGCTCTGAGTTTTTTATATTCTGTATAATGTTCCTCTTGTTTAGTTTGTAAATACACTTTATAGGCTTTTTTCTTTTGTTCAATATTTTCTTTTAATTCGGGATTCCAAGTTCGTAATCTCTTTTTGTTTTGATTTGTTTATATCCGAGACTCTCATAAGCTGCTTCCATGATTGCTTGTTTTAGATTTATCCAGTCCTCTTCAATATCGCCCGTGCTTGTTTTAAGTTTATTCTTTATTCTAGTTTGATATAATATTTGTGTACTTTGGTCTTCCAATAAGTGAATTTTAAACTTTTTTGGTGTCTTATTTTGTACTGTCTGCTTGTACTACTCTTCTAGCGTATTTCATTTTTTAATATAACGGGTGAAAGATCGTCAATTTTAGATAAAGATAGCGTGAGGGATTCATTGTGTGAAAATGCGTATGGGTCATTAATTTTCGGCACGCAAGCCAAATAGCTGCAATTCACACCCTTGTAACCCATTGAAAATCTCTCTCTCCCTTCCTCGACTCAGAAGGGACATCCAAACACCTTATCGTCAGATTCATTAACCTGTTACTCCAGTGAGGCATATACCAGCACCTGCTACATGCTCGTAAATTGCTATTTATATACATCACAAGTGTGTGTGTGGATCCAGAAATAATTCCCGCGTCAGGAATAGCCAAGCGTCGCTGTCTGTGCATCCCAACCGTTCAGATAAATACAATGATTCGATACGCACTTACACAAATCTGTTGCATCAATTTTGTTGGTTTGAAATATCTGTCGCATATAAATATAAGTGTCTTAGAAACAGTCTTTGTATGGGAGATAGAGCATCTGGTTCTAGCTGGGGTAAGTTTTTCTTTTTAGTTTGTAATTCTAATTTTAGGTGTTTATAAGGAGTCACAGAATCACTTTTTTTCACATTTAACCTTTTAAATAATAGAATCCGGGCTTTCACATACGGAATATTTCGGGCTATAAGGCCGTGTTCCATAACTAGGTTTTTCCAGACGTTTCTCCCTCAGCTACGGAGGGGATATTCTGTGGCGAGTTCTTCTAGGTGATGTTCCATGTTCACAGTCGAGCTTCCACCCGGGAGCATCACCTAGAAGAACTCGCCACTGAAGATGTCCTCCGTAGCCGAGGGAGAAACGTCTGAAAAAAAACTCCAGTTATGGACCACGGCCTTATAACCCGAAATTTTCTAATACCATGAACTTTAAATAATTTGCGAAATTTAATTTATAAAATCTCTGTCTTTAACAAATGCAAGTGAAACGGGTGGATTTCTTAACCGAAGACTAAACCACGGCCGCGGTTTTCAGATTTTTTATTGTTTCCACGACAACCATAAAAACTGAAAATTTACGTATGTTAATTACAAAAACAAATGGCTGAATCATGTCTATGGTTTCATAACAGTTTTTGTGAATTTTCAGTAATTTATATAGTTGTTATGGAAACAATAAAAAAATTGGAAAACTGAGGTCGTTGTTTAGACTTCAGTTGAGAAATCCAAAGGAATGAAAACTTTACAATATTTTCAAAGGAAAATATTGGAACAATGTATGGCCACATATATGATAATGCCGTCTGTAGAAAACAATAATCAGGAGTATTATCCTCTATTTTAAGATCTGGAAATCTGTAGATTTATTAAGTTAACCAGACTTCGGTGGACAAGGAGGAATTTGAAATTGTAATAATTTAGCAGGAATAAAGGAAGGGCAATACTTCCCTGGAAGATTGAATTGGATGGTGACCCTAGAGAATTAGAGTTAGATAAATTGGTGGCAGGAATCACTGTTTCGTGTTATTGGAGGAACCTCCTTGAGGAGACCAACTAACTAACTAAGGGTTGGCAATGTCCAGCATTGCCCACTGCGCTGCATACTAGAACCAGTTGTGGCTCATTGGCAGCAACATCACTAGTGGCTATCGCATACTTAGCGGCATAGGTGTTTAGCCGTGATGACATGAATTAAGGTAAGTAGTAGATGTGGTCTGCCCAGAGCAGGGAGTCGTAATCCGCGCCGTCGACAAGCAGAGAGTCCGAAAGCCGACGACGCAGAATGAGCCACACTGCTTTGGTTCGTGCACACCTTAGATGCTTAAAGCTTGGAGATAGTTTTTGTACCAAAGAATGCCGATGAGATATTTGGGGGTAGGAAGGCCCTGCGGGATAGCCAATTAATGACTAGCGGTGAGCTATCCTTTCGGTCCTCCTAGGATTTCCTGAATAGGAGTACCCCAGGATCCTGCTAAAGCATTTGTTAATTTTTGTACAAATTAATAGTTTATAGTGTTTTGCCGTTAAATCATTTTAACCAAGTTCAGCGGCTCTGTTGTGTATTGTTTTGCTTATGTTTGCAATGTGTTCTGGTCGTGTCATGTGTGGTTTGTTGGTACCGACGACCTGATTAAGGCGTCATGACCCGACTATGTTTTGTGTTTGCCTTGGATTAGTTTGAATTTAATGACCCTAATGAGAGAGAATTCTCTTTCTTATGATGTATTGTGTGTGTTAAGGAATTGAAAGCTTAAGTTTCTCGGTCATGAATGGTCTTCGAGTGTTTGTCTTTAAGTAGTTTGTCACTTGTTGCTTTTTGTGAGTTTAAGGCCCTTGTGTTTGTCATTTTTGTCAGTATGTTTATTGCTGGCATTGGGTATTGTTGAAGTATTTTGGTCTAGGAATTGTTGGATAAGTTTGGTGGTCGGATCTGTTGTAATGTGTCGATTATATTTGTGTAATGTGTTTTTGATGGATGTAAAACAACCATCAGCCAATGAGAATTGAGTATTTTTTTGTCTTTTTATTTCAATTTATTATGAAAGTTGTTTTTTTTCTGTGTTAATTGCATTATTTTATGTTTTATTAGTATTTTTGTTTATTTATTATGTTAATTTTTATTAAAATACGTGTTTTTATCGACCAATGACAGCGCAGTATTATCGTGGCCGGTGTAGTGTTAGCGGGGTATTACGTTACCAATGTAGCAATAGGACACACAAATTTTGTGAATTTTGGACTTGGAATTTTTTTGTGATTTTTGTGAGGTGTGTGATGTTTTAGGAGTGAGTGTGAGGTGACCCTTTGTGAGTGAATGCGTGGGTTTATGAAATTTGTCGGACCGCAGGGAAAATAACTGACGTGGATATTGTTATGTACTGTTAAATTGGCACATATCAATTGTCTATCAATTCGTTATAGTGCATTCCGGACGAATGGGTAGTTCTCATGTTAATATTATACACATATATATGGATGGACCGACAAAATTGGCTATTAGGAATCGGACGATGTCAAAGACATTAATCAACCGATCATCTATCTATCTATCTACATATATATGGTGTATAAACATGTTCGAAAATATGTTTTGGATTGGAAACCTGAGGGAAGACGAAGCAGAGGAAGACCTAAAACCTCCTGGAGTCAGGGAATATGTTTATATGTATATATATATATATATATATATTAATTTATTTATCGATGCTACTTAGTGACATCGATAATGACTATACCAAGAAATATGTATATGTATTAACTCTCTAGCAGCCGCATTTTTTTTCGGAACTCAACTCTGTTTGTAGCAATCAATTAACAAAGATCGGTTCGTATACTAGGATGATCGGACCATTCGGAGTGGTAGTTGATCAGAAGCTAATATTTAAAAATCGCTCTAGTATCTGCAGTTTTCTACTTTTCGTAACGAAACTTGGTAAATAAATAAAAATAGAAACCATATAACTTCCATTATCTAAATGTCTAAAACTGAGAGAATGCTTCTTTGTTTTAAGTTTTGCATTAAAGGTGATGTACAATTTGTAATGATCCTTCCAATGCTTGATAATGGCTGACAATATTTGAAATGTTTTACAGAGTGATACAAAATGTTAATATTTGAAATGTTTTACAGAGTGATACAAAATGTTATGATGCCCTTTACACCAACTCTATCAGACCGATGACTGCAGTTTATAAGAGTTCTTATAATGTGGGATAGTCGACTCGTAGATGGAATTATTTTCCAGTTCAAACATTAGAGTCTGTCATGCAGTTTTTTAATGGCATTTATAAATTCTAATGAATTTGATCATTTCAGAGAATCTGACAAATTTTCTCTTGTAAAGTTGTTACGTTATACCAATAACATTGATTTTTGTAGTGTGCGTTTCATTGAAATTCCCTTCGCAAGAGAAAGTAATTGAATTATGTGCGTTGTCGAGCTTGGCTTATTCGCACGCATTCTGTTTGAAATGTGTTGTCACGTACGTCGAGTTTTAATTCGCCGGCAAACTAAATATTTGGCTTCCCTAAATATGCTTCACTTCACCGGTATCACAGTTCTACTGCTTCTGCTGCAGATTTTTATCGTTACAAAGTGTATAAAATCTGTTCCATCTGAATAACGTGTTTTGAACCCACATTTTTCTGTTCATTTGCAGCTTACAGTACGATCACCAGGTGTGAAAATTTTACAACATACAAACGCCTTTTTTTTATTGTGCAGCTTTAACTACAATTGTCATATCGCGAGTTTTAGCGAATTTCGAAGAATGAAAGTTTTTATTCCGAAAACTTTTTTTATAAGTTAATTATTCCTAATCGATCCAACCTACCAGATACCGATAATGACCAGGAAATAAATAAGTAGGATGTGTGTGTGATATAAGAAAAATAAATGCCTGAATCGGGATTTGAACACGATACCTCTAACTCTATAATTACATTAGTGCGCTTCCAACTGCACCACTCTGGCATCCCAGCACAGACATTTAATTGTTCTTCCTAATATATATGAAATAGGTTCATTGAAGCTTCTTGTAGGAAAACCAGAGGGAAAACGCTCAGTTAGTAGACCAAGAATGATATGGGAGAAAAACATTAACCATATTTTGAGGGAAGTAGATTATAAGGGAATGATTGGAAAACATTAGCTCGGGATAGGGATGTATGGAGAGCTTATGTCCATGAATCTACGGGTTGGCTAGTGCCAGTGAGTTAGTTAGTTAATATATATATATATTTCTCAAAACAGAGAGGCAGCGGGACATCGATCGAACTGCCATCTAGTGGCTACTATAACAAATATGCATTTTTAAAGAGAATTTTTACTTTATAGTAGTCCATTTCTATTATATATATATATATATATATATATATATATATATATCTCGGTGTGTGACCGTATATTTAGTTTTATTGATGTGTACTTCCAGCCCCAATGTTTATTGTTACTAAATACAATGTGGTGTAGGAACACCAATGGAGTATCTTTCAGAAATAGTTCTGCGCCTATGCCTTCGTCTAATTCATTGCATAAGTCGACATGAAAACTGCTTCATATTAATCTTTATCATAAGTAATGCCACGAGTGATTTCCAAATTATCGATAAATTCACGACTCACGAAGTGAGGAGTGAATTTATCCTAAGTAATGCCACGAGTGATTTCCAAATTATCGATAAATTCACGACTCACGAAGTGAGGAGTGAATTTATCTAGAGAATTTGGAAATCAAGAGTGGCATTTGTTAGGACAATTTAACGAATAAAATTAAGCTGTTTACTCACAAATCATTATTTAACTATAGTTATTTTAAAATATTTATATATTTAATGTAAACAGCGATGTTTGAAAACAAATGAGAAACGATAGGTACGCTTAGTCTGCTTCTTCTGTTTATCACTACAACCAGATCATATTATTTGTTGCCAAAGGAACTCAATATTGTAAGAATTCACTCTAGTGGAGAAAAAATGAAACACATCAGACTGTATATTAATTCATTTCTGATGTCCTATGATGTAAATATGACAATTATATTTTTCTGGAATGTTACCTGGGAAAAAATACATTTAAGAAAGTGCAAACAGTGGTTTCTTTTTTTTTTTTTTTTTGGTGGTGTAATCAATTGCTACAAATGTTTTTATATTAACTCCTGCAGGCGCTACGTGTTTACATCCATGCACTATATATACAATCAGGTAGCCGTATTTCTTAGGGAGTCAGTCACTGCAAAATTATGGTATGACCTATTTAGAATGTTAAAAAAGGGGATGCTTTCTTTATTATGATAAACTTTAATTGGTAAATTCTAGGCGAAACACGACTGTGATTGGTTGTAAATAAAAAATCATTGATTCATGATTGGTCATTGACTCCTATTTGCGGCATGAGTTAAATAGTCGTAGTAAGTATACTTGTCATTACAGAAGTTTTCATGTTGCCTTATGCAATGGATTCCTGCTATATCGACACGTGATTACATATGTAGCATGCATTCAAGAACAGATCATATCAATAATAAGTGAAAGTGGAGAGTAGAAATAATTTTTGCAATTCGTATCAGTGATTTGTAAAATGCAACTCTGATTTGTTGCAATATAATGAATGAGTAGACTATTGTTTCATACCACCACACCCAGTCTTGCAGCTACAAAAAAATGTTTTTACACGATAGCGCGTTCTGTCGTACTTACAGGAATGACGACCATGATTGAAAGTTCAATTTCCTAAACTTCGGGGGTGCCAGTCTATAAATAACTGTACTGTAATATTTATTACAAATTACCTACCTAGGGCGGGAAGTAAAACTACTGCCCGTATGTATACGACGTACAATGTATGTACAAGAATATATCCAAAGGAAATAAATCACTGCATTTTAAATGAACTAAACTTTATTTGAAACAATATAAAACAAAAAAAATCGTAGCTGCCGCCATTTTATGTCTGATTGTGTCACGGCCTACTGTAGTCTCAACGAAATTATTGTCGGCATTTACCGTATAAACATTGGCCAGATTACTAACGTCAGTCAGTTGTTTATAACGAACATAAATATTTTCAACAAATATGTTATTATTTTACTATTATTTGTTATTCTGAAAACACCATCGTGCAAAAAATAATGTATAACACACGTTTGTTAAGTGTTTTACATAATCTCGGAAAGTAAAAATCTCGCTTTTGCTAGGTTCCTAATCATTTCCTTGCTTCTGTAAAAAGCACTTCCCAACCTCGCATTGTAATATACTATATTCGTTTTTTAATTCTTCATGAATTATACTCACCAAATCAGGTGTGTAAAACGTGGGATCCACGGTCCGCAAGTCGCCCATTGTAGGTTTTATTTTCTCCCCACCTCCATCCAAAAATATGTAATTCAGTTTTGTTTTTTTACCGCACAAATCCTAGTCGAATGCTAACAAATCAGCTCACAGAACAAAGCTAACATACTTATTTTTATTCAAGTGTCTGAAGTTGTCATTTCGGCATTTCAGATGTTCTCTCCTAGCATTGGCTTAATTGTAACGCACTTTTGATGTTAGGGCGCATTGAAGGCGGGGTTACGGCTGCCCCGATGATAATATACTCGTAGATGGTGGTGATAGTGGTGCGCCAGAAGAGTCCTTAATTATTTTAGTCTTTCTTAAGTAATGTCTAATATTGCTCCCATTTTTCCAAAATTAGTGCAAACAAGCAATGCCAGAATATGGGGAAAATCGAAAAAAAAAATTGAATGTCCTGTTGTGTTTCTGGTAAAGTACTTTCATATAAGTTTTAAATGCTTTATTATAAATAAAAGTTCAACTAACTCACTGCCTCTATCGAACCCGCACACGGCCGAGCGGATAAGCTGCACATACATCCTATAAAATGTAATATAATCTTAGGTATCCTATCATCTGGCATCCTTTTTACTTGGCCAAACCATTTCAGTCTTCTTTCTTCAATAACGTGTAGAACATTTATTATTTTTCTGATTTTAGTATTTCTAATTTTGTGTCTTCTTGAATTTCTATAAGTCCTCCTCAAAAAGTTCATCTCTGTCACCAGTAGTTTATGTGCTTGTTCTCTGCATAAGTCCACGTGTCCGCACCAAACAATAGTGTACTCTCCACCATTGAAGTTTGTGGAATGCAGGCTTTCACGGCATCATAATGTTAAAAGATTCCGGGCTATGTGGCCGTGGTTCTTCCAGACGTTTGTCCCTCAACTGCGGAGGGCATCTTCAGTGGTGAGTCTACGACAAGGGAACACACCTAGAAGCACTCGCCGCTGAATATGCCCTACACAGTTGAGGGGGGAAAGTCTGGAAGAAACACCAGTTATAGACTATGGCCACATGTCGCGGAATATTTTCGTCATCATCATCAACAACAGGGATTAAGCCCAATGGCCTGTTCCGATCTCATTATAGGTCGAATTGGTCCTTCCATCTCTTCAATGGTCTTCCCAACATTCTTCCCCCTTTTGGTTTACATTCTTCTTGGTATGCCCTGTTCATTCATTCGTAATACGTGCTGAAGATATGCAATCCTGAAATCCAATCCGGCCTTTGCTTTGAGATGAATCAGTAATAATAAATGTCCCCTGACCGCGTTACGAGCGCTGTGCAGGGTAAGGATAATGACAGGGCTGCTGTCTCAGAGCATCTAACCATGATCCTCTAAGTATTAACCCCTTTAGAGAGGGTTGCTGCTTCCGCCCCTTGAGCCGTTGTGATGATCGCCTGGTATCACGTCGCCTCGTAGACCGTTGCAGACTTCTTGGTCGAAGTCAACCTTCTGGCAGACGTCTCCCACGTTGCGGATTATTCTTAGTTTCCTCTCACCTCTGACCAATCGGCAATTTAGCAAAGCTAAACTTCTCCGATTTGGTCGTCTGGTTCATTGAGTACTCGGCGCCCCCACCACGTCGAGGTGATAGTCCACTGGGGGGGGGGCGGAATGTTTTAACATTATAAATACGTTTTTTAGTTTCGTTCAGAATGTTTTTACAGCTTTTGGCCTTTGGCATGGGTTCCCTGAAGTAGTCCCCGCTCTTAAAACCGAATGGGGGACTATTTTACCTCCGGAGAATTTTACTGCAGTGAAACCCATGCCCGCTTTTCTTGATGGTTGTATTTTTATGATGAAAGAACATCACTCTTTCGACCAAGGTACTTTTTTCGTCTGACTTAGCACCGAATTTAATATTCCAATTGTTTTCCTTCCTTGATTTACTTTTCTTTTTTTATTTAACTCACAATTGCTTGATACTTCTAGTTCTAATATTGATCCCAAATATTTGAATTTGTTAACTATCTTAATTTTCTCATTCTCAATCTCCAAACTTTCATAAATTAATTTTAAAAATCCCTGGCGCATGACGGTATAATACCGTTATTTGCAGGATATGTTACATTAACTACTTTGGAAGTGCTCCAGTGTTAAGTTTATCACATATACGCTACAGTAAACATCGCATCACATTGATGCTCCAGTTTTCTATAATATATTGAAAGTGCGCGCAGGTGTTTCAAAGTATTGGAGAATTCGGTTGATTCTTTTTTCTATATGAAACTTTTTCATTTCATGAATTCCTGTATGTCAAACGTCGTATAAGCGATCACTCGAAGATGTCTATATTATTATATTGCTTCAATTCATAAATAATAAAATTCTTTTGACTTCCTTTTGTTGTAGAATGTTTAAAAACATCCACAAAGAAATTCAAGTTTGAATGCCTCATATTACTTATTTATATTCCTGAGTGTAAAAGGTAATCATATAGTTAAACATTTTATTATTGACACTCGATAAACATAATTAGTATACTTTTTATGTTTTTTTTACAATATATGATAATTTTCTAAGTTCCAATCATACACCATGCACCAACAAACGCAAAGCGGATTACACTGTGGAATCACGGGATGCAGCCAACATATACACGATATTTAACAAACCTAAAAGTTAACCTAACGCAAATTAAGTACTCTAACCTATGAAAGACCATACCTGAAAGCACTCTAACCTGTAAAAATTGCAACGACCAAAAATAATTCCGATTGAGGGGCTTTCCACTTTTCAGCGGTTGCCCTTTTACCAGCCGGCTGCTGGCCCTTCACATCCACATGTGTCAATCACAGAGGTAGATGATCAACAGCCAGTGTAGGGGTGACATGTAGTTAGCATGTCGAGTCCCCCAGCCGTTATAGCTGGTTCCTCAACCTGGAGCCGCTACTTATTGTAGCTACCCAATTGCCTCACGATGCTGGGTGGGCACCGGTCCCATACTGACAAAAATACCATGAGAAAATTTCTTCCCCCATGGAGACTCGAACCAGCGCAAGTCCCGTAGCTCTGCGCCAAGGCTTCCTACCTTAACCGCTCGGCTACGGCGACCAAAAATAATTAAGTTCTGAAATTCTGTACAGCTAATTAATACATACTCTATGTTGGTTGCACTGGAACATGGCTTTATTTTTGCATAGAATATTTGTTAAAATCAATATGGATGCCACGTGTTCATGCTAGTTAAATATCATAGAAAAATATATTTAAATAATCGTTTAAAAATTTTAAAATCATCGTAAATGGTGAGAAATAATTTAAAAAATGGAATCATAAGAATACAATTTGACAGAAGTTTATGAAGGAATTTAAAGAGTCGCGTCACATGTCGTAAAGAATAGCCTTTTTTATATCTCTACTATTAGTGCAAAAAGGTCATATGTAAAATTATTCAATTGTTTTGTTCTATTTGTGGCATTCTGCAATCTGCAACTGTTAGAAAAATGTCGTATGTCATCTGCTAATCTATTGTAAGTTGAGGCGAAATGTAAGAAAGTCGAATAGGTTCCAATTTAAAACTGCATGACGTCGGTCACGTAGCAACTGCGTAAAGTAAGAGTAATTGCTTGAATATTAAATTTTAGAAGATGACATTTTATTCATTATTTATATTGTATAAATCCACCGCTGTGGTCTCGAGGTAGCGTGTTGCCTTGTCACGCAGCGGACCCGGGTTCGATCTCCGGTCGGGGCAGTTTTTCTGGGTGAGGTTTTTATCGGGGTTTTTCCTCACCTGTAAGACAAATGTCAGGAAAACTTTAAGGCCCAAACGGTCCCCGAAATCATATGGCCATCATCCTTATCATTATCATCCTTACCATTATCATTATCATCATCATCCTTCACCGGTGTGGAAAGCAACGGGAAGCTACCACACCTACACAATTCCCTAGTAAAGCTGCAAGCATAGCATGAAAATGCTATGATTGCAGTGAAGGACCTGCCTTCGGGCAGAATTACTATGGATGGATATTGTATAAAAAATAACATTTCTCAGGATCCCATTTTTCTGGTTTGCGGAATATGTAGGCTTATTTCATTTGTTACATTGTGCTAATTCAATTTATAATGCTAATTTATTTAAAAGTGTCTGACTGCATTGAAAACAAATCTTACTTAACTGTAATTTGTTACCTATTTTTCATATTGTTGTATAATTTCACACCAATTTAAATAAATGTACCGATTAATTTTTCAATGACTTCAATTGAAAATATTAGATAAATTAAACCATTGTATCTTACAAGATACATTGTCACTTTTATAATTTATTTAAACTGTTATGGTATACATTGAGACGAGCCTAGCTGGCAGTTGATGGAGTCATTTTTTAATTTTAGATTTTCAGTAAAGTCGATTATAATAGTCGGATTTCGCTGTTTTTTTTTGTTCATTTTAATAGCATATACTGAGTTTCGTTGTAAAACATCGAAATCTATGATCACGAGCGATTTTTACATTTTTGTTTCAAATGAATTCCAACATCTAATGATCTAATTTTGTCGGTTAACTAATTCGACCCTTATTTTGTAATCAATTGCTATATCTCAAGTTTGGTTTGAATGCTATTATATAGGCACGCGAGATCATGTCCAATATTCACGCGGAAAAACAAACAAAAAATTCTTACTTATACACAGTAAAACTTGTTTAATCCGGAACCTGAATAATGCGGAAATCTGTCCAATGTGAACAAATTTATTGATCCCGCGTCGAAATAATAGTAATTTTATGTGTATTTATTTTGCATAAAACGGAATCTGTCCAATGCGAAAACGGAAGGATATATCTACACAATTCATTATTTTTTACAAAGCGAAAAGTCTCCACTTAATTGAATTCCCGTTAGGCCAAAAAAAAAACAATAAGGAGTGATTCCTGCTGCCGGGTGAAGTAGAGATTCTACGTGTAACTGAAATTTTATTTAGGCGTCACTGCACAACTGTTATGCGAAAACAGATACCTTCTTCTTCTATTCCAGGATTAGGTCAATGCGACCTGTTCCGGTCTCAAAGTCCATCGTAACCATTGAATCTGTCCGGGTTTCATATTAGCACTTGAGACTTCTGCGTGATATTTTTTTTTACTTGGGTGTGTTACCAGTCCAACCGCAAAACCCCCAACCTGGAGGACCAGAGTTTAATTTCGGAGTTGGAAATACAGATAACTGTCTTTCAAATAATCATTTCACTGTAAAATCTTAAATTAGTTTAAGTTCTGAGACCGATCTTTCTCAGGTAGCGTTCTGAATTTACGGAATAAAGATGGCTAAAACGCATGTATCATTGTCATTAAACGAAAAAGTGAAAGTAATTGAAGATAAATCTCCAAATTTCCGGACTGATGCTGTTGTCAAATCCATAGGGAATAACGATTTCAATGCATCTTCATGTTGGCTGGACAGTTTTAGAAGCGAAGACGACACAATGTAATGTGGAATGAAATTTGCGGGGAATCAAAGGATGTGGACAAAAGTGTAGTTAGTGAGCGGAAACCGAAACTGCATACTTTAACTTTAGAATACGCGCCCAAGAGACATTTTTAAAACTGACGAAACCGGACTGTTTTCGGTACTCTACTGTATAATCTAATCTTACTAATAAGTTTTAGTTTTTATAATGCTGAATTTTGTCTAATGTGGGAAAAAAAAAAAAAAAAAAAAGGTCCCATGCGATTCTCCTTTGGGAAAATTTTACTGTGTGTGTGTGTGTATATATATATATATATATATATATACATACATACTAGAAATCCCGGCCACGCGTTGCTGTGGCTAAGGTATACGTTAAAAATTTAAATTAAGTTGCTGTCTTTCAGCCAGATTACTTAAAACTAATACTTACACACGAAATTAATAATATTGAAAATAAAATAAACACTGAACACACTTAAATTATGAAATAATCAATATTTGTAATTCAATTGAAATTCGCGGTTGCAACAAAAACCACAGCCATCTGGATCTCTCTTCGTTAAATAATAAACCAATTACCTTACCAAATTACCTTACACCGCCATCTGTTAGAATCGTATAGAACTCACAGATAATTACACCGCCATCTGTTAGAATCATATGGAACTCACAGATAATTATAACTCTCTGTTAAATAATAAACAAATAATTCGCAATAAAAAATAATGCGACTATAAATATAGTTATAAACTACCCTAAGTCTCAAGTTGGATCAAACTGCACACAGTGTGCAAAATTTTATTAAAATCGGTTCAGTAGTTTAGGATTCCATCGCGGACAAGCAACGTGACATAAAATTTATTATATATATATATATATATATATATATATATATATATATGTATGTATATATCGGTATTGACATTTTTGGTGTTTACTAGATAGAATCGGTGAAGAGATGTTTTAAATAATTTTCACGAGGATAACTTGAATAGATTCAATCCTTCGAAATTCACTAAAAGTCTTAGGTTTCAGTAAAACTTTTTATATAAATATTTATTTTAGTATCTTTTTGCCTCTTTGTTTCTACACTTTTAATGCTTAAACACTTGGTTTTTGATAATAACTCGTTTTTTCTTCCTTTCAGGTAAGGACCATTGATTTTTAAATCATTGAAGAATCGCCATCAGAGCTGTCTTAAACTCTAAGGTATTCATATTTAAGGGGCTCGGGAATGAAACACGGAAACTGATATTTAAATCAAAATATGATTATATACATATATATAGCGTGTAATGTAGTATATTGTATTCTGATTACAATAATAATCATTTTTTAATTATGTCAAGAGATGGCAGAAATGCTTATATTTTTCTGTCCTTTTAATTACAGATTACTGTATTTACAACTTGGTTTGAGAGGTTATCTTCAAAACATTAAATTGTCAGTTACCATGTTTTACTTCCAAGTCCCTCATTTTATTTAATTCGATTTATTATAAAAATTATTTTGCTGAACAATAAGTTATTACGAAGGAAATAAGCGGTTTTATTGAAGTATATAATATATTAATTCTGCGATTTGTCCTGTGTTATATTCTGAAAATTCTAAATTTGGTATTCCTGTCAGCATATATTTCCCCTCCGCAAGGAAAGTTTTTTTTTTTTCAGTCAAGTCGACGGAGTTCAAGTAAACCGAACTTAATATACAATCGCTACAAACATAATGTTTATTCCCAGCATATAGTTTAACCCTTACTTACTTACTTACTCACTGGCACTATCGAACCCGTAGGTTCATGGCCGCACGGACATAAGCTCTCCATACATCCCTATCCTGAGCTAATGCTTTCCAATCATTCCCTGTATAATCTACTTCCCTCAAATCATAGTTAATGTTGTTCTCCCACCTCATTCTTGGTCTACCAACTGGGCGTTTTCCTTCTGGCTTTCCTACAAGAAGTTTCCATGCACGTCTTTCATTCCCCATACGCGCAACATGTCCTGCCCATCGCAGTCTACGGGACTTAACTGTTCTTATTATATCTGGCTTCCTATAAAGACCATGTAGTTCATTGTTATGTAGTCTTCTCCATTCACCTGTCTGTTCATCTCTCTTTGGTCCAAAAATTTTCCTAAGAACTTTATTCTCAAATACTCGTAATCTCCTTTCCTCCCTTAAAGTAAGAGTCCATGTTTCGCACCCATATAATATAACTAGGTAGAATAATAGTTTTATATATTTTCAGCTTAACATTTTTTGAAAGGAGTTGGGACATCAAAAGTCTCTGCAATGCATAATAGCATGCATTTCCAGAATTGAGCCTATGTTTAATTTCTTTGTGCATCTCATTCCTATTTGTGATTATTGTTCCTAGGTATTTGAATTCAGCCAATTCCTCAAAATTTCCCTCATTGTCATTAGCTTTCCATTTCCATTATATAATGTATTTCTACGTGTGACCATATATTTAGTTTTACTGATATTTACTTCCAGTCCTAATTTCTTAGTGTTACTCAATAGTGTGTGCGTGTTGGCCTTTAGTATCTCCTCGCTATCGGCCAGTAGTACTACATCATCAGCATAAACTAACAGCTTATTAATACCATTCAGTTGTAGGCCTTCCTCATTCTCTAAAGATTTAATGGCATGCTCTAGTACAAAATTAAATAGTAGAGGAGATAGTGCATCTCCTTGCTTCAACCCATTCTGGATTTCAAAAGTGTCTGAAAACTGTTTGCCTACACGCACCCTACTCGTTGAGCCATTTAGACACATTCGTATAAGTCTAACTAACTTTTTAGGAATTCCGAACTCCAGCAGGATACTATATAACTTCTCCCTCTTAATTGAATCATATGCTTTTTTGAAGTCTACATATAGTTGATGTACAGTACCATTATATTCCCATTTCTTTTCTAAAATCTGTCTTATACTAAAAATCTGATCTGTTCTAGACCTGTTTCTTCTAAATGCACATTGATGATCTCCTAGAATTGTCATCAATATAGGGAGTAAGTCTGCTTACTAATATATTTGTTAGAATTTTGTACGAAGTTGAAAGTAATGAGATGCCCCTATAGTTGTTGCAATCAGTTTTATCTCCTTTCTTATAAATTGGTACGATAATTGATTCCTTCCATTCATCTGGAAGAGCTTCTTTTTCCCAAATCATAGTAAGCAACCAGCGTATCTTGTCCATCAATTTTTCTCCCCCTGATTTTATCAGTTCTGCTGGGATCTCATCTGAACCTGATGCTTTATACATCTTCAATTTTTCAATTGCCATTTCCACCTCTAATGCACTTGGCTCTGCGACTAGCATTTCTGCTGTCTGTAACTTATCCTCCTCAATGTCCTGTTCTGTATGTACATTTAATAGCTGATTAAAATAACTTTTCCATCTATTTAATATACTCTTGGAATCTGCAATCATATCCCCATTTTCATTCCGAATTATGTTTGTTCTAGCCTGAAACCCTTTCTTCTCTATACTAATTCCCTTATATAATTCTCTAATGTTCCTATTTTTTGCATTCATTTCAAGATCATTAATCTTCTCTCTCAAATATTCCCTCTTCTTACTCTTACTCTTTACTAACTTGGTGGTTTCCCGTCTAACACTACCCAATTGCTCTAAATTTACCTCATTTGGCTCGTGTAACACATTTCATTTTTGCTAGCTTTCTTTTCTTTACGATGTCGGCACATTCCTCATCAAACCATTTCTTGTTTTGCCTCTTTTTTAAACAACCAATGCTTTCTGATGCTGACAATTTAATAGTATCTCTTATAGCCTCCCATTCTTTATTTATATCAGTTTCTTCTTCGTTTGCCACATTGTCATCTGAAGATTCCAGTACTTCAAATCTATTAGCAATTTTGATTTGGTATTCTTGCCGCATTTCATCATTTTTCAAGTTTTTTAATTCATATTTTACAGAATCATCTTTAGCGTTTGTTCCTCTCATAAGCGATAGCCGTTGTCTGATTTTCACTCTGACCAGATGATGATCCGAATTGCAGTCTGTCCCTCTAACTGATTTAACATCGATGATGCTACTGTGCCAGCGTTTATCCACTAATACATGATCTATCTGGTTCCGAGTTTCTCCATCTGGGGACGTCCAGGTGTATTTATGAATATCCTTATGCTGAAATGTTGTGCTCTTAATGAGATTCTTTGATGTGGCAAATGTGACTAATCTAACCCCGTTGTCGTTACTATCTTCATGAAGACTGAATTTGCCTATTGTTGGTTTGAATATATCTTCCCGCCCCACTTTTGCATTAAAATCTCCTAAGACAATTTTCATATGATATCGTGAAAGGCTATCAAATAAGCATTCTAATTCGTCATAGAACTCATCCTTGATCTTGTCATCTTTATCTTCTGTGGGGGCCACGCTTTCGTATTTTGCAATAAATATTGCGAGTGTAAAATGCTAGACTCCACTCAAGATATTCGATATTCACTCCATACTATGAACACATATAGACAAAGTTACTGCATCAATTGATTCAATCGTATTTCTCATTTAATTGCGGGTGTAATAATATAGGGGTACGAGTACCAGACGCTTGTTCTGGGGGTAAAGGCGACCGTCACCCAGGGCTGACAACCCGGCTGACATCAAGTGCCGATTGTCTAGAAAAAGTGGGATCCTTAACCTCCTACTACCCCAAGGTCTCCTATGACCTGTAGTGGGATCACTTTACTTTACACTAGTGATTTGTTTTATAATTTTTGTTTTTTCGTATCTCTTGGGATATGAGACTGGATGATGACCTCTCTGGTTTAAATGAGAGTTTTGGCCCCCAGCCGCTGTAGCTGGTTTTCTCAAATTGGAGCCGCTACTTATTGTAGTTACCCAATTTCCTCACGATGCTGGTGGGCGCCGGTCCCATACTGGCCGAAATTTCATCAGAACATTTCTTCCCCAATGGAGACCCGAACCAGTGCAAGTCCTATAGCTCTGCGCCAAGGCGCTTTAACCACTCGGCTACTGCGCGGGAAGGAAAATTGATCCCACTACAGGCCATAGAGACCCTTGGGACAGCAGGGGGATAATGCTCCCATGTTTCGAGACAATCGGCACTTGATGTCAGCCCTGCGTCGCGGCCGTCTTTACCCCCAGAACAAGCGTCTGGCACTCTTTTCCGTTAGAGGCTAAAGTCTACCCCAGGACCATGATGCCACCAGAAGCTTTGGGTCACTTTTAAAATCATGAACCCACCGGGACAGAAGATAACTATAAACGTCAGAGATGAAATTCCTCAAATACGTTGCAGAATACACTCTGAAAGGCCATATTCGTAATGAAACAATAAGGCAAGAACTAAAAATGTTTAATCTAAATGGAAAAATACAGAGCTATAAACAAAAATGGCATGGCATATTTTATAAATGAACTCTTCTTGGCTAACAAAACAAGCACTGTTGTACCAGCCTCAGGGCTATAGAGATGTGGAACGACCTAGAAGACGATGGGAAGATGAATTTATTCTGAGAGCGGAACAGGCCGAGGGCCTACCATGAAGATGATGACCGGGACTCGAACCCTCGTTCCGGTTTGTAACGTATTGCCCTATCCATCTATGCTACGGCGTGACCCCTACACAGGCGAAATTGCTTGAGGAAAATATCTTCCTCTCCGGAGATTTACCAGTAGCTCTGCACCAAGCCAGGATGCCTTATACCACTCGGTCAAGATAATTTAAGCGCGAGTTTAACTTGAAGGCCAATTGCTTTATAATGTGCAGGACTGAGGGGGAGGCTTGTGAGGGCGATTTCCCATCTCTGTCGTAACAGAGAGATATTAACCTAAGATAGCTCCTTACACTGGACCTAATACAATTTATGTTAAATTATTACTTGGTGGTTACCACGTCGGCACATGCGTTCATATATACAGCACACCAGAGGCACAGGCTGGGGAATTAACGGCCATTCCGATCTGGACTCTGGGCATAAATGGCTCAAATAGCAGTTTACTCCACCTGAATTGTTTTACCTCTTAAAGCTGGGATTCATAACCTTTTTATTCTCACACTTCCCTTAAAATTCACAATTCCTCTCCTTTCAGAAAGAAATGATTAATGGGTCAATTATGTTAATTCCCATAGGAATATTATTTTGACATTAACAAGTGGAAAATAATAATTATGGGGGTGGGCCTATTGGTCCGATCTGCTCCCCATTGTAACATGCGATAGGTCGCATCTTCTTGGTGTGTTTGTGCGTGCGTGCGTGAAGATACATATAACCAGGAAAAACAAATTCAGATATATAATACAGTAATGAGTATTGTCACATATGGGGCTGAAACATGACCGTATACCTTATATATATATATATATATATATATATATATCGCCCATTTAATGTAAATTGTAGCTTGAATGTACTATTCCCGTATCAGATGTAAAATTTTACATTGTAATTAATGTATCGTGTAGACAAAAGTTTGTAATATAATAAAAAAATACATTTAGAATTTCTTAAATGTTTTTCCTTTGAACGAAATGTTCCAAATATATCCCATTGATTAGAAGTGTATAAACACTGGTGTAATAATCATATGTAGAGGCTAAAAGCAAAAAAGAAATTCATACAGAAGGTACTGATTTATTATATTACAACTAAGTTTAAATTTTATATTCAATATAGTATTAATATATAATGTAATAAAAATATATATCATTCAATTGTTAAAAGCAGCAGAACTTTGTCCATTAAAAAAAAAACAAATGAGTAACTTTTGGCAACGGAAATGGATTTTATACGAAGGGCAGCAAGAATTTCAAGAAGAGAAAAAATTAGAAACTCACTTATAAGGGAGAAAATGAGATTGAAGACACTATTTTAGATTATATTAAAACTCAGCAATTAAGATGCCCAGCGAATGGAAGAGGATCGGCTACCAAAATGTGTTTTGGAATGGAAACCTGAGGGAAGACGAGGCAGAGGAAGACCTAAAACCTCCTGAAGTTAGGGAATATTTTTATATACATGAAGGAAAAAACTTTTATAACAAGGAGATTGGATGGACCGACAAAACTGGCTATTAGGAATCGGACGATGTCAAAGACATTAATCAACCGATGATCTATCTGTCTATCTAATGTAATAAAATTTGAAAAGATAATAAAATATAGAAATATTCACTTTCGCAACGTATTACACAAAGGTAAGTTTTCTGCATTTTGCTTGTTTTATCATTATCACATTTCTCCTGGTCCTGCTTACAATACGTGGGTAGCCAGGATTCATCATGTTTATAGTTTGAAAACAATCCATTGCAAATGGCAGATTTAAACGTCATCATTCTCTTTACTGTACATCTCGCCCTCTTCAGTCGTAATGCTGCTTCGCGACTTGTTTTCTTGACAGAAAATTATTTTTTATTTCTTTGTTGGTGGAGTCTTTAGAGTTTTTCTTCTGGTTTTCCTAGAAGTACAGTAGTTTCCTTGCCCACTCTTTAATTTCCCATTCCTGCCACACGACCTTCCCATCGTAGTATAAGGGATCTAACTGTTCTCATTACCTGTGATTTCTCATAAAGCTTGTGTATATCACTCTTATGTAAGTTTTTTCATTCACCTGTTGAACAATGATATAAATTTCCTTATTTCCCCGATAATATCCATCCATAGTAATTCTGCCCGAGAGCAGGTCTTTCACTACAATCATGGCATTTTCATGCTATATTTTGCAGCTTTATAGGGAATTATAGGTGTGGTAGCTTCCCGTTGCTTTCCACATCGGTGAAGGATGATGATGATAATGATAAGGATGATTATAATGGCCGGATCATTTTCGGGGACCGTTGGGCCCTAAGCTTCCTGACATTTGTCTTACAGGTGAGGAAAAACTCCGAAAAACCTCACCCAGGAGCCTGTCCCGACCGGGAATCGAACCCAGGCCCGCTGCGTGACAAGGCAGCACGCTACCTCGAGACCACAGCGGTGGACCTCGGATTTTATGATGGGTGATATATGATATTGAAGCGCCAGTAGAGTTCTTAACCTAAACTAAAGCTATATTCCAGACCATGGGCAACCACAGGGATAATTCTCTTTAAGGAAAATATCCTATGGTCTGACCGGGAATCGAAACCGGGACTTCATGAACTGTAGTCAGAAATGCTGACCACTTGCCCATGAGGCTGGTCATAACGAAAATGCAAGTCTTATTAATTGGGAGACGATTCAGATCTGTATTTTATTGTATAGTAGTGCGGACTTCAACTTGCACTTAAATGATTGCAGTTTACGGATAGGAAACTTGTTACAAAATAAAGCGGCCTTTCAATTCCCCAACGTCTCGCTTGTTAAAGTGTGGAACAGGGATTCCCCACGGACCTGTACCAGTTCGATGCCACTCTAGAAGCCGGAAAAGTATTTTTTTTTCTAATGATTGAAGAGAGCGGTCAGTATTAAACGCACATACGCTTCTGGTACAGTCTCTTTTCCTGTAAAACCTCAATAGCTATGTACAGGTGTTCGTATATCATACAACATATATCAATAACTGCCTCAAGACTACATTGTAAGTATGACATTTAAAATAAATATGAATCTATAATTCACACAACGTACCCGCATATAAACTATAAGTAAACCCTCTATTCGTCTTGGGTGTAATGTTAGAGCAAGGGATGAGATGAAGTCCCTATGATATACAAGAATGGCTGCTGTTGAAACCTTTTGCAACATCAGAAGGACAGGTTATATTAAATGAAATGTAATGAGTATAAAAAATTGGTTGAGTGACATTTTTTAAGTGAAAATGAGAGAAAAACTCTATAGCGCGACAGGCCTAGAAGGCCAGCTTCTAGGCTTGCGTTAATCACAGAGGTAGACGATCATCCGGCTTGAGATCAGCGTTCCACCTCTTGCTGACATCTAGGAAACTAAGGTAGTACTAGGATGGTAAATTTTGCTTATAGGCATTTTTATTCAGGCTTAAGGACATTTTAGGAACCTGAAAAATCTTCAGACTCGGAACTCACGGCTTGAAGCCCCTCCTAGAGAACTTACTCCTTGGATTTTTCCATTCTAAAAAAATCCATTGACCCCGGCCGGGTTTGAATCCGCGACACTCGGCACCAGAGGGAAGGAGCATAAACTCTAGGCCACCGCGGCCGATTATTATTATTATTATTATTATTATTATTATTATTATTATTATTATTATTATTATTATATTATTATTATTATTATTACTTCATTAACAGAACAAAACTAATTTCTAATCCATACTAAAAAGTATAATGTTATATGGATCGGAAGTTTGGACAATGACACAACAACATGTCAGCAGAATAACTTCAGTTTAAATGGATTTTTGGAGAACTGCCAGAAAATCTCGACTAGAAAAAAAATAGAAGTATAGAAATTAGAAAATGGATGAATGCATAAAGAAATATAATGGATGAGATTGAACCCAAAATGGTATGGACACGTAAGAAGAATGCAGGATGGAAGGCTACCAAAGACCGTCTATGCATGGAAAATTGAAAGAAAGAACAGAAAAGGAAGACCAAGAACAACCTGGAAGAACAACATTCAAAATTCAATTGTGCAGCGTATCTCTATCATCTATATAACCACGCTGACTGCTACTATTTGTACGTATCATTTATTGGATCGTCTTTTGTTTCCGTTGCATATACTAGCGTAGAGTTCATAGCATCCGAGGTTATTAATCAAAAACCTTTGCCCGGGCCCATAGGAGGCAAAGATTGATTCATCTTTCTTTCCTAAACACTTAAACATGAATCAACAATAGATCTCAAAACAGTAGAGTAGTTTATGATTCTGATTTAAACTGAATATATCATTAATGTTATTAATCATGAAAGCTAGACGGAAAATAAAGGAAGGTAGAATGATCTCCTAAATAAGTAAGTTTCAGTACAGGAATATCAAACAGCAGCATGCACATAAATAACTTGAACATTTACCAGGGTAAATATAAAAATGATGTTTAATATAAACAAGACGTCTGAAGTGGATGAAAAATATAACAAATGTAAATACTTGATCATTCTTCCACAAAAAGAAAATAAATAATAATCTTTAACATCACAAAACTATATCATACCTCACACAACATTCATACCACGGTCCAAGCCAGGGTAGTCTTTCCCCGGTCCTCAGGACCGAAACTTAGACCACGCCACTCGCGGCTCCAGACGACGTTGTCTCAACTCAAAGTTCCGATCGAATGATAATGTTCTTGATGTGCATTGCGTATTTGAGCGTTCCGAGGCAGAAGGGGAGATGCGCAGCACAAACAACGCAACAGGAGAGGGGGAAAAAAGGAGCGTGGGGGTAGATGCATAGAGAAAGGATATTGGCATAGTTCACGAATTTTACTGTCCAGGGAGGATAACGGCACTACAGTAGCGAACCGAAAATAGTACTTTCGGTTCACAATGAGGAAATTTGGTGTAACAGACGAAGACACAGAGGACAGAGAACGATGGAGAACTTTAATTAAGGGAAATTTGTGAATGTTTGTTACAAACTGTTAGTCTATAAGTCCGTAGTCATATTTTTTTAAAATTCATGTTAATTACTAAGATTGGTTGGAGAAAACCCTCAATTATGAGGAAAATTCTCAAAATAAAAGAAAATATTATCATTAATTAAAATAATCCCTTCTCTGGCTAATGTGTACTGGCGGAGAGATTCTCTTAAGATGTGATGAAAGCAATCTTTCTAGCACAAGAATACCAAGAAATGAAGCTCCTGTTCCTCCTGGTTAAATTTGACGCATTAGGCTGATCCCTATTCGTAGAAAAATATATTAATTTGAGCTGGAAGATGTTGCGAAACCTGCTAAATAAAATGATCATTATCATTATTAATGTTATCGGCATTATGTCATTATTAACATAAGTTTCAATGAATTAATATGTAGAATTCCTAGTATTTCTCTTTAAAGTAAAAAAAGGTCTTATTTTTGTAGCCAGTAGAGCTCGTAATTCGGACGTGATGGGAGCTGGGAATTGCATTAGACTGTAATAAAAGAGCCATTCACTACTTAAATGTTTAATACGTTCTCTACTGTGAGTGGAAAGTGCGTTCGCTATTTTAATTCTGCACATTTCAGTCGATTACATGTTTACGTTTCTCGACTAACTTATTTGTATCGTTCAACTTGTCACATGACAATTTGTTCCAAACAGTTTGTCACTAGAGCGAGAGAGAAAACGACGAATTTTAAAGAACAGACATGATAATGTTCATGACTGCAGTAAAAGCCATAATGTAACTAAATTTTATAAATATTACTAGTATAGCAAGAATTGTAATAATATTAATACGAGTGTGTGTGGTGTGTGTGTTTTATATTGTAGATTTTCGCTGATATAAGTATGATTAAGAAAGGTTTCTTGGGTTTTCCGCGTAACGGATTCAAGGTTGGCCTCTGGCCGATGATTCCGAAATGTTCTCACATGATCTCCTTGATAATGGCGTATGAGAACATGTCAAAACGTAGGAATCAGCGGCTAGCGGCCAATCTTGAATCCATGACACGGAAAACCTAAGAACCTTTCTTATATATATATATATATATATATATATATATATATATATAAAATATCGTTTATTTTTCTTTTCATGTCATATTTGGCCTTTATTGCTAAATGCCAAATTTTAATTATAACATCGAAATAAAGAAACGTTTCTGTTATAAAGTAAATATTCTCTTTAAATGCTTGCTTGTTATAGAAGGCACGAGATGACAGTGCGACCGATGTCCCGCTGCCTCTCTTGATAGGGAATCATATACAAGGAAGAAAAATGAATGTTTGTGTTGGGATGCCTGAGTGGAGTAATAGGTACGTCACTAACATACAAAGTATCGAGTTCAGATGCCGGTTCAGGCATTTTTTCTTTTCATATTTTATATATATATATATCACCATCACATTGTGGAAATTTTGGGCAATGAGGCAGCTGTGAGTTGTACTCTACCCAAATCCGAATCCCTATTGCTTATAAGGCCAGATCCGAATTATGCCGCCTCCCTCGAAATTCAAAGGTAGTAATTTCAGCAACGGATCAACAAAGCGACACAATTTTAAAAAATGTGCATATAAAGATATCGTTAGTGAGAGAATAAAAACAAAAATATGAATTCTGTGGCCACATGGTAAACATATGTAAGAATGAAAACCTAACTATTCACGAAAACTTATAATATTCAAATATTAAGCAATAAATTAGAGATTTACAATACTTGTGACCAAGGGGCATCTGCCATAAGAAATGTGCTACAACTTACAATGTTTTACATTATGATAGAGGGAAACAAGTTATGTGTTTTTAAAATATTAATCTACAAAATAAAAAATCACATTTATTGTATGCACTTTTACCCTAATGCCACAAAATTTAGGAGCAAGACAAATTTAATACTTTTAAAATTCATCATGAATTACCGTTGAGGTCACTATGTAATACTTAAAAATGTAAAATTGGTACCTGAGATCTCAATCGTCCTCATCTATTAAATGTCGTCATATACAGGTGGTCTTTCGAAACATATGTTTCATCTTCTGCTTCTGAAATGCTGACCATATCTAACCCCTTCATTGGATGGATGATCATCTACCTCTGTGATTAACATATGGGAATATGAGGCCCAGCTTGCTGGTAGGCCAAGCGCCTTCTAGGTCTGTCGCGTCATGAAGTTTTTAGTTGTATTACTATGTGATTTTAATTGTTGAAAGTGACTGTACTTGTTGGTTATTAATTTAAATCCATATGTAGCCCCTTTCAGATTATTTCCGTTCACCATGTCCACTTAATAGTCCAGAAGCCGTATGCAAGAGCTCCCTATTACAGCTCTATATTTACTGTCTGTTTTTCTGCAAGTGAAGGGTTACTTCCCATTTCCTACTGTTGTCTGCCCTTATTTATTGATAGGGTGGGACATTATGATTCACATTTTGTTTGAATCAGAACGAGGGCAGCTATATATTTTCTGTTAACTTAAAACTACATTTTTTTCTTACATTCCTCTAAAAAAAAGAGTGCTAACTTTGGTCTGGCATTGTTGAAGATCTTCTCAAAGTGTAAGGATTGCATTCACATGTTAAATTTTATAACATGTAAAGATAAGCAAAATAGTTTTGGGCCCTTTAAGGAAACAAACATGACACCGCTGAGGTTTAGGTTGAAGCGGGTCTGGACCTAATCTCTGGTCGGAATTAGTTTCCTGGGTATTTATTTATTTACTACTCACTCATAAGTATGAAAAAATTATAATCATGAAGGTTCAAAAAAGTCCCCGAATACCATCCTGCCAGCATAATCGCCCATATTTTGTTCGCCTTATTTGGCATGGATTCATGGGTGAATGACGTGTCTCTTGTCTTAGGCCTAAGTACCGTATTCGTGTTAACACTGGGGTGCATCCTTATGTATCATATGGACCAGAGATGAAAGAAAAATTCCGAAAATACTTCTGAGATAATAAAGAGGGTTATATATGTTTTTATTTAGAAAGACAGGGGCAGAGAAGTCAGGCTACAAAAACAGTCTATCAGTTAAATAATATATGTAAGAAATCTAATGCGATAATTTCAACATCAAAAACTAAAGTAATGGCGTTCCATGGAAAGTACCCAGTAAGAACAAAATAGTAATAGCAGATAAAGTATTGGAACAGGTTTTACACTTCCAGTATTTGGGCTGCGATATAACTTATGAAGAAGATCAAGATATAAATAAGAAAATACCGAAATTTCAACATATTTGTGGAACAATCAGACGAACACTGAGGAACAATGTAAGAAAGGATACACAGCTAAGATTTTACTCAGCGATGGCACTACCAGTATTCGTGTTAACACTGGGGTGCATCCTCATGTATCATAAGGTTGTGTGGAAGTGAGGCCTGGGTCCTGAAGCAAACAGAAAAAATTAAAATTCAGGCAGCGGAAATGAGATTCCCACGGGCTGTGAAAGAGAAGAACATACTAGAAATGAGAATATTAGAGAGGAACTAAAAGTACTTCTTCAACAAATAGAAGAACACAGGAACAATTGGATAAAACATCTGCAAAGAATGACAGATGATAGGATACCAAAGATGGCATTGATGTATAATCCTGTAGGACGAAGATCGGCGGGAAGACAAGAAAGCGTTGGGCTGAACAGATGTGAGATCGGAACAAGCAAAGACCTAATCCGTGATGAATGGTGATGATGATTTATTTAGAGAGATGGAGAGAGAAAGAGAGAGAGAGAGGTCGTATTTTAGTGTCCCAAAATCCGTAAGATATTTTGTTATTATTATTTTGCACAAAAAAATACTTTCTAAGATATACGCTCTTATATTACTTCAATTGAGTATACCAAACATGGGAACTGAGTTAAGTCACCTTCCGGAGCTGTCCAAGTGAAATGTCGAATTGCTGAACATTGCCCAGTGGAATCATTACATTATCTCTTCGCAGACTTTGTGCATCCAACATTCCTGGCTAACTTGGTATTGCCACAGTCAAACAATGTCAGAACTCCACAAATTCCGAGTTTCATCTCAAATGAAAGGAAATTGAATTCATTCGAGTATCAGAGTGATTGAAGTAAACAGGGATTACATTTTAAGTTAACAGGTAAAGTTTCATTGTTTAAGCGGCGTAAACTCTCGTGTATTATTCCCACAGGAAGAAAGTCCGCCATACAAGAACTGAGTCATCTGCAGCTAGTCGAATTTATGGTCCCATTTTTCTGGTTTAGGGGGGGGAATGTATTAGTTAAATGAAGAAATTCAATGTCTGATGCCAACTTTTTAAATTGTAGGACTAGAGTGAAAACAAACATTTTTAGTTTATATTTAAACTATCAAACTTTTATACGATTTTCATAAATATTTATTACTTTCAACATTTATAACAGTTGTTTCAATACACTGTATCTTCTACAAACGAATGTAGAGTGAAACAGCTATTACGAATGTTGAATAAAATAACTATTTATGAAAATCATAAAACTTTAATAGTTTTAATTAATAGATTAATAAAAATGGATTTTCATCAAGTAAACACCAAATCAGTTGATTAATTTTTTGCTTAATTTCGGATATCAGCTAAACCCCCAATTGTAATGATCGGATTTTGCTGACATTTGGTGAGTATCTTTCTCGTTTTGTTTTAATAGTATGTACTGAGTTTCGTTGCGAAACGTCGAAAATCGCGATCGCTGGAGCGATTTTCAAATTTTCGTTTTAGGTGTACCTAATCGTCTATTTTACTGGTTAACGTACTCAACATACTGTTTTTTTTTTAAATAGAGAGAGCTCAAATTCCCTTTTGTTTTTGGTTATTGATTGATGTATGCTAAGTTTATTTCTGGTAAATTGAAATTTCTGCGGCTTTTTTATTTACTACTACTCACTGGCACTATCGAACCCGTAGGTTCATGGCCGCTCGGACATAAGCTCTCCATACATCCCTATCCTGAGCTAATGTTTTCCAATCATTCCCTGTATAATCTACTTCCCTCAAATCATAGTTAATGTTATTCTCCCACCTCATTCTTGGTCTACCAATTTACTTAGGAATATTCCACAATACAGTGTTTCTCCTTCAATCCAAACTGATTTGTCGCCATAGGTTCCTGTCTAAAGCATCTTCTTCCCTCAAATCTCTAGCTTCCATAATTCTCCTCGCCCATCTATCCAGCGTTCTCTAGGCCTGCCTCTTTCACTTCTTCCATTAACTTTCCAATTAAGAATATTCTTTGGTATTCTCTTTTCTTCCATTCTTATGAGGTATCCATACCATTTCAAACATTTTTCTTCTATTTTTTTCTAATATTTTTTTAACTTGCATAATTTCCCTTATTGTTCTATTTCTGTCCTTATCCCTTCTTGAAATACTTGTCGATCAACTCCAAAAATCCATTTCTACTGCTAACAGCTTATTGGCTTGTTTTCTACTTACTTTTCAGGTTTCGGACCCATATAATTCCTGTTGATCAAACTTCAAATGTATGCATTATGTGTATCAACTCTATATATGATTTTAGTGAGTGGGAGATAGACTATTTCTATAGAAGCTTAGAAGTGAAGAGATCTCAAGTAGAGGGGATTTCAGATTTGTATCATTCAAAGAGGATTTAACTGCTTTTGTTTTGAATGCAGCTTTATCTTTTCACATGTCAACGAATTCTCAGTATCTGACAATTCTTTCCCCTCATTTTATAAACTGAAATTTCCTGTCGTTTCTTTGCTCCGATTTTACAGGGATTCAGACCTGACGTAATAATTTCAATATAATGTAGGTCTACACATTGCATCTCTGCTTACTGCGTATAACTGACGCTAAATATGTTTAACAGCCTACACTTTAAACATATAGGAAAATTCCAAATAATTAAAATTATATTTTTTAAAAAACTCGTCATTCCTCAGCAAATCGAATTTATGGTCCGATTTTGCTGATTAACTGAATGTGTTTTTTTTTCGTTAATTGAATCCTATGTATTCCAAGGAAACAAACTCGATAGCTGTTAAGGCGATTTTTAAATTTCGGGTTACAGGTAAACTCTCACATCTAACGGTCGGATTCAACTAATCTTTGGAACAACGTTTTCTCGTTTTATTTTAATAATGTACACATTAGAAAAAAATGTATGGAGCGATGGTCAGGCCAGTAATGCACTATGGTAGTGAGATTTCGGGTTTTCAAAGAATGGAAATACTAAATAAGGTTTATACGCAATTTCTAAAATATATTACAGGACTTAGTAAGGTCGTTTCTAACCGTGTAGTTTTATGTGAATTTGGGTCATTCCAGGACGACATAAACTGTAAAATTCGTGTACTCAAGTACTGGTTGCGGGTAATCCAAAGTGAACAAACATTGCTCAGAGCAATTTGTTACGACCACCAAATTAGAAACATAGATGTGAAATTCTGAGCAGACGAGGTTAAGAGAGAACTCCAAAAGATTGGGATGGGTTGGGTATGGAAAAAAGGGACTGAAAATCGCAAGAATGTGTGGAGAAAAATAAGGAGGAGGTACTTAGATATAAACCAACAAAATATGTTCGCCAAATCTACGGGAAAACGCTCACTGTTTTTCGGGGTAAAGAATCTTATATACTAAACCTAGGATTTAAACAGAGATCTGGGCTTGCTTGATTTAGGCTAGGGGCATGGAAATTTCTAAAAATTAGCGACGATCATGATATTCGAATATGTCCAATGTGCGGGAGCTTTGAAGACGAGATACGTACATATAGGCCTACTGGTATTAGGAAAATGTAACGATTTAGAATATTGAAGGCGTCAGTTATTACCAGAAAGATTTCTAAATTAAAATCGTGAAAGATTGGCATGCTACGAGTTAATAATAGTAAATCCAGAAAATTGGATAAACTTGGGTAAATTTCTGGACAAAACGCAGAAAATAAGAACAATACTCATTCATGTTATCAAAATGCAATACAATTAATTCTTAATAATTTTACATAACTTAATAAATGTATAATGTTATTTTATTATTATGTAACTGTAATATTATTGTGTTTTCTTTATGTAATTGTAATATTATTGTTCTCTTTTTGTTTTCTTTATAGTATTACCAAATATTACTTTATTGTAACGGACTGTCAACAGCACGTACGGCTTACTGCCCGTGCGACCCATATTTATAAATAACATTGTATATATCGTACTTTTAGTCTAATAAAGTCCTATTACTACTATAATTTATACCGCGTTTCATTGCGAAAAATCAAACATTACTGCCGCATGAGCGATTTTTATATTTTCGCTTCAGGTTATCCCCTCCCCCACTCATGGTGTTCTGGTTTTACTGGCTGACGAACTCGACCCTATTCTTGTTAACTGATTGCTATATCCCGATTATTAAATCGACATGCTGACCACCTTTATCCCTATTCTGGCGGATGATCGTTTACACTTCTGTAAATTACACATTTAGATGTGATACTAGCTGGTAGACGTAGGGCGTTCTAGCCTTATCGACACAGAGTTTTTTTAATGATGGCAAAATCTGAAAAATGCACGAGGGTCATCCATATCCGCCGGTTGTGGTGTAGTTGATGGATTTTTTAGGAGTAAAAATTTCCAGGGGAAGGTAACTTAAAATGTTCCTAGAATATGTGTATAATTATTATAATATTCATAAAGGTTCCGGTTGCTCTGAATCCCGAGCGTGAAGATTTTGGACCTCGTGAAGGAACATTAAGCATAAATTGCAGCCTCTAAGCAAAATATAGTCTGCGTTTTTATCCAAATACCTTAGTTACCTACTATGTGTCTCTTTGAGGCGATGAGCTAACCACACGTCTCTCGCTGACATAAATTAAAATAAACTTTTAAAATAAATGATTATTTTCCTGTGCAGTACAAACAATTATATTCTTCTTCTTCATCATCTTCTTCACTTCACGGACTAGGCGAACTGCCTGTTCCGCCTCACAGTTGTTCTGTCCATCTTTTCACTGGCCTTCCTACATTCCTTGAACCTCTTGGCTTGTAGTTAAATGCTGATTTTGATAATCTTGTTACATTCATTCTTTCTACACGTCTAAACCATTTCTCTGTATTCTTTGATTTTATCATTCAATGGATATATATTTAGCTCCGTTCTTATATCGAGGTGGCCAAAAAAATCGGTGTCGATTTATCAGTGACTGACATTGACAGAAGTCACCGTGTTGGTGTTAGTAATGCTGAAAGACCGCGGGGCTATAATAGTGAAATTTGTTAGTTACCGCAAGCGCAGTGAAGTTTTTCTAAGCAAGAAAAAGTTGAAAGGAAGTGGGGTCACTGTTCGCGAGGACCTAACGAAGTGTCGCTATCGCCTGCTACAAGAGAGTATACAGAAATACGGTATTCAAAATGTATGGACAATGGACGGTGCCGTCATAGCTAAAGTAAATGGCGAAAAACGCAAAATTAGATCTTCTACGGATATCAACTAGATAGGACCTGAGTGTAAAATATGTTTACTTTGTCTTTTCTTTGCTAACAATTATATTGTTAATTTATTTCTAATTTAGGTAAGTTTTAAGTTTATTATTTTTTATTTAGGACAACTTACTTGTTTTATTTTAATTTTTTAAGTTCTTTGTTTAGCTAATTTATTTTAATTTTATTAGAGTTATTACAGTACATAGTTTATTTTTACTTTCTGCTATTGGCAACATTGAGCTGACAAATGAAGACTTGTTTGTAACCTCTGACTCACTCACCTTCTCCAATCACCCTCTTATTGTGCAGACAACTTTTAACGCAGGTAGCAACATTCCTCAATCCCAACCATCCCCTCCAACAACAAATACTACTAGTCTACTTAAGAATGCATTTTCTATTGATAAATCACTTAAAATCGCTCACGTAAATTCACAAAGCATTCTGTCCCACTTCGATGAGTTTGAAACCATATTTTCATCTCTTGGACTGAGCGCCATTTTAATTTCGGAAACCTGGCTGACCCCTTCCATACCTTCGTCCCTTGTTCACCTAGACGGATATACATTGCTCAGAAATGACAGAATAGATAAAAGAGGTGGAGGAGTTTGTGCCTTTATATCAAATGAGCTTAATCCAAGAATTGTCCACAAGTCCCCTTCTGTATATTCCGCTCGCCCCGAGTTCTTATTCGTAGAAATTCAAGCCAGTCTAAAAAAATGTCCCTTATGCATTGTATACAAACCTCCAAAAATAAGGCACCTTTCGGATCTAGAAAACGCTCTGAACGATTCATTACCTCATTATGAACACGTTATTGTCGCAGGCGATTTTAATACAAATCTTCTTCAGACTGACTCACCAGCCATACAACTTAAAAATATGTTCCAAAGCTTAAATATGACAATTGTTCCTTTCTCTGCCACACATCATACTGCTAATACCGACACTCTAATGGACTTAATAGTGACTACACATCCACAGAAAGTACTGTCATATGGACAAATTCCTGCTCCCGGCATATCTGCTCATGACATTGTATTCGTAGAATACTCACTCCAATGTCCTAAAAGACGCTCTAAATTGATTACGTACAGAAATTTACAAAACATAGACGATACTAAACTAAAATCAGACGCTTTAGAACTACCTTGGTACACAATATGGAATCTTAGATCAGTTGATGAAAAAGTAGACACATTTAATACACTGATATTACAACTATATGATAGACATGCACCAGTAAAAACCCGACGATTTTCTCGCGCCCCTGCACCCTGGATGAATGACTCAATACGTGAACTTATGTCAAAACGAGACAAAGCATACCGAACATACAGACGACATAAAAATGACGAGAACTGGCAACTGTACAAACAACTTAGAAACACAACTACACAAACTATACGCAATGCCAAACTACGACACGCCCACAGTATAATCGGACCTGAAATAAGTGCACGGGACACTTGGCGAAATCCCCGTGCAATGGGACTTAGACAGTTGAATCCCTCAACTGACTCTATAGACATTTCTGTAGATGACTTAAATGAACATTTTACCTCAATACCCATGACACCTCCAGACAACAAGACTAAAATAGACATTCTTAAAGACTTATCCCCATCCCCCCCCCCATATAGGAAGAGATAAATTTTACTTTAACGACATTTCGCCTATAGACGTTAAAAAAGCACTCAAGCGGATTAAATCCAATGCACAAGGAACAGATAACATCAGCATTTTAATGCTAAATAAAATCATTGACATTATACTACCCACAGTGACTCATATTTTTAATGCTTCCCTTATAACTTCTATCTTCCCTACTGTATGGAAACAGTCTAGAGTTCGGCCTATACCAAAAATAAGTACACCTACTAACTGTAATGACTACCGACCGATTAGCATCCTTCCGACATTATCTAAAGCCCTGGAACATATTGTACATAAGCAAATGACTGAATATCTCCAAGAAAATCACCTCCTTGATCCTTATCAATCCGGCTTTAGATATGGTCATAGCACAACACCACAGCTTTGCTAAAAATTACTGAAGATATTCGTGAAGCCGTGGACAGACGTCAATTGACTCCTTTAACCTTACTTGACTTCAGCAAAGCTTTTGACACAGTAGACCACGACTTACTTATGATAAAGCTCAAGCACCTATACTTGTCTGACAGCGCTGTATCCTGGTTCGACTCATACCTGCACGGTCGTCAACAATACGTTTCATTAAACTCTAGATCTTCGTCTTGGCGCAACGTGCCGGCTGGAGTCCCCCAGGGCAGTGTTCTCGGACCTCTTCTTTTCTCAATCTACATAAATGACTTGCCAACTGTACTAAAGCACTGCCGTTATCACCTCTACGCTGATGATCTCCAAATTTACCTACATTCACCTCCTCATTCTCTCTATAACAGCTTGACAAAAATGAATGACGATCTCATATCCATCTTTAACTGGTCTTCAAGTATCGGTCTAAATCTAAATCCTAACAAGTCACAAGTAATTCTAAATGGGACAACAAAGACTGCTTACAACCTTTGACATATCTACACTACCAAACATTACTATAAATAATATAATTATCCCTTATTCTTCTTCAGTAATAGATCTTGGACTACATCTAGACGCAAATTTAACCTGGCAAACACAAGTGAAACACATATGTAAAAAGACTTTCTCCATCTTACATTATCTTAGACGTTTAAAGAATTTTCTCCCAGTTTCGTTAAAACAAATCCTTGTGCAGAATCTTGTGTTACCACACTTCGATTATTGTGACATTATATATAATGATCTAAACTATGACTTGTCGCAGAGACTGCAGCGTGTTCATAATGCTTGCGTTCGATTCATTTTCAATATCCGCCGTTATGACCATATTTCCGAACACTTTAATAACCTCTCTTGGCTCCGTCTTACTGACAGACGTAAATTGCACTCTCTTTCACTACTTTTCAAGCTTCTGAATTCCTACATCCCTACTTACCTGGCGTCTAAGATTTGAGAAGTTATCCTCTTACCACAATATTGACACTAGATCACAAGATAGCAGTCTGCTAACAATTCCTCTTCATAGCACTTCCTCCTATTCTACTTCCTTCACAGTAGCCTCTGCCCGCTCCTGGAATCTCCTTCCTCAAGATATCAGGGGTTGCCGCACACTTGGTGCCTTTAAGTCACGCTTATACAGTTACCTGTTGTCTAATAATTAATTTTTCTCTATTTATTTAATTTTATACTATGTCATTAATCTTTTCCTGTTTATATATATATATATATAGTACATATATATTTAATTCGTTAAATTTAGAGTAAATCAAAATACATTATAAATATTAATTGTATTGTATTCATAACTTGTAATCGTTTATATTTATATATATATATATATTGTAATTTAGATTTAAGACTATTTTTTGTTTGTATTTTTTAAACCTGGTTGAGTGGTAGACAAGGCCTTAAGGCCTTAACTCTGCCAGGTAAAATAAAGCTATTATTATTATTATTATTATTATTATATCTTCATTCTTTATCCGATCTATTCTTGTGCAGCCTTTTGTTCTTCTAAGGAAGTTCATTTGTACGCTTCGTATTCTACTTTGTAATTTTGTGGTCATTACCCAAGTTTCGCTTCCATAAAGTAATGCAGGAACTGCCAATGTTTTATAAAACTTCAATCTAGTTATCTCTTCTTGTTTTATTCTTTAATGTTCTATGTACCTATAGTTCCACATATCGTTCGAAATCTTGACAGTTTCATATTTACGTCTCGTTCAGTGTTTGTGTTTATAGTGAAATTACAACCTAAATAATTAAAATTTGTTACTTGTTGTCTATGATGATTTTTGATCTTATATGCTCACTTCCCCAGAATGCCATTATTTTCGTTTTCTTTTGATATTTTTTAATTATATTCTTGGCATAACTGATTTATTTGATGTAAAGAGTACTGCAAATTATTTCAATTTTCTTGAATAATAACCACAAAAAAAAGAAGAGAACATAACCTACAGACGCATGTTGCTTTCATTGATTTTGAGAAGGCATTCGATCGTGTTGATAGAGATAAGTTATGGAAATTCATGGCTCCCCGCAAAATTAATCCATGTGATACAAACAATTATAATATTTATAATTTTTTTACTACTTAAATTCCTTTGGCCAGCAACCAATCGAAGGGACTATTATTATGCTTTCAAGTCTTATACGAGAATTTTCCGGAAGAAGCTGGAGGGAAAATTTTCTATAGGATCGTAACAGGCCTTGGCCTAATACTTGGAAGGAAGAAGAAGAAGAAGAAATATGCTCACTAAATAATAGATATAGAAAAATCTTTTTTGAGAATTTAAATAACTCCACGGCGCGACAGGTCTAGAAGCCTTTGGCCTTCCAGCCGGCTGCTGGCCTCTCATCACTATGTATTAGGCCTAATTATAGAGGTAGACGATCATCCAGTCAGTGTAGAGGTGACATGTGGTCAGAATGACGGGTCCCCCAGCCGTGACAGCTGGTTTTTACTTAACCAAAATTTTAAATTAGCTTGATTTAGTAACTCTCGCAAAGGAGCATTCTTGACACACGTGGGGATGTACTGGTAAGACAGACCATCTAATCCAGAAATATCTGGACTTACTTGGCTGTACATAGTATCAGCAGAGGGAGATGAAAGGGAAACGGTTGAAGGAAATGGAATAAGGAGAAGGTCACGTTCTGATCTCAGACCAGACGGAGCCCACACAAAACTCTTTCCCTCGTTTCCATCTCAGATCGTATAAATTTTACTGCCACTTGTACTGGTCTTAAATAATTCTCAGCTACAATTTCATCAGCGGCGGGCGTAATCATTGGTGCCATGTAAATGTCCAATACCTCCTAAACATCATTATTTATTGACGCTTTAACGCCTAAGATCACGTCGCTTCTAAAAATCTTTGATTGTATCAGGTAGGCTATGTACTTCATTCTATTGTATTTATTTTATCACTATGATTTCATTTGCCTTTTTGTGGTCCGACAGGTCTGGTTATCCGTCATACTTGTATACTATAGGCTACATCTGTGTTTCCAGTCATCCATTGTGTAATCTACTTCCCTCAAATCATGTTTAATGTTATTGTCCTTCCTCATTCTTGGTCTAACAACTGGGCATTTTCTCTCTGGTTTCCCTACAAGAAGCTTCCATGCATCTCTTTCATTCCCCATTCATGCCACATGTCCTGCCCATCGCAGTCTACGAGATTTAACTGCTCTTATTATACCTGTCTTCTTATAATGACCAATAGCTCACTTATGTAGTCTTCTCCATTCACCTGTCTTTGGTCCAAAAATGTTCCTAATAACTTTATTCTCAAACACTCGTAATCTCCTTTCCTCCCTTAAAGAAAGAGTCCATATTTCGCATCCATGTAATATAACTGGTAGAATAACAGTTTTATATATTTTCAGTTTAAAGTTTTTTTTTAAGGAATTGGGACCACAAGAGTCCCTGTAATGCATAATAGCACGCATTTCCAGAAATGAGCATATGTTTAATTTCCTTGTGCATCCTATTTGTGATTATTGTTTCTAGGCATTTGAATTCAGCCACTTCTTCAAAATTTCCTTCATTTGCCATTATCTGTTCATTTTCGTTATGTAATGTATTTGTATGTGTGAACTTATACTTAGTTTTATTGATGTTTACTTCCAGTCACAATTTCTCAGTATTACTCAATAGAGTGTGCGTGTTGGCCCATAGTATCTTCTCACTATCGCCCAATAGTCCTACATCATCAACATAAACTAACAATTGGTTAATACCATTACGTTGTAGGCCTGTCATTACTATATAGCATCGTGTAATTAATTAGTTCATTGGAAATAAGATGCAGTGGCCGCCACTGAATGAAGCACTGATTACTTGTGTTACAGCCGCGAGTGCTTGCAATCTGGAATGGTCGTCGCTATTTCCCCTAATGCATCTCCTATCCGTAATTCGTAATACTGGCGTCGTGTGTTATTACTAGAGAGGGATGTGCATGTTTTATAGGGGTATGCAACGCCAGTAACATTTAGGGCTTCTCCCTCACCACCACAAATTTAGTAAGCACCAGAAAACTATAACAAGTATCCACGTATTGCTCGTTCGTCATTTCCCTACTCTTCTCCTCTTATTTGGGAAATTCACGGAATGCATGTATATATGCTATATATTCAACTTCCTAACTCCCCCCCCCCAACTGCGTGGTTTTTACTCCCTCTTGTGTGTGTAATTTGCTCTTTTACAAAACGTATAATTTATTGTAAAAATATTTTGTAAGCATTTACTGTTATTTCTGTGTGGAATATAAAATAACCAGTCGGTCCTGCTGTTAAGAGAATACCTTACTTGCCTCTAGTTCCGGGGTTTGTGGGTTCAAATTCGGTTAAGTCTAAAATGGCGTCCAGAGTGAACATCGGTACTATCCGACACAACGGAACATTGACCTGCTTCGTTTGTGGATCTTCTTCGTCACGGTTTAGGCTTATTTACTAGCCTGTTCCGGCTCCAAATTGCTGCTGTTTCCATCTTATCTTTGGTCTCCGCAAACTTCTCCTTCCTCGTGGTGAATAGTTGTATGCTGATTTTGCTATTTTATTCTGTCATCCTTGTTAAGTGGTCTTTCCAGTTTGTTCTGTATTTCACTATTGTTGTGTTTAATTGTTGTCTTATTTCTGTGTTATGTTTTTTTTTTTTTTTTGCCTGTTCTTTGATATCCTGCTATTGGTCACTTTGCGTTTGTCGTTATCCGTTGAATAGTCCGGCTATCCCTTTGGAGCTTGTAAGTATTTTTAAGTTAGTCCTATGGAGGGGCTGTCTCCTTAAAGCTTTTCGACTTGCTTTCTTGTGTTTTATCCCCACAAGGAGGGTTGCCTCTTCCGCCTTCTGCCGATTGAATACTTCACTCTTGTTTCCCCGAGCTGGGTCTCTTATTTCATCCCCAGAGATTCGGTTGCCACTTCCGCCATTTTCGCCGTTCCGATATTTCTATCCCCCGCCGTTGTCTGCCGTTGTGGTCTTCGTGTTTGCAGTTTCCAGTGTGGTCGTTGGTCCCACGTTGCGGATTATCCTTTGTTCCCTCTCATCTTATCTAACAGCAAGCCAATACTTCCCGGTTATGATCGTCTGGGTCATTGGTACTAAGCCTCCCTACCACGCCAAGGTAATAATCCACAGGTAGGGTTTGTGGATGATTGGATGATTTGCGAACTAATACCGTACCATCGCGCGTACATTCGCTTCATGTCAATCTGTGAATTTCAATGAATGTTTGTTATGCTGGAATACTAACAATGATGAACAATGTAAGTGCTTCATTTGCTATTTTTTCCTGACTATACATGGTTAGTATCTACATCCGCGCGACGCATCAACAGTGCTGCTATGGCTGGAAGTAAACGTTCCACTATGACTTATAATGTACGGTATGTCCATGGTAACTTAGGGAGTTAACGTTTCGTTAATATTGATTTTCCTTTGCGTTATTTCGGCGTAAGTGAAAACACAAGCGTTGTTTAAAATCTCACAAAACACTTTATTTCCTTCCACAAAATATCAGTAGATTTTTAATCGTACTTTTAACTCACAATTAATCTTCTTTCAATGTTTATCTCAGTCACTGATAAATCTGTTCTCAATTTCTCGTATACAACACAAGACACTGCTATCGCCGTCAAACCAATACTGCCTGATGTCTGAAAAGTAGTTCTTGGTGGAAAGGCCCTGCGGCTAGCCAAATTAATGACAAGCGGTGAGCAATTCCTTTTGGTTCTCCTGGATGTCCAGAAAAGGAGAACCCCGGGTTCCTTATAAAGCATTTGCCCCGGTGTGATTTAGAAAATGTATAGTTACCGATATAATAAATAATAAACGAATTATCGTCATTCTAACATGCATGGTAGCAGCTGTGTGCATGTTTGATTATAAATGTTTGAAAATGGCGCTTGTGGCCGTTAGCCAATGAGAGGCGAGTGATTTTATAAAGTGTTTATTATTATATAATGTTATTTAAATACCGGGTTTAAATGTTTTCCATGATGTATGTATTGCTTATTGTAAGCTAATGCATGTGTTTTAATTTATTTAGTTTAATTTAAATATCTTAATGTCACGAAAAATGTCTCAGCCATTCGCGTGGCCGTCTGTTGGTGCCACGCCCCTTTTTTAGAATTATAATATTACGTTTGATTAGAAATATATAATTGTATTATATTGATTTTTAGATGTATTGATTGTTAGATTGGATATATGTTAAATATGTTTTCATTTATTTCCGATGTTTTAAAGTGCCTAAAAAGCAGCTGAGTTTCGAAGCCAATTGGATGGCAGTGTGAGATTGCCACGCCTATTTCGTGGGCTTATAAAATTTTTCGTTAGAGTTTTACTGTATCTTGTAATGTTTCAAAGTCGATCCCAAGAAGCTAGCGCTCCATACAAGGAGAATGACCGAAAAACCAGCTCCATGTCAGAAATGAAATATTTTCAATTCCTTTCAATCCACTTTACCCGCCTCGGTGAAAATTGGGAGTGAAATTTACTGGTGGGAGCTAGGGGACTACTCCGGCATTTGCTTTTGACGCTAAGGAAACCACCAGAAACCTTTAGCTGAGTAGTTATCTGAAAGAGAATTATATAATTACATTTATATAGGTTCTAGTACTATTCTATGACACAGGATGAAGCCCATCGGCCATCCGTTGCGCCACGTGTCATAGATGTAAAATTTTTGAAGATTGGAAGTTTAATTTTGTTAAATAGCCGTTAATTTTGAATTTAGAATAGTTATGGAATTAATATTTACTGGTGGGATCTAGGGGCATACTCCGATATTTATCTTAGCGCTAAGGAAACCACCGAAACCTTAGCAGAGTAGATTTGAAGTTAGTGAGAATGGATCGAAATATGGTCAAATCGGTAGGGCCTTCCAGCTTTTAGAGGTGAGTAGCTGGTTTTTCACCTATTTTAATTATTTCAGGACGGTTCTTATAGGCGAATAGCCGTCAAAATCACCTGTCGTGTCAATAATTTGGATACTGATAGGTAAGTGCACAATCATCGTATATTGACCATGATGAGATCTGGTCTTTTTTCCAGTGTATCTGTTCTCACCGCATTTATATAGGCGCGAGGAACTTTCCAGATACAGGCCCGAGACGACTCGACTGTAGAAGCCTCCGGCCACCGATCCCTCCCGAACGTGAAATACAGATGTTAGTAGAGACATCTGGAACCTTAGCCCAGACACTTCGGCCGATTTGCGCGGGCCTTTTGACTTGCGATTGGTGACTCGCAGTTCTGACCAATGCGTAATTTAAATTTCGCTACACGATGCATAGCAATATTTTAATAGAAAGTCATTATATCTCACTGGTACTATCGAACCTGTAAGTTCATGACCGCGCGGAAAATTGCTCCAGGGGCCATAATATTTGTTTCCTCGCAACGAAACTGAGAACAAATTATTTAATTAGCACAGGGAAGATACATTCTGCAAACCAGCAAAATCACACTATAAATTAGACTAGGTGAGGAATTTCTTAGTTTATGCAGCTCCTTCGTGATGGACTTTTTATGTCTTTGAAAACTGGTTACTGTGAAAGTTTTTTAAATACCACTAATCAAGGACTTATCAGTATGTTACACTCCATAATGTTAATGCGTTTATAACTTTGTTTAAACATTGTTGTTTTTAGACATTTGTAATTTTTGTCCAGTTTTCAACAGAGAGAATAATAAACGTGTAGGTCACATACTAAAAGTGGACAGATAGAAGATAATTATAACGTATAAAATATTATTCCGTCAACTGAGCATGAAGATTGATGGGTCCATCACTATATCGTGGTGGTGTTATCTGTACTTTCAACTCCGGATTCAGGATTACGATACCAGAGTATGAGATTTTAAATCCTATTCTTGAAGTTATAGTTGAGTCATGTAACATGGTATCCATGTACTTGTCTAACTCAGTAGTGCTATCCAACTCGTAGGTTCATAGCCTCTTTGACATAAGCTCTTCATACATCCATATCCTGAACTAACGTTTCCCAATAATCATTCATGATTAATGTTATTGTCCCACCCCATTCTTGGTCTAACTCCTGAGCGATTTCCCTCTGGTTTTCCTACGAATTTCCATGCCCCTCTTTCATTCCCCGTACCTATTTTTATAAATAATTATTTTATGATATTAAAATAATTACATTAATGATTGCCTTGTCACGCAGCGGGCCCAGGTTCCATTCCCGGTCGGGACAGGCTCCTGGGTGAGGTTTTTCTCGGGTTTTTCCTCACCTGTAAGACAAATGTCAGGAAGCTTAGAGCCCAACGATCCCCGAAAATCATCCGGCTATCATCATCATTATCATCGTCATCCTTCTCCGGTGTGGAAAGCAACGGGAAGCTACTACACCTATAATTCCCTAGTAAAGCTGCAAAGCATAGCATGCAAATGCTATGATTGCAGTGAAAGACCTGCCTTCGGGCAGAATTACTATGAATGGATGGATATTAATGATAGTAATAATAGTCCACCGCTGTGGTTTCGAGGTCACGCATCGGATTCAGGTTCGATGCCCGGTCGGGACAAGTTTCTTGGTTGACCTTTTTTTTTCGGGTTTTTTCCTCTTCTGTATGGCAAATGTCATGAAACTTTAAAACACAAACGGTCCCCGAACATCGTCTGACCATCATTATCATATTCATCTCATTAGATTAAGTTTAGGATTAAGACATCTCCTGGCGCATCATTACCATCACCATCACCTATCATATCATGGGGACAGCGTAACTTCGCCTTCCAGGCACCCAATCTCAGAAGTGGGTTACAATACGCTAGTCCAGGAGAGAATACCAGAAATGCCCAAATGACAAACGGTGGCATTGAAACAAAAATAGTAATAATTTAACTTCCAGGATAAGTAAATTATGGTCTAGTGTAGTCGGTTAAGGCAATACGCTAGATACGAGAAGGTTTGGGATTCGTGTCCCGGTGAGGTCAAGATTTTTAAACTGACTTAAAACCTTCTGTTTGCACCATAGCCGTGGGATAGACTCAGCTTCTAACGGAATTGTGTACCAGACCATTGGAGGTAAAGTCAGTCGTCAGCAGCGCTGTCAATCCGGCTGGTATCTAGTCTCAATTGTCTAAAATGGTGGTAGTCTTAACCTCCTACTACCCCAAGGTCCTCCTGAGCTCTGCAATGGGATCTCTTTACCATCTTTATACTTACGGATAATTATGATATTTGATACAGCGGGCCCATATTCGTTCTCCGGTCAGTTTATGTTGTCCAGAATTAAATAACCTCTGCCGACATGTCCAGTAATCCTCGGGAGACGAGGGTGTGTACAAATGCCTACAAAAGGAGAGGTTAAACTAAGAAAAAGAACTTGGAGTTAATTAAATGGAAGGCAGTGAATTTTACGTAAATTTTAATCTGCAGGAATGTTAGGTTTACTGAAAATCTCTTTGAAGGTGTTCCATTGTAACTGTGAAGGGAAGCTGCTTGGAGTCTGCAGTCGTGCACAAATGCGCTTTGTTTACTTCTGGTACGTTATTTTCTTATAGCCCGCAGCTTACCAAGCCCCCGAGCCTATGTCACAGAAGCCCTGCTTTTTACTGAAATTAATTAGCCACACTACAAACTTAAAGAGAATATTATCACCACAAATCTCTTCTCATACTTGTTTTATACTTTATTCTTATTTATAAACAGTTTAACATCTAGGGTTCGTTTCGCATCTGGACTCTATGCTTATAGGCTACATTGTAATAACTCATTTACTGGCATTATCGAACCCATAGGTTCATGGCCGCTCGGACATAAGTTCTCCATACGTCCTATCATGAGCTAATGTTTTCCAATCATTCCCTGTATAATCTACTTTCCTCGAGTCATGGTTAGTGTTCCTCAAGTCATGGTTAATGTTATTCTCCCATCTCATTCTTGATCTACCAACTGGACATTTTCCCTTTGGTTTTCCTACAAGAAGCTTCCATACACGTCTATCAATCCCCATTCGTGTTACGTGTCCTGCCCGTCACAGTCTACGAGACTTAACTGTTGTCATTATATCAGACTTCCCATAAAGACCATGTAGTTCACTGTTATTTAGTCTTCTCCAAAAATTTTAATAAGAACTTTACTTTCAAATACTCGTAATCTTCTGTGCTCCCTTAAAGTAAGAATCCACGTTTCGCATCCATATAATATAACTGGTAGAATAACAGTTTTATATTTTTTCAGTTTAACGTTTTTAGAGAGGAGTTCGGACGACAAGAATCCCCGTAATGCTTAATAGCACGCATTTCCAGAATTGAGCGTACGTTTAATTTCTTTGTGCATCTCATTCCTATTTGTGATTATTGTTCCTAGGTATTTGAATTCCGCCACTTCCTCAAAATTTACCCCATTTGCCATTAGCTGTCCATTTCCATTATATAATGTATTTATATGCGTGACCATATATTTAGTTTTATTGATATTTACTTTCAGTCCCAATTTCTTAGTGTTACTCAATAGTATGTACGTGTTGGCCTTTAGTATCTCCTCGCTATCGCCTAATAATACTACATCATCAGCATAAACTAACAGCTTATTAATACCATTGAGTTGCAAGCCTTCTTCATCCTCTATTGTAATATAAAAAACTAAAAACATAGAGTCGCGAATTGATGTGTCTAACTTGTTTAGGAGTACCAGCCGTATCTTTATAACGGGGTTTTCCCCTTCTGCCTTAAATTTATAACAAGGCTTCATTATTTTAAGTTCCGACATGTTGATTTATTATAACATACTGTCAGTCCCGGGGAAACAAAAGCAGCTGTGAAGGGAATTTTTTCTCTCATGGGTTCTTTGTGGACACAAGAAACGCACTCTTTATACGTCAAGACTGTGAAAGCTGTAATTGCTATCAAGACACTCTTGATATTTTGTGTATTGACTTTTTATGAGAGAATACTGAAAGTAGAAAACCTCTTGTAGAGATCATTATCTCCACTTTTTTATCCAATGCCACCGGGTTGAATTATGACATTTCTGGCATTATCTCCTGGCACTGGCGACATTGTAATCCATCTCTGAGATTTGGGCGCCTGAATGGCGGAGTTAATTATTTATTTTACGTGATGGAGTTAAGACCATAAGGTCTTCTGTTCCACTTCACCAGGGTTAAATTATACATACAATAGCATTACGAATTATCTATAATTTGATTAATAATAGGCATAGGCTACACTATACAGATGATAAGGAAAGAACAAAAATATTAATACTCCTAATTCTAGGAGATCATCAATGTGCATTTAGAAGAAACAGGTCTACAACAGATCAGATTTTTTAGTATAAGACAGATTTTAGAAAAGAAATGGGAATATAATGGTACTGTACATCAACTATACGTAGACTTCCAAAAAGCATATGATTCAATTAAGAGGGAGAAGTTATATAGTATCCTGCTGGAGTTCGGAATTCCTAAAAAGTTAGTTAGACTTATACGAATGTGTCTAAATGGCTCAACGAGTAGGGTGCGTGTAGGCAAACAGTTTTCAGACACTTTGAAATCCAGAATGGGTTGAAGCAAGGAGATGCACTATCTCCTCTACTATTTAATTTTGTACTAGAGCATGCCATTAAATCTTTAGAGAATGAGGAAGGCTTACAACTGAATGGTATTAATAAGCTGTTAGTTTATGCTGATGATGTAGTACTACTGGCCGATAGCGAGGAGATACTAAAGGCCAACACGCACACACTATTGAGTAACACTAAGAAATTAGGACTGGAAGTAAATATCAGTAAAACTAAATATATGGTCTCATGTAGAAATACATTATATAATGGAAATGGACAGCTAATGACAAATGAGGGAAATTTTGAGGAATTGGCTGAATTCAAATACCTAGGAACAATAATCACAAATAGGAATGAGATGCACAAAGAAATTAAACATAGGCTCAATTCTGGAAATGCATGCTATTATGCATTGCAGAGAGTTTTGATGTCCCAACTCCTTTCAAAAAACGTTAAGCTGAAAATATATAAAACTATTATTCTACCAGTTATATTATATGGGTGCGAAACATGGACTCTTACTTTAAGGGAGGAAAGGAGATTACGAGTATTTGAGAAATAAAGTTCTTAGGAAAATTTTTGGACCAAAGAGAGATGAACAGACAGGTGAATGGAGAAGACTACATAACAATGAACTACATGGTCTTTATAGGAAGCCAGATATAATAAGAACAGTTAAGTCCCGTAGACTGCGATGGGCAGGACATGTTGCGCGTATGAGGAATGAAAGACGTGCATGGAAACTTCTTGTAGGAAAGCCAGAAGGAAAACGCCCAGTTGGTAGACCAAGAATGAGGTGGGAGAACAACATTAACTATGATTTGAGGGAAGTAGATTATACAGGGAATGATTGGAAAGCATTAGCTCAGGATAGGGATGTATGGAGAGCTTATGTCCGTGCGGCCATGAACCTACGGGTTCGATAGTGCCAGTGAGTAAGTAAGTAAGTAATTATTTTCCTTCTTATTCTTCTGCTTCTTCCTCTACCCATGAACGCTGACAGCTTGTTGCATGTCAATTTACTTCAGGTCCGGGTATGGTGACATCCTTCCATCGTAATTGTGGTCTTCCTAATGGCCTTTTCTACTGAGGTGCCCAGTCACGTACTTTCTTCACTAATCTATTGTTTTCCATTCTGTCTATGTGATCGTTCCAATTTAGTCTTCTATCATTTATCCAGTAATTTAGGCCCCTATAGGTTCAATTTCACATTCTTAATATTAAAATAATAACAATAATAATCTGATTAAATAATTAGCTAGCAAAGAACGTACAAAATATAAAATAATAATACAAATATACCCACAACACGGTTATATATTATATTGTCTAAGGAAATATTTAGTGAGTTATTTAAACTGTTTTCGAGTCGGGCAGCCCTTGATATAGGCGTAAGAGGGGAAGGAATTCCAGAGTCGGGTGGCTGAAACAAGGAAGATGAGGAATAGTGAGATGTTCGTTGTAGAGGAATAGGTAGAGTTAAATTTTCTCTCGATCATGTGTTTAAGTTATGGTGGGAAAATAGTGAATGGAAGCGAGTTCATGGCCGCGCTGATATAACCTATCTACGCTTCCCTAACCTGACTTAATATTTTAATCATTATTATTATTTTATTATTATTATTATTATTATGAAAGAGTGGAGAATGCTGAGTTTGCAGTGAAAGACCTGCTCTTGAGCAGAACACTATGAATGAATGAATAATTTATTATTATTATTATTATTATTATTATTATTATTATTATTATTATTATTATTATTATTATTATTATTATTATTATTATTATTATTCAACAGGTTTTAAATGTATATATCTTCCTGAGCCCAATATTAAGTTTTGATTATATTCCTCCATTCATCTCTATCCGTTCAGTCACCATCTTGCAGTCCCCTGCCCATCATCAAATTCATAATTCTCTCTTTACATGGATTCTTTGGTCTCACTAATATTTTCCTCCCATTTAGAACCCACTCAAAATTCCTAACTGGCAATCTATCATCATCCATCCTCTTCGGATATATTTTTCAATCATTCCCTGTATAACTCACCTCCCTCAAATCATGGTTAATTATATTTTCCCAGTAGGCATATACAGAGATTTTTTTATTATTCTGGTCGCCATAATTTATCGTGTGGATCTAGTAACAGTTGGTGTGGAAGATTCAATTTGCTATTTATTCTATGATCGTGTACTTAATTAATTATGGTCGTGAACATTATTGCAGTCTTCGCTACACGCTCGTTTTCCAATATACGTCACCCTTATAGGTACATAACTTGGGTTTGAAATAATTTGGTAGTTAGGAAAGAATGTCGTTTTCATCTCTAGTTAGGAATGGCCATATTGGCTATTGGCCAAGGAAGTGATTGCCAATAACTTATTTGGGGGAGGAATGAAAGAAGGGGAGACTGTTGTAGGACTAGAATTAAAGGAGAAATAGAGGGTTGGGGTGACGGAAAAATAGGGAAAAAGAATGGAAGTGTAAGTGAAAATGGAGGATCATCAGTGAAGGGTCGGAAACATTTATCCACCTGCTATTCCATCCCTTTGTCTCGTCTTCAGTCAGTCTTGCTGCTTTCAGACTTGATTTAAGTTGTTCTCTTTTAATTATTTCTCAAGATGTTATCTGAGATTTTTCTTCCTTAATTATCATTTAAAATATGTTTCAACATCGTTGATATTTGGATACATGGCCAGGAATACTAATTTGTTCGGTCTTTTCTTAAATAATAATTTTTTACTTATGTAATTCCGAAACAGATTCTTCTTTACAAACCAGTAGGAAAAATAAATGTTGGAATACCCAGTAAAAAGATGAACAGATCAATTCTAGCATGAGAACAGACCTTAAGGTTTAATCATTGATGCTGATGATTATTATTATTTCATCTTAGTCACAGATGAACAAGGAAACTGTCAACCATTGCATGCTTATTGCCTTGAAATTTCTGCCATAGAAGCATTGTGATGTACCAAGGCTGTGTACAAAAAATTGCCCGTCTTTTTAACTGTAAGCAAATAAAATCCAGCGCCAAATATATTATTTAAACTATAGGGAAGTAATACAGCTCCTGTATTGGCAGACTGGATAATCCTCATTAACCGCCGCGCCGTCCTCACCGCGTCCCTCATTCCACTTCATAACTCATGCAGAGATGTGCATCTGATCCATACAGTGATTTGTCATTGCTGGATTCTGGCTTTGATTTCTATGCTTTGTAGTTAAAATGGCAGATATTTTTTCTGGTCACAACTTTGGTACATCACAACGCTTCTTTTGGAGAAATTTCAAATAGGTTTCGGCATGTAATTGTTGGTGGTTCCCTTGTCAGAGTAAGAGTCAATAAATAATATCAGAAATACGATAAATAGTCGTCGAACGCTAGAAACTGGAACTTCACTTCGAATGTTTCCAGTCTTGTCGTCGCTTGTAACTGTAGAATATTCATATAGTTTTAATATCTGTAACTTGGTCCAAAACACCTCTTTCTGTCTGTCTGAAGTTTAAATATAACAATGTTTGAACATTGATATAATGTAAGAGGTGCGCTCCATAATACATGATTCACTACATCCATAAATTTGTAATCGCATAAATCTTTTCTTCCCCTAAGTTTTGGTAACTTGTACTAACATTTTACTGTGTCTATAAATTTCTCTAAAATAAACTAACTTAACCTTGTAATAGCTTGCTACATATTTCATTTCCTCCAGACGGAAGCGATGTTGTGTACTAAATGTTTATTTTAATTAATTATTTTTAGCCCATTTGAATCAAACATTAGGTTATAAACAATACATTTTTTGGGGTATTTTCCTCAATTCCATCATTCCCAGACTCTAACTTTAAGCTAACTAACTAACTGGCACTATAGAACCCATAGATTCATAGCCGTGCAGACATAAGCTTTCCTTACACCCCTATACTGAGCTGATGTTTTCCATTCATACTCTGTATAATATACTTCCCTCATATCATAGTTAATATTATTCACCCACATCATTCTTGTTGAACAAACTGGGCGTTTTCCCTCTGGTTTTCCTACAAGAAGATTTCATGCCCCTCTTTCATTCCCCATTCGTACCATATATCCTGCCCATTGCTGTCTACGAGACTTAACTGTTCTTATTATATCTGGCTTCCTATAAAGACCATGTAGTTGATTGTTATGTAGTCTTCTCCACTCACCTGTCTGTTCATCTATCTTTAGTCCAAACATTTTCCTAAGAACTTTATTCTCAAATATTCGTAAACTCCTCTCCTCCCTTAAAGTAAGAGTCCATGTTTCGCATCCATATACGTAATATAACTGGTAGAATAATAGTTTCATATACTTTCAGTTTAACGTTTTCTGAAAGGAGTTGGGACGTCAAGAGTCTCTGTAATGCATAATAACATGCATTTCTAGAATTGAGCCTATGTTTAATTTCTGTGTGCATCTCATTCCTATTTGTGATTATTGTTCCTAGGTATTTGAATTCAGCCACTTCCTCAAAATTTCCCTCATTTGTCATTAGCTGTCCATTCCCATTATATAATGTATTTCGACGTGTGACCATATATTTAGTTTTATTGATATTTACTTCCAGTCCTAGTTTCTTAGTGTTACTCAGTAGTGTGTGTGCCTTTAGTATCTCTTCGCTAGCCCCCAAACATTTGCATCGCTCTATAGAATAATTGAAATTAATTAGATACCAAGGTGACACGTTATTAATGAAGTATCTTTATATTAACAGAATTCATTAATGTCAGTTCTGTGTCACACGTTTATATAAATACATTTGTATGTTTACATCTTGACGCATGTCATTCCGCCTGTCTCTTGTTTTGATAGCCGTAAAACCACAAAGTTTTTTTTTTTTTTTTTACGTGATGGAGAAGTACATTTCACGATTTAATTTATTTTTGTTACATGTCACCACTCGACAGCTGATTCGCGCCGCAAGTAAACATTGTTTTTGACGTTATTATTTTCAGCATTGGAATATACGTATATCTAGCTATTCAATATTACGGTAGTGCTACTCCTGCAGAAGCTCGTTTTTTCTTGATTAATACCACTGTAATACATTATATAATCTTCAAGTTCTTTTGAGCCCTTTAGTTTCTTTTAGTGTCTCTCACTGCTGAAATATGGATACAAAATTAAATGTATAAAATTATCATAAGTAATGCCACGAGCGATTACCAACTTATCGATAAATTCACGACTCCTTCATTCCTTCCTTTGTGTGACGGCAGTTGTTTTGCCGTCCAGTGTGCTGTTTCCGGGAAATAATTTTTCCCTCGGCAGCAAATTACTAATGGCTGACTGTAAGTGGCTTTCCTATTGTAACCTCTACCTAAACGGTGTTTTTTTAGGAATTTATTATGAGATATGGAAACGAAGTTGTTCTGAAATGCGCTATGTTGTTATTTAGTGACATGTGCCACTGAAATTAACCCTTATGGAGGTTGTTCTCCAGTGAATTTCACGAAGTGAGAAGTGAATTTATCTAGAGAATTTGGAAATCAAGAGTGGCATTTGTAAGGACTATTTAACGAATAAAATTAAGCTCTTTACTAAAAAATAATTTGAATATAGTTACCGGTGTTTTAAAATATTTATATAGTTAATGTAAACGGCGATGTTTGAAACAAATTAGAAATGTGAGGTTATGTATATTCACTGCAACTCGATCATTTTATTTATTGCCAAATAGGATCGAAATATTGTAAGAATGCACTCTAGTGGACAAATAATGAAACACATCAAACTACTATAATCAACATTATAGGTTAATCATTTATAGTTTGAATAAACAACCCAGTAAAATCACTGAATCTATTCATTATTTGCTATATTCAATGTATTTATTGGAGAAAAATAATGGTCTAAACTCCTGGCGCGACAGTCCTACAAGGCCCTTAGCCTACCAGCCAGCTGCTGGTCTCACATCCACATGTGTCAGTCACAGAGGTAGATGATAATCAGCCAGTGTAGGGGTGACATGTGGTCAGCATGTCGAGTCCCCCAGCCGTTATAGCTGGTTTTCTCAACCTGGAGCCGCTACTTATTGTAGCTACCCAAATGCATCACGATGCTGGGTGGGCACCGGTCCCATACTGGCCGAAATACCATGAGAAAATGTCTTCCCCCATGGAGACTCGAACCAGCGCAAGTCCCGTAGCTCTGCGCCAAGGCTATCTGCTTTAACCACTCGGCTACGGCGCGGGACAATAATGGTCTAACCTGTTCAGAATATTACAAAAGGAGGAGCTTTCTTTATCACAAAAGCAGGAGCTGATAAAGAGAAATCGATAAAGAGCGAGGTGAAACACGACTGTCATTGGTGTAAAACAGAATTCATTGAAACGTGATTGGTCATTAACTACCATTTGCGACATGAGTTAAATAGTCTGTTTTAATGGATAAAAAGGTGGAGTGTGAAGATATCCGTAAAGAATTACAAATATTCAGTTTGACAGATGAAATAGAAGAGTATAGGAGAAAATGGTATGAACATGTCTGCAGAATGGATACCAACAGATTGCCTGAGAAAAATCTGAACTATTAACCAAGAGGAGGTAAATAGAGAACGGGGACGCCCACGAAAGAGATGGACACAGCTTGGAGAAATAACAAGTTACTCTTTTTTTTTTTTTTTTACATGGTGTAATATAATGCCAGTCTTATAGATTTATTTGTTCTATCTAAATCGTTTCAATAATTTTAATATCGCCCTTCCTTATTAAGTTACTATATTCATATTTACGTCCATTCCCTACATCTACTTTATCCGTAAAGTATCGTTCACTTTTACTCGCCTGCCGACTTCGTTCCCAATACCCTGTCATCCTTTCTTCCTTCCTTCTCTTTTTTATGTCTTCCTACGTCCCTTTTCATGTATTTAATCCCTACTTTCCCCCAACTTTTAGTTAGTTCCCAATACTGTCCATTTCGGAATAAGGTCTAAGAAGATTTCTTTCTACGCTCGATGTGAGGTCTCACCAGAAAGTAAGAGGGAGAGGCATGCAGAAAAAGACGAAAGACAGTTCCAAATACAAGAGCCAACTTTTACATTGCAATAAATTCGCCATATTGAAGTCAATTTCATATCCTGGAGCCGTTATCTTGCAAGTAATACGTTCTCAGGAATTGTGCAATAAATTTTGATCGCGCCATATGAAAAATTCAACTCGTATTTTATTCCAACCGCAATTATATTGCGAAAATGACTAATAATAGCCTCGCATTTCATTTTGTTTTATGATTCAACGGTAAATATGGAATATTCCGCTCTACAAGTATCACAAAAAAGTGTATAATTCACGTGGCTTGTGTACCAGTAAAATTTAAAATTATTATTTAAAGTGAATTAAATTTTTTTTTTCGAGTTAACGTTTGCCATATTGAGCATGTTGACTCAAGTGTTATTGCTAAGATCTTGTAATAAAAAAGTCCCGGATTAAAATCTTGATGACAGTGTTCTTCCTTTATTAATATTTGTTATATCCAATTGGTGTTTTAAACTGTTCATGAAGGTTCAACCTATCGTTATTTCGTGTTTTTTCCTCGGGTGTCAAGGCAAATATGTTGAAATTCCATCCGGACCCATTTTTTCATAATCAATATTTCACAATATCCTTAAAATTAAGTTATTCTCAGTATAAGTAAGACAAAGACAAAATATAATCACAAAAAATAAATAACCTCTTAACTCTACATCAATTATGAGGCGCTTTTATAACGGGTTCCAAGCGATAGTTGAGCTCTCTACGGATTTAAGCATAGGCACAGATATATGGGACGCAGGAATATACAGTGTGTCCACAGTGAGATTACCTCATTTTAAAAGTCTGTAATTTTCTTATTAAAGGTTGTAAAACTGTAAATCTTGAAAGAGCAGAAACAGCAACTCAAAAAGTTTATGTGGTAATGTAGTACGCACAATATCCGTAGTGGCGCTGCAACAAACCATTGTTTCTAAAATTGAGATTCCAAACCAGCGTGCCCAGGTTGTCTGGTGGTATGCTGAAACGAAATACATTATTCAGGTGCAACGAAACATTCGTCGTGTTTAGAATAAAGATCCTCCGTCACCCAAGAATATAAGGAGTTGGTGTAAACAGTTTTTGGCGACCGGCAATGTTTCGAAAGGACACGGTGGTGGTAAACCCAGAATCCAGGAAGAGGCAGTAGAAAATGTGCGGAGGTCATTCGAAAGGAGTCCACGGAAGTCGATAAGACAAGCAGCGAGAGAACTTGGTATGAAACGGTCGACAGTTCTTAAAAGACACATTCCCAAGTCATTGGATAGGCCGTAGTGGTCCTATTCCTTGGCCTCTGCGTTCCCCCGACATTACCCCACTAGATTTCTTCTTGTGGGGGTACGTCAAAGATAGAGTGTACGCCACAAAAATGAACGATGTACTGGACTTAAAACAACGCATTAGAGATGTTATAATCTCTGTGACAGAAGACATGCTGTTCAACACATGGCGTGAAATTGACTATACTATCGTAGGTTGGATACTCTTCGCGCCACCCGAGGCGCACATGTCGAAGTGCACTGAACTAGGGTTTGTCACAATCACAAAATTAAAACTTTATGAGTTACTTATCATTTTCATGTATAGTAATTATAGTACACAACATTTACTTTGCGTTATGTTTGTTTGAAATGAGAGAATCTCACTGTGGACACCCTGTATATTCTCCTGGAGTTTTGACCAGTATAGGACCGTGTTAACATAGTATCATGAGAAATCAACATTAATAAAATGCATGATAAAATTCTGTTTAATTATTAGTCATAAAATTATAATATAAAATTATATAATTGTTATCTAATAGGTGCGTCTTCTCAACTTTGTAAATATGTAGGCCTTTCGGAACTAGTCCCATCATGAGCAGAAGGAGCAGGAGATAGTTCTGTATCTACTGACCCTGGATGTCAGAGTCTCGAAAGGTCTACATAGAATTATCAGTTTACAAAGTTGATGAGAGGAATCTATTAGCTAACAATTTTATAAGTTTAATTTTGTCTTCAGAAATTTGGATAGGGGCTCCAGATTGAGAAAACCAGTTACACTATAACGGTTGAGTTCCTACAACTCTAAGTAAATGTATCCTAATTCTGATTCATCGTCCACTTGTGTAACTGACACAAGCGCAGATGAGAGGCCAGCAGCCCACTAGTAGCGCAATGTCCTCCTGGGCCTGTCGCGCCTAGATATTTTTATATTATTAACATGTTTTTTTTATTATTATGGTTGTGAGGATGTGAGTTATCCATACAACCTTGTCCTGAGCTAATATTTTCCCATCATCCCTTGTATAATTTATATTTTTTAGATCATGGTTAATGTTACTTTACCACGCAATTCTTAGCCTATTAATTGACGCTTTTTCATGTCCTCTTTGATATCTCGTTTGTGCCACATGTCCTGCCCATCGCATTCTATGAGATTTAACTGGTCTTATTACATCATGTTTCCGATAAATATTATTTATATACGGATTTCATAAGGTAGGTTCTTGTACTACATTAAAACTCATCATCATCATCGACAACAACAAGGATTAAGCCCAATGACCTGTTCCGTTCTCATTATAGATCGAATTGGTCCTTCCATCTCTTGAATAGTCTTCCCAACAATATTTCTCCCTTTTGGTTTATAATTAGGCCTATACATTCTTCTTGGTATGCGCTGTTCATTCGTTCGTAATACGTGCTGAAGGTAAGCATTTTGATAGTATTTTATTCTTTCACAGAGATTTATATTATTATAATCGTATATTAAGTTCTGTTCTTATATCTTCGTTTTTTCTTTTTATCGGTCCTTTGGTATCCTGCTATTGCTCTCAATATCTTCATTTCTGCAGCCTTTATTTGTTTACTATCTGCCTTTGTTAATGTCCAGGTTTCACATCCATAGATAAGAGATGGAACTACCAATACTTTGTAAAATTTTAAAATAGTTTCTTTTTCTAGTTTTCATTAAAAATCCGACCTCTATTAATTAGGTATACATAATAATTCTAAGCGATACGTTTCGTGACGTAATTAATATTATTATTATTATTCCTGTATTATGAGTGACAATGAACTCATTAATAATTCAAATCGGTTTATTTGGGATGCATTATTATCCTTAGGGTCCATAACTAGAGGCATTTTGAAATTGAGCTCAAAATTGTTTCATTTTCTGTTGGGAGAGCGTTTTACGTAATTGTAATTTGCTGATAGATGTATGCAAATAGGTAGTAGATTGATTTGTCCCCCTTTGTTCAGATTTCAATTCTTTAACTAGCGACTGTACAACATTCAAGCCTGTACTGTTGCTATTACGTAGTACAGTTGTTCCAATTAATCTTCGTTTTAATATTTTTGCACTATTAAAATAAAGAATACCATTTAATTTCAAAATGTAATTAAAAACCATAAACGAAAATAATTATCTGTATTGAATAAACAATTAGTATATTACGATGCGAGGTTGGAAGTGGTTTTTACAGAATCGAGGAAAAATTTTAAAAAACCGAGCGATAGCGGGGTTTTTAATTTCCAAAATTCTGTAAAACACTTAACAAATGTGCGTTGTACATTATTTTTTGCGCCATGTTTTCAAAATAATAAATAATAGTAAAATAATATCTTTGTTGGAAATATTTGCGTTCATTATAAACAATTGACTAACGTTAACAGTGAGGGCAATGTTTATTACTTGAAACAACAGGAGGCCTTGATAACAATTATTGATAACATGGCCACAAGTACGTATTTATTGTTTTATATTGTTTCAAATAAAGTTCAGTTGATTTAAAATGCAGTGATTTGTTTCGTATAATGTATATTAACACTACCTTTTGGATATGTTTTGTATATACATTGTACGTAGTATACATAGAGGGCAGTGGTCTTACTTCCCGCACGTGGGCGTATATGTAATATTACAGTATGTTATTTAGGTTGGCAACCCCGAAATGTAGGAAGTTGAACTTTCAATCATGGTCGCCATTGATGTAAGTACGACAAAACACACTATCGCGCAAAAAATAAGAAAAATCGTTAAATCCACCGTATTCTGTATAAACAACAAAATTATATTACACGATATGGTACTCCTGCAATGTGAATTGTAACAGGTTCTCATAAATAATGAGAAAATACAGAAAAATATGAAGAGATCACATGTTACAAATCCCACAAAAAATAACTTTACTGTTATTATTATTATTATTATTATTATTATTATTATTATTATTATTATTATTGTTGTTGTTGTTGTTGTTGTTGCCGCCGCGATGGTCTAGTGGTAATGTTCCTTGCCTCTAGTCCCGAGTCGCGGGTTCAACCCAGGCCGGGGTCCATGAATTTTTAGGATGGACAATTTTAAGGGACAAGTCCTTTAGAAGGGGCTTTAAGCCGTGGGTCCTGAGTCTGAAGATTTTCGGGCTCGTAGAAGAATCTCAAGTCTGAAAAAAAAGGCCTCTGAACAAAAAATCCAAACAAGTAGGCCTAATAGCCTACCTTAGTTTCTTTCTAGATATCTCCTCGAGGCGATGCCCCTCGCTGGCATCTGTAGGGAAATAAGCATACCTAAATTCGTTTGGCAAAACTTCCCACTAGAGAAGCACCCATGTTCCACAGTGGGACGAACTGGATTTTATTATATTATTATTATTATTATTTTATTTAGCAGATTACACAATGTTTCATAACATCTTCCTCCTCCCAATTAATCTTGTCATTTCAATCTCTATCGTCCAATCATTTTTTCCCTCATGCTGCTCAAAACACCATCAATCCACGTTATTTTTGGCCGTCCTCTTCTTCTACCAAGTATTATTACTATGTAATCAATTGAATTGACGTTTACTTGTTGAAAATCTATAACGTATTTAATTAAATAAAAATAAAACAATTAATTTGTTATCATGTCTGAAGAAGGTACAAAGTACGCAAACAGCTGTAACTAATTTATATTTTAATAAATTTGAAAATCACATAAAATTTTAAATTTTATTTTTATTTAATTAAATATATTATTATTTTTATTATTACTTAACGATACTCTTTATCAACACCAGCGTTGTGATTAAAATATGACCATGAAAGGATCGACAAATTTCGGTGAGGGGCCTCTTTTTTCAAGCTTGAGTTCTTTTACATTCTGTAAACCTACGACACGAGGAAAAAAAGTAATAGGCTATAGATTGACTTTTGAAAATATGTCGTGAACAACTACTTTTAGATGGAACAGGACAGGATCCTATTTATTTGATGTCGATTATCATCATCATCATCACTCCAAGGATTAGGCAATTGCCCGTTCCGACTTCATATTGCATCAGCCCAACGTCTTCTAGGTCTTCCAACATCACGCCTTCCTCTTGCTTGATAATTTCTGGCTAACAATGGATATCTCTCCTTGCTCATTCCATCCATGTGATCAATCCATTTCTGTCTGTAATTCGTGACTTTATCCAACAAAGGCTGTACTTTCAATTCTTCTCTTATATCCTCATTTCTTATTCTATCAAGTCTTGTACATCCTTTTACTTGTCTTAGGAACCGCATCTCTGCCGTCTGTATTCTATCCTTCTGTCTTTTCACTGGAGCCCAAGTTTCACATCCATACAATATTGTGGGAACCGCCATAACATTATACATTTTTATCTTGGTTTCTTTTCTAATTTTATTTTTGAATGTTCTCTGTATTGTTCCACACACCGTCTGAAATTTATTTATTTTGGAGTCAATATCTCTTTCCACATTGTAGCCAACATCACAGCCCAAATATTTGAAACTAGACACCTGTTCTATACTTTGATTTTCTAAAATAATTTTGGTTCTCACTGGATCTCTTCCTCTAAAAGCCATGGTCTTCGTTTTCCTTACAGAAATTTTTAGATCGTATAATTTACATATTTCTTTAATGCATGCATTGATTTCTGTAAGTCGTCTTCATTTTTCTGTATTATGATTACATCGTCAGCAAATAAAAGATTATTTATGCACATTTTATTATCCATTCTTATTCCTGGATTTACTAAAACTTTCCATTTATTAAAAATATCGTCTATATATATATTAAACAAAGTGGGTGATAAACTACATCCTTGTCGTAATCCAGTATTTGTTTTGATTGCATCTGTTCTTTTGAATCCGGTATCTATAATTATATTTGTGTCTTTCATATAATGTCTTTATTGTTTCTACAAGGCACAGCGGGTATCCTTTCATTCGTAATATTTCCCATAATTTTTGTCTGTTTACTCGATCGAAGGCCTTATCCAAATCTATAAATCCTATGTGAGTTTCTAAGTTATGTTCTCTTCTCTTTTCTATGAGTTGTTTCAGTGTAAAGACATTGTCTATACATGACCTTCCCTTTCTGAATCCACTTTGATTTTCACTTATTATTACTTCTGTTATGTTTCTCAATCTATTATGTATTATTTTCGTATATATTTTGTAGCCAGTATTCATTAAGCTAATCCCTCTGTAATTCTCGCAATTTCTCCGGTCTCCTCTTTTGAATATATTCTTGACAATTGCTGTTTTCCAAGTGGTTGGAATCCCATAGGTCTGCAACATATATTAATTAGATGAAGTATTCGTAGTTTACACAATATCCACTATATTTGATTAATTCCATATTTATATTATCTAATCCTGTTGCTTTCCTATTCTTAGTGGTTTTCAAAGCCATTTCTAATTCATTTATGTCTATTACATCAATATTTTCCACTTTTATTTCTTCCTCATTGTTCTCTTTTCCTTCAATTTCCTCCTTTTTCCAAAGTTTTTCATAATGCTGGATCCATTCTTGTTCTGGATTATATTCAATCTGGCAGAATCTTTCTCAGTCTGATTTAGATGTTTCACTAATTTATAACCTATTTCTTGTCTTCCATACATATCATGTTCTACTGAGCTTATAAATTTATCCCATGACTCCTGATGGGATTTTCTTATAATGCTTTTAGCAATTCTCCTTTTCATTTATATTCTTCATAAGATTCTTCTGTTTTCAGTCGTAAGTATGTATGATATGCTTTTTGTTTTTCATTCACTGCATTTTGTATATTCGCATTCCAAGTTCTCAAGCCCTTCCTATTCCTTATTCTATTTTTCTTTCCTAATATCTCATTTGCTGTTTTATGTATTACATTTGATATATTTTCCCATTCAATATTTATATCTTCTGACGTCGCTATCTCTGATATATATTTATTCATTCTGCTTTCATAATGTTGTCTAATACTTTGATCTTGTAATAAATATATTTTATATACTTCTTCTTGGTTTCTTTTGTTCTTTATGTTATTTTTCCGCCATTTAGCTATTATGTTTATTTTGCTTATCACGAGATAGTGATCAGAGTATATATCGCTGCCTCTATGTACTCTCACATCTTTTACCAAGGCTCCTAGCTTGTTGTTTACGATTAAATAGTCAATTATTGATCTTGAGTTATATCCACTTCTTGTATATTTATGTATGTCCTTTTTTCGGAAATAGGTATTCATTATTTTTAATTGATTATAGGCTGAAAACTGTCTCAAATCCTGTCCATTTTCATTTATTGTTATTTCTCCATTATTTCCTATTACATTAGGTATAGGGACATTGCCTACTCTGGCATTTAAGTCTCCACTTATTATTAAATGATGATCTTTTGTATATTTATCAACTAATGTTTGTAATGTTTTATAAAATGTTTTGTTTCTTCTTTCTTGCCTTCCTCTGGGGCATACACAGCAATTATCATCATATATCCTCTTTCAATTTTAAATCTGGCTATCAGGATTCTTTCATTTATAAACTCATAGCTATTCAATTTGTTCTTCCATTTTTCATCTATTAAAATTGCTACTCCACACTGCGCTCTTGTTGTCTGTTCTACTCCGCTATACAACATAGTATAGTGTTGTAAGTCCTTTGTTCCTTTTAGTTTCTTTTTTGTTTCTGTTATTGTTGCTATATTTATTTCTTTTTTCTTTAATTCTCTTTCTAATTCTTCTTCTTTTGTATTTATTCCCCTTACGTTCCAATTTCCTAATTTCAAAATGTCCTTTATTCCAAATCGTATCCTTTTATCTTGCTTGGGTCGGTTCCTTTTATGACAATCCGGCTGATTTCCATGAAGCTTCTCAGTAAGATAAATGTCTCCTGGAAGCGTTACGAGCGCTTCGCAGGACAAGGATGGTGGAAGGGCTGCTTCCTCTGAGCCTCCAAACATGCTCCTCTGGGTATCCACCCCCAAGAGAGAGGGCTGCTTCTTCCGCTCTTCAAGCCCTACAAGTTTAGCTGTGCTATTCCTTGTCGCCCTGTTGACCGTTGAAGACTTGACTTGACGAAGATGTGGCCGCCCAATATGGATACAGACGCCATTCCTTCGTTGTGAGCTATACTTAGTTCCCCTCGCCTCTTACCCACCAGCAAGATTAACCTAAGTCAATCTTCCCCAGTAGAGTCGTCTGGTTCATCGGGTACTAAGCCCCCCCACCACGTCAAGGTGATAGCTCCTGGGGGGGTTGATGTCGATTATGATGATTTAACTTGTGGATATTCTTTGTTATGTTCCAATATGAGAACAAGGGATTTAAGAATCAGATGATACTTAATAGAATATAATTTTGAAACTAAGGGTTCTTAGGACTTATTAGCTTTATAACAGTTTTTATTTAGAATGTAAGAGACACGTTCTTAGGACTCTCTTCTTATCCGGAATAGTATGCATGGGGCGCTGTGTGCAGGGTTATAACCCGGCGCTTCGGGGGGTGGAATATAAGAAGTGACGAGACGCCAGGCGTCCCACTAGCGTCGCCGCAAAGTGTCGTGTAGGGGAGAGAAATTCAGTGTTGGATTGGTAGTGATTTTCTACAAAAATATGAACTTTGTTTGACTTTCATTACATAATCACAATATATTATACAACTGTTCTTCGTTTTCGGAAAATTCAGCTTTTTTTCACACAATATGTCACTACTTAAGATATTTCAGTTATATCAATATATGTGTGTGTGTGTGTGTGTGTGTGTTATACTTAATGAAGTATTTATTTGGATATAAGTTACTGCCAATCAAACGTTTGCATTATTGTTATGTCTTTACCCAACTCTATAGTTTTAATATTTAGTGTAAAATGCATGATAATAAGCTTCCCTTATAACATGCACACATGCACACATGCATACATGCACACATGCACACATGCATACATGCACACATGCATACATGCACACATGCATACATGCACACACATGCATACATGCATACATGCATACATGCATACATGCATACATGCATACATGCATACATACATGCATACATACATACATACATACATACATACAGAAGATGGTCTAACGAGTGACATATTGCTTAGAGCATTCAAGCTACTACCACTATTCTTCACTGCTGTATATAATGCATGCCTAAGAAAGGGTGTCTTCCCAAAAATATGGAAACGCTCAGTAGTAATTCCGATAATAAAATCAGGCCAAGAAAAAAGTGAAAAAGTAACTAAATTGCGACCGATTAGTCTACTAAATGTAAGTGGGAAAGTTTTAGAAAAGTTAATGATTAACAGAATACTTCATCATGTGCACTGAAAAAACCTCTTCAATTCACGTCAGTATGGATTTATGCCGCAGAAATCTACAATAGATGCTGTTATAGCAATGAAACACTTCGTGGATGAAAACCTCCAGCTATACGAATTTGTCACACTGACAAGCCTAGACGTGAAAGGAGCATTCGATGCCGCTTGGTGGCCTAGTATTATGGGCAACCTACGCCAAATGGAGTGCACTAAAAATGTATTCCAATTAACAAAACATTACTTTGAAGACAGATCAGCGAGCTTACGTTCTAATGAATATAGAGTAGAAAAAGCAGTGAAGAAGGGTTGTCCTCAAGGATCATGCTGTGGTCCCGGCTACTGGAATGTTCTGTATAACTCATTGCTCAATCTACAATTTTCTCAGCGAACAGAAATTATTGCGTTTGCAGACGACTTGCTGATTATGACAAAAGGGAAAAGTACAACAGAGACTGAAAACTTCACAATCCAAGCCATAAAAGTAATAGAAAACTGGGCAAAGCAAAACAAAATCCAATTTAATGAATCTAAATCCAAGGTGTTGCTCGTTACCAACAAGAGAAATGTGCGGAATGATAAGATCGAAATTTACCTAAACAACAAACTTTTGGAAAAAGTAGAGGAGTTGAAATACCTTGGAATCTACATAGATAAAAAACTGAAGTTCGACAAACATATCGACCACATATACAACAAAACAATTAGTCTCATACACGCCCTATCAAAATCAGCAAAGCTCAATTGGCGATTAGGCCATAAGGCACTGCACACTATTTACACAGGAGCAATAGAACCAATTCTAACTTATGGAGCACCAGTATGGGGGAAGGCAATAGAAAACAACAGGAATCGAACCAAACTACAGAGAATTCAAAGATTGGTAAACATTAAAATCACAAAGGCATACAGGACAATTTCTTATGATGCTTCTTGTATTATAGCCGGGATACTGCCAATTGACATAACTATCGATGAGAAAGTTAAATTTTATGAGGCAATTCATGGAGGAAGAGAGTATGATGCTCCATTAGAACCGAAGTACTGGACTCACCCAGCTGAGAAGTTACACGTTCATAATGTGGAGGAGGATAGAGAGTACTCTCATGTGGTGTACACAGACGGTAGTAAGACAGACAACAAGGTGGGAGCGGCGGCTATCATACTTCACAATGGAATGCTTATTCAGCAGGTTAAATACAGGTTAGGAGGAGAATGCTCAAACAACCAGGCTGAAAAATTTGCAATCTTGAAGGGTCTGCAGGAGCTCCTTAATATAGAAACAAACGAAAGAAGATGAAAGAACAGCTGTAGTGTACACAGATAGCAGAGTGACTCTATTCTTGCTAAAAAAAACAACACCAAGCACAACACCATGATTGAAATGATAACAGATACAGTAAGAGAACTGGAAAACAAACAATGTATTATTCATTTTGGCTGGGTTAAAGCCCACATAGGAATAGCAGGGAATGAGATGACGGACCAACTCGCAAAACAAGCATCGGCAGACGAACAAACGGAATTAATATGTAGCATTATCCCAAAGTCAAACATCAAAACAGAGCTAAAACAATCAGCTGTACAAGAATGGCAGAGAAGATGGGACACTGCGACCAAACGAAATATAACCAAAGCCTTTTTCCCATCAATAAAAGACAGATTAAAACAACAACTGCCAATCACTCAAGAATTCACTGCAATAGTAACAGGACATGGCAAAACGAGATCCTACCTTCACAGATTTCACATAATAGACAATCCTACATGCACATGCAATAGAGCAGACCAAACCGTAAACCACTTAATATATGACTGCCAAGATGTAAAACAACACAGAATGGAATTGATAAATGATATAAAAAGAAGTGGATCCACCTGGCCAGCCACAAATCAACAACTAGTAACTAAGCATTTACTAGAACTTAGGAAGTTTATTCAGGCAATAAAATTACAAAAATTGTTAATGTAAATATGTAACATAGTATATAAAAATGAGATGATCAGATTTCGAATTACGTACACTAAGTAAAATTGTAAATACTATAAATATAGAGGATAGTATAGACAATAGTATATAGGTAAGACATAGTAAAATGTATATGTAAATATGTATATACTGTTATGTAATAGCATAATGTAAGTCATTGATGCATTATATTAAAACAAAGCATGTAATATTACTCTGTAATGCGGCATGCTGAGGAATTAATAAAGAGAAAAAAAATTACATACATACATACATACATACATACATACATACATACATACATACATACATACATACATACATACATACATACATACATACATACATACATACATACATACATACATACACACACACACACACACACACACACACACAAACAGACACAGACACATACACACACATACATAGTGTTCTGCCCAAGAGCAGGTCTTTCACTGCAAACTCACCATTCTCCACTCTTTCCTTAACTCAGTTTTCCTTTTTGTATCCGCGTACAAACCATTTTAATACAGTCTATCATCTGATGTATTTTCTGTCTATAACTTTCTTTCCGTTGAGCATTCTTTCTAGAGCATCCGTCAGCACGCTGTTAGTCAGGGGCCAATCAGTTTCTTGTCTTCTTCTTTATGAGTACCAGCATTGTTCTTCCTTCACCCTCTCTGTCTAACACATCTTTATTTTTTTTATTTTGTCTGTCCATGTTGTACGTCCCATCCTTCTCCATATCCACATCTCAAAATCTTCCAGTTGCTTTTCCTCATTCCGTCGTACTGTCCAAGTCTCTGCATGTACAGTGCTACACTCCATACAAAGCACTTCACTAGCCTCTTCCGTAATTCTTTAGCCAAAGGCCCGCAGAAAATGCTTCTCTTCTTGTTGAAAGCTTCTTTTGCCATTGCTATCTCCTCTGCTTTACTTCTTGACCGCAGTTCATGTTACTACTGATAGTACAACCCAAGTATTTGAAGCTGTCCACTTGCTTAAAGGCCACATCTTTAATCATCATGTTTATCTTCCTTGGTTTCCTTCCTATAATCTTGGTCTTGGCCTTATCCTTAAAAAAGGGCTGCCAAATATGACAAAGTAAAGACCTTAAGCCTGAATGAAAAGGCCTCTAAGCAAAATTTACCGAATTTTCCCATCCTAGTACTACCTTGGTTTCCTAGATGTCAGTAAGAGGCGGAACGCTGACCACGGACCACTCAAATGGCATCTATACGAAAACAAGTGTAACTAAATTAGTATGGTTCAAATTCTTCCTTGTAGGAGGAGAGCGCCTAAATCTCTGTTAAGGGAAACATGGGCTTACAAGAAGAGAATACATAATTGAAAGGATAATGAAAAATAATTAGTTGAGAATAAATAACTTAGTGTGACGTAAATAGAGGTGTAAGCATCGATTGAGGTGACAGAATAATTAAGTCACCCTATATATTGCCTGCACGTGGTGACATATCTCACTAACGAGCTTTGTCAGGAAAGGAAATTATATTCACTGTGTAGGAATGTAAATTACAATGTATACTGATGTTGATTGCGGCTTTCACTGACATAGCTCTTCCTCATCACAGGCTCAACACCTCTCTCCTTCCATTTGAATACTGTAGCCTCTCTTCTGGCACTTAGTTGCTCACATACTAGTCTGCTGATGGTCAAACAGAACTTGATATTCAATATTTGTGCCTTTGTCTTGCATCAATTGTCATCTCCATATATCCGCGCTACATTCATGAACGCAAATATGTTTTTTTGGTATTTTTTACTTTACTCTTATTATAACCAAATCATTGGCGCTATCGAACTTGAAGATTCGTGGCCGTGCGGATATAAGCTGTTCTTACATCCTTATTCTGAGCTAATATTTTCCAATCATTCCATCTATAATTTCTATTCTATATCAGTAGGCCTATATATTTATTATAATTATTATATACAACTTTCCTCATTAGAGGATTGCCTCAAGGACAAAGTGATACAGACAATTAATTTTTTTAATTGATGAAATACATTTTGTAAATACATTAAAACATTTCAAATTGTAGGCCTGATTCGAGTACACATACTATAAAGTAGAAATTTTGTAAATAAATAAATATATATAGGCGTATTTGTAACCCACTTCTGAGGTTGGGGCGCCTGGAAGGCGGGGTTACATTGCCCCGATGATATGATGATGATAGTGGTGCGCCAGGAGAGTCCCTAATCCTAAGATTAATTTAAGATGAATATGAATGATGATGATTGCGATGGCCATATGATTTCGGGGACCGTTTGGGCCTTAAAGTTTTCCTGGCATTTGTCTTACAGGTGAGGAAAATCCCCAATAAAAACCTCACCCAGAAAAACTGTCCCGACGAAGATCGAACCCGGGCCCGCTGCGTGACAAGGCAGCACGCTAACTCGAGACCACAGCGGTGGACATTTTGTAAATATTGTTTCTTAAAATTGAAATTGATCCTCTGATGGTAGCGATGGCAATTTTAAAAAGATACACCCTGTCCAAATCTATAGTGTTCTGCCGTATGGCAGGTCTTTCACTGCAATCATAGCATTTTCATGCTATGCTTTGCAGCTTTACTAGGGAATTATTGGTGTGGTAGCTTCCCGTTGCTTTTCTGACTGGGGATGATGATGTTTATGATAGCAGCCAGATGATATTCGGGGACCGTTTGGGCCTCAAAGTTTCCTGAGATTTGTCTTACTGGTGAAGAAAAACCCCGAAAAACCGGGAATCGAACCCTGACTCGCTGCGTGGCAAGGTAGCACGCTACTTCGAGATCACAGCGGTGGACATGTATAATTTAAGTTCTTCAAATTATCGTTATTCTATCACATTCCTGATCTACCAACTGGGAGTTGTTTGTAGTTTCATCCATTCACCTGCCTGTTTCATCTTTCATTTGTCCAAAAATATCATAAGCTCTTTATTGTTAAATACTCTTAATATGTTTGCATGTTTAACAGAATACCAGTTTTATTCATTTTTAGTACAACATTTTTTGAGAAATGTATTGATGTAGAAAGGTTGGGATGATAAGAGTCCCTGAAATATGTAATAGCATGCGTTTCCAGAATTGAGCCTTTGCTTAATTTCTCTCTTTACCTCATTCCTGTATGTAATTATGGGTGTGTTCTAATGTACTTATCGTGCTTTGGGTCCAAGCTGGTCTTTCAGCTCACATCCATGGTCCGAATTCTCTAGATCACATACATACAGGAAATCCATTTTAAGCGGAAACCTTGTCGCAGCGGCTCTCACTTTGCCCGCTAGCGTGCTTGGACCGGCGGGGAGCATGTTCCGTTACTACCGGCAAATGAAGGCAGTTAGAAGCTACAAAATACAAATAACTCATCTAATTTAGATTATTATAATAAATAGGCCTACACCGTTTATTTGAGATACTGTTGAATTTAAATATAATCAAAATCGGTTCAGTCGTGTAGGACTTTTTAAATTTCGGATTTCAAGTAAAGCCACACTTCTAACGGTCGGATTTCGCTGATTTTTTGATAGTACATACCTCGATTTATTTTAATAGGATATTCCGAGTTTTGTTGTGAAACATCAAAAATTCTGATGGCTAGAGCGATTTTTAAATTTTCGTTTCAAGTGAACTCCAACAACTAATGCCTTTAGAACATAATTGATAACAGCTAAGCACTAGCCGCATCTGGAAACCTTTCTATATAAATTTTCACGGAGATCGGTTGATCGGTTTAAAATCTATAAAGGACAGACAGATCGGTAGAATGATGCGAGGTTTCCTCTTAAAATGGATTCCCTGTATATATCGCAATGCCAGAGATTAGCCCTATATTATAGAATCTGTGTGATATGCGAGGATACTGGCTTTACAGGACTGTAGCACCATCACGGGCATGTTAAATGAGACGAAACGAATTGGATAATGTAAGCATGGATAAGGAATAAACTTTTTGCATGGAAAAATATATAAACTTGGAGAAAAACCTGCTAGTAACTCCTAATAAAGCTGAAACTAAGGGCCTAAGTTGAGCTGTTATGCCATTGTAGATAGTACGTCGGTATAAGTAATATTGGCTTTGGTTATTGGAAATATCAACGCATCGCAACATAAAATCTGTAGTAAATTCAGGAAAATTGTTTTATTATTTTAGGGTTGTACATTGATACAAATTTAACATAAAGGCTTGAATTTAATTGGACTTGTATACTGCAGAGTAATGGATATATTTTACTGATGACGAAATGGACTTCCACCTCTATAACTTTAATTCGTCCATGTGTGAAGAGAGTGGCGAGAAACATGTATTAATCCCAACCAGGTTTTGCCTCTGAATTCGAGATATTTTGCGCACTGAATAGAAAACTTGATACAGTAGAATAAATCAGTGAAAACTTTAGTTAAACACACGAGAAAGTAACATTTGAACGTGGTTTAAATTGTGAATATTACATAATGTAATTGAGGTCAGATGAGTTTCGAGGGGAGGAGAAATATTGATTTTATCAAAACATGTAAAACACGATTTGCATTAAACTGTCTGGAAAACTGCTCGAAGCAGATGTGTTGGACACATACATGTGAAGTTAGTTTTATACCAGACTCAAATTTAATACGAAAGCATTAGTATTTCAAAATATATATATATATATATATATATATATATATATATATATTTTTAAAAGCAATTTAATAATCACGTATACAGGATGTAATCACGTAAATAATAATAGCAAATTTAGAAGATAATCTACAGAAAGGTCTGTATGAACTTAACAAAATTACAGAAGAATATGGTTTGAAGATATCTACAGAAAAAAACAAAAATTATGGCATTTCAATGTGTAGATCCTGTCAGAAGTAAAATTGTACTGGACAATAAAATTTTGGAGCAGGTGAATAATTTTACAAATCTAGGATGCAATATCTCATACGAAGAAGAAAAGAATGTAAATGCAAAAAAATCTAAATTTTTAAGAATTTTAGGGTTAATAAATTCTATCTTCAAGCCACAGTTAGTGCAAAAGCATTCAAGATTAAAAGTGTATAAAACACTGGCTCTTCCAACTCTTTTGTATGGTAGCGAAGTATGGACGTTGAAACAGAAGGATATACAGATACTTAGATCTGCTGAAATGAGATACCTTCGGAGGACTGCAGGATACACACTACTAGATCACAAAAAAAAAAATGAAGACATCTTAGAAGAATTACACATGGAACCTTTAGAAAACAAAATTTCTGATTATAAGTCAAGATGGATGCAACATGTTCATTGAATGGAAGATCACAGGATACCCAAACAAATATTAAGATATCAACCTGCAGGAAAAAGAAGACCAGGACGTCCATTCAAACTTTTGGATGGTGTTTCTCTTGAGGCCGAAGCAGGTCAACAAATGGCCTAAATTCGTGAATGTACTATGATGATGATAACATATACAGGGAGTGTAAAAATATATTGAACTGTTAAACATGTTTCACTATAATTCCAAAATATTGCCAATTGTCAAACATAATTAATAGGCTTCGCGGTTTTGTCACAAACCCGGATTATGAATTTATCGAGAAGTGTTGCATGGTTCGGAGGAAGTTCAAATATCTGGCATTCACTCGTAAGGGGTGGTACAGTACAGTGAATGTAAATAGTGGAGCAGATCATTCATGATTAATGACCACACTTCAATTAAGTTTTAATAAGATTTTACAATAAACAACTGCAGTGTAGATATAGCTGGCGGCATTTTTCTCCTGGTGTACCTTCTTGTACTACTGAACTGCATGACAACAAATTCCTCATACAAACACAGCTCTCCTATATAATTAAAGTATAAAATATTTATCTAAAAGGCCCGTCTCCTCAACTTAAAAATTATTAATTATCTGTAGCGCTTTCGGGACTAGTCCCATCATCAGCAGAAATATTATATGTTGACCCCTGATTCACTGAAAATCTGGTAGAGGGGTACTGGGTTAACAACGACCATCTGATAAATGAAAACGCAACCAGTACGTGTAATCCCCTCTACCAGATTTTCGGTGAAACACCATTATTGAATCAGGGGCCAACAGATAATACTTCTGCTGATGATGGGACTAGACCCGAAAGCGCTACAGATAATTCATAATTTCTAAGTTGAGGAGACGACCTTTTAGGTAGATATTTTATAATTTTATACTTCAGTTGTGTGACTAATACCGCAACGGAATTTTATCATGAATTAAATATAAATATGACGAAAGCCATGATTATAGGAAAGAAACCAAGGAAGATAAACATGAGGATTAAAGATGGGGCAATTGAGCAAGAGCTTCAAATACTTGGGTTGTACTATCAGTAATAACATGAACTGCGGTCAAGAAGTAAAGCAGATGATAGCAATGACAAACGTAGCTTTCAACAAGATGAGAAGCATTTTCTGCGGACCTTTGGCAAAAGAATTACGGAAGAGGCTAGTGAAGTGCTTTGTGTGGAGTATAGCATTGTATAGTGCAGAGACTTGGACATTACGACGGAATGAGGAAAAGCAACTGGAAGCTTTTGAGATGTAGATATGGAGAAGAATGGAACGTATGAAATGGACAAAGTAAGAAATAAAGATGTGCTAGACAGAGTGGGTGAAGGAAGAACAATGCTGGAACTCATAAAGAAGAGGAAAAGAAATTGGATTTGCCACTGGCTAAGAAGAAATTGCCTGCTGACGGATGCCCTAGAAGGAATGGTCAACGGAAAGAAAGTTAGAGGCAGAAAAAGACGTCAGCTGATAGAGAATATTAAAATAAATGGTTTGTATGCAGATACAAAAGGAAAGAGTCGAGAATGCTGAGTTTGCAGTGAAAGACCTGCTCCTGAGCAGAACACTATGAATTAAATATTAATATTGATTCTCCTGTATAAACAATCCAATTGGTTCATAAACCATGGGGTGGATTTCTCAACCGAAGTCCAAACCTTGATCCCGGTTTTCCAATTTTTATTGTTTCCTTAACAGCTATAAAATGGCTGAAAATTCACAGAACTTGTTATGAAACCATAAACATGTTCAAACATTTGTTTTTGTAATTAACAGACGTAGATTTTCAGTTTTATGGTTGTTATGGAAACATTATAGTGTTCATGTACTTGCTTGTACCTTTGACTGACTTCATTAATGTACCAGCTGTAAGTACACGGTCCAATATAATTCCGGTGGCAAAACCGCAAAGCCTGATAATTCATATAAAATAGGCCTATGTTTCGTCGGTCGCGGTGGACTAGTGGTTATGTTCCTTGTTTTTAGTTCCTAGGAACGCAGATTCAAACTCGAGTTGACGACTTTTTAGGATGAAAAAATCCAAGGGACAAGTTTTCCTGGAGGGACTTTAGGCTTGGGCCCTGAGTCTGAATATTTTCAGACTTGTAAAAGAGAAACAAACCTAAATAAAGAGGCATTTTTGCAAAATTTACCGACCATTACCCATCCAAGTAATACCTTAGTTGTGAACTAGGTGTCTCAGTAAGCCGATATGGCGACATTGTATAATTTTCTGACATCTGTGGGAAAATAAACGTAACTAAATTAGCTTGGTTAAAATCTCCCACTAGGGAGCGCCCTACTGTGGGAAGTAGGAGGTGTATTTTTTGTTTCATGTGTTTCGTGGTATGTTTAACATTAATATACAAAATTAGTTACGTTGCCATATATAAGCAATGAAAATAAATATAGAATTATAGCCATTATTCTATGAGTAAGAAGTGAGCATGGTGTCCTCCACTCCCCTTATATAAAGTCACAACATATACAGTACTAATCCCAGCAGTGTAACCAGTATAGTTGTGCAGAATACAAAAAGCAGTTAAATGGTTCCGAAAAGAAAACAACAGAAGAAGAAACTAAAATTATCAGTATAGTTTAAATTGCTCCGAAAACAAAAACAACTAAAGAAGAACCTAAAATTATTATCCGGTTGCATAATTACCGGTAATGCAAATCAGTGTATAAAATATCGATAGTGATTCCACAGTTCGTAATTTCCTAATAGAAGATGCTCGGAGGAAGTATTTTGCCAATTAAAGAAAAAAATAACTTTTTTACAATTATTGTTTACTAAACTAGGCGCTTCCATTGTGCAGTTTCTGTGTGTTTTATATTTACACGTAATTCATCATATATCACGTAGTCTCAGTAACTAGTTTGAACTCTGAGATTCATGCTACAATCACTGGCCGAACCGGTGTCCCGTTGTAGTTTACAGATATAATGTAGGCTCGCTAAGTGAATACGCTGTATCGCCTAAATCTATCGGATGACATAACAAGGGACAGGCGAAACATCCTTACAACGCACCGATCGCAGCAATATCCCTATTCTGAACAGGTGCTTGGATTCGTCCACAACGAAACCCACATGAATTGACCGAGACGCGAATTCGAGACCCAGAGCTGGTAGACAATTGTTTAACTACTTACGACAAGGATTCGTTTATTCTAAAACGGTATTTTGACAATTTAATACCATTATGGAGAGTAGAAAATGTTCTATTTTGTAAAAGTATTTTCAATTTGAAATATGGAATGTTGTTGTTGATGTGTGAACTCGGTATCCCTGGTATTTCCATTAGCGTGAAATGTAGGCTATACGCTAAGCATTACTTATCGTAGCGGGTATGTATTATATAATTTCTTTGTTGTGGAAACGTGTAGCTGACAGTTGAATGTTGGGTCAGTCCATCACCTGGACAGCTCGAGTGAATCCTGCGCCATACTCAAACTCTATTCAAGCTCCTTCATACCTTGTTAACACACATCAAAATATCAATAAAATCACCTCTATTTTCACAATAATTAGGCTATTTTATTGTTATTATATTTTTTTATTTCTTTATTTAGGAGTGTTTTTTTTTACAATACTGTGAATTTCCTACAATCTAGATAAAGTTCTCCACAAATCTCTATCCTGCGCAGCATCTTCATTCCACTGTTATTCATCCTAATTCTTATTCCGCCTACCTATCGTTTCTAAAGTTTTCACCTTTCTCTCCTGCCCTTCGCCATTCGCTCCATCATCGTCGATATTATATTAGTCGTCATCCTGCGTACAAATACAAACCATTTCAATCTTTTTGGTAGAATAAACTTCTCTAACTCCATGGCGCGATAGGCCTAGAAGGCCCTTAGCCTACCAGCCGGCTGCTGACCTCACATCCACATGTGCTAACCACAGAAGTAGATGATCATCCAGCCAGTGTAGGGGTGACACGTGGTTAGCATGTCGGGTCCCCCAGCCGTAGTAGCTGGTCTTCTCAACCTGGAGCCGCTACTTATTGTAGCTATCCAAATGCCTCACGATGCTGGGTGGCCACCGGTCCCGTACTGGCCGAAAATTCCATGAGAAAATTTCTTCCCCCATGGAGACTCGAACCAGCGCAAGTCCCGTACCTCTGCGCCAAGGCTTCTTGCCTTAACCACTCGGCTACGGCGCGGGACTTTTGGTAGAATAAAGAATACAAAAAGAAAAGTAGATTATTATTATTAGTAGTAGTAGTAGTAGTATTAGTATTTATTTTCGTAGATTTAACACTACAAAAGCTTCTACCAATTGGCAGAAAATTACAAAATATAAATGTAGAGGTACACCTAGAGTTAGACCTAAAGTGATGTTTAAATTATGGTAGGAGATAATAAGTGAAAATATATGGGTGTAATGAGATTGACAAAGTATGGTTCAAGAAGGAGAGGCAATGAAGGGGCATATCTTTCGCATGTCTTAACAATCCGAGCCAAGACAATATTTCATATGCCGGAGTTATGTGATTAGATATAGGCTATGTACAGAAGTTAGATACATTATTACGTAAACATGCAATTATGGCTTCATTACAGTCTTTGTTCTAAGTTTGATGCTCATGTCCATATATAAACAAACCCTAAGTACAACAAAAACTGGTTCAGAACACTTTTGTTATTATAATATTTTTATTGTTATTATACTACAGATTTTACAAATGCGTTGTTTCTCTGTTCCAAATTTCCATATTCTTCTAAGGCGTCCTTCTCTTAGTTTTTTAGGATCAATATGAAATATACCTTATATTTCTACATTTGTTTTTATTTTTCTTTAAGATTAGGTTATAATTCGTTAAAGTCATTTGATGGAGGTTGAAATGAAAATTTTCGGGAACAAGGTTTATATAGTATATTAATATTTTTAGGGAAAGTTAATCAGTGGTGACAAAATAATAATTTTAAAACATTTTGTTTTCAGTCTCATTGCTTTTATGGCTTCTTGGATATTATTCTTCCAACTAGTGATTTCATACCTCTTTCTCTCTTCTCTTTGTTGTCCATTCCACAAATACTGTCGCTTCTGTATTTATTCAAAGATGCCCTTATTTCCTTCCAAAAGTTCCTCTCTTTTTTTTTTTTGTATCATAATCTTAAAAAATCAATCTCAGTTGGCAGAAGTGTCTTCCTCAATCTGTGTTTTACACCATACTTCAGTCTCATAGGCCTATGCTATAAAACATTGGAAGAGATACATATATATATATATATATATATATATATATATATATTGTACTTTTGCGTTTGTGTGTTTTTTACCATATGATAGATAAACGCCTTTTTGTCATAATTTATACTACATGTAATTTCCTCATCATTACAGCCATCTTTGTTAAATATAACTCCTAAATATTTCCACTTTTCCACTACTTTAAATTTATTCTTCTAATTACTTCAAGGATTAGGTGATATCACCTGTTTCTGGTCTCTATCGCCAAATCATCTCTTATGAAGTCTACCCAAACCTCTCTTATTGATCGGCGAATAATTCATTATATTTGTTGTTATCTATTCTCTGTCATGTCAACATGAACTTACCAAGTATTGTTTTAATCTCTCGTAATTTTCTAATTTTAAATTAATTACGATTTGTTACTTGCTACTAAGTATTCATTGATTGCAGCATAAAGAAAGTAAGATGTGGTTACATTCTAGTGAAATCAATTTGAGGGTCGAACCAGATATCGTTAGGACTTAACCAAAAATTGTTTAATTCAAATGTGAAATCATTTTTATTGGAAGGCTACAAAACAAATTAGAAAGAAATTTGCAAATCTTTGTAAATCGTTGCCTGAGAGATATCTTGGGTATATGGTGGGCCAGAGATTATAACAAATAAAGAACTTTGCAGAAGAACGAAATCAAAATGAAATTTGTAAAGAGATCAAATTTAGAAAATGTAAATGGGTTGGTCATGTGTTAAAGAGAGAGAATGATAACATCACAATAATGAAATTTGATTAGAACCCCCAAGGATTGAGAAGGCGAATAGGAATATCTAGGGCAACATGGTACCACCGGGGATGAAACTGAACAGGCAGGGATGAGTTGGAATGAAATTAAGGCATTGACAAACAACAGAGTGCGTTGGCGAGCTTTTATCATGGCCCTATGCTTCCCACGGACTACTACCAAATATTCATATTTTTCTACATTAATATTTAATCCGACTTTTTTTTATCTTGAAACTTTCTTATCAATTACCGGTATGCTAAATCTACTTGATATATTAGCCATTAAAGAGAGATGAAGAGACAGGTGAATGGAGAAGACTACATAACAATGAACTACATGGTCTTTATAGGAAGCCAGATATAATAAGAACAGTTAAGTCTCGTAGACTGCGTTGGGCAGGACATGTTGCACGTATGGGGAATGAAAGACTTACATGGAAGCTTCTTTAGTAAAGCCAGAGAGAAAACGCCCAGTTGGTAGACCAAGAATGAGGTGGGAGAATAACATTAACTATGATTTGAGGGAAGTAGATTATACAGGGAATGACTGGAAAACATTAGCTCAGGATAGGGATGTATGGAGAGCTTATGTCCGCGCGGCCATGAACCTACGGGTTCGATAGTGCCAGTGAGTAAGTAAGTATATTAGCCATTACTAACTATTCGTCTGCAAAATAAAGAGTGTGTAATATAGCGTGTTCATAAAGCTTGCGTTCGATTGATTTCCAATATCCGCCGTTATGACTATATTTCCGAACACTTCAATAACCTCTCTTGGCTCCGTCTTACTAACAGACGTAAATTGCACTCTCTTTGACTACATTTCAAGCTTCGAATTCCTACACTCCTAATTACCTGGCGTCCAGATTTGAGAAGTTATCTTCTTACCACAATATTGACACTAGGTCACAAGATAACAGTCTACTAACAATCCCTCTTCATAGCACTTCCTCTTATTCTACTTCATTCACAGTAGTCTCTGTCCGTTCCTGGAATTTCCTTCCTCAAGATATCAGGGGTTGCCGCACACTTGGCACTTTTAAGTCACGCTTATACAGTTAGGCCTACCTGTTGTCTAATAATTAATTTATCTCTATTTATTTAAATCTGTACTATGTCAATAATTTTTTATCTTTTTTTATATATCTTCTACATATTATATTTAATTCCTTAAATCTAGAGTAAATCAAAATTCATTATTAATAATAATTGTATTGTATTTATAACGTAATCGTTTATGTTTATTGTAATTTAGATGTAAGACTATTTTTTTTGTACTTTTTAAAACTTGGTTGAGTGGCAGACAAGCCCCAGGTAAAATAAAATAATAATAATAATAATTATTATTATTATTATTATTATTATTATTATTATTATTATTATTATTATTATTATTATTATTATTATTATTATTATTATTATTATTATTATACACACATGTTATCGGGTGTACCGTGCCTAGCCGAACGGTTAAAACCATCATGCTTTCGTTGCAGCGCTACAGGACTGGCGCTGCTATGAGTCCCCATGGGGAATACATTTCCTCTTGGAATTTCGGCTAGTATGAGACCGGTGTCCACCCAGTATCAACGGCTGGAAGACCCTGCATGCTGATCTCTTGTCACCTCTAGACTGACTGGATCATTGTTCAACTTTGTGATTGACACATGTGAGAGTATCAAGTAGACAAAGGGCCTTCAACACTCTTTAATCAAGGACTTTCGTTTAATTTTAATATCATTGTCAGCTTGTATTCTCATTGGATTACATTTCAGTTACCAATTATTAATTTCACACTGATAAAGTATAATTAATAATATCGGATGTAAGCTATTGTAACAGCGTACGTTTAGGAGCATGCGAATAGCGTTGTTACAGTTATAGTAGGGTGTTTTTATTAATTGCATGTACAGGCATAATAAATGAAATGAATTATATATGCATACATATGCGTCATTCACGACTTTTAATTAAATTAATTGGATCGCTCTTGCTTTTCGCTGCATCGCTCATAACAATAAATAATATATTAATAACATTACCATGTTGTACGCACATTTGAAAATATATTCTACCGATTAATCTATTCATTATACCGGAGGAAAGTAAAAAATAATCTCCTTCCATCCTTTCCTGGCGGTCTAGTAGTTACCATTCTCGAAGTTCACGGGTTCAAACCCTGTCCGTTCGATTGATTTTTAAGAGCGTACATATCTTGATTAGGCTTCCCAACTCCTTTAAAAAAAAGGTTAAACTGAAAAAATATATAACTGTTATTCTCCCAGTTATATTATATGGATGCAAAACATGGACTCTTACTTTAAGGGAGGAAAGAAGATTACGAGTATTTGAGAATAAAGTTCTTAGAAAAATGTTTGGACCAAAGAGAGATGAACAGACAGGTGAATGGTGAAAATTACATAACGATGTTCTACATGGTATTTATAGGAAGCCAGATATAATAAGAACAGTTGAGTCTCTAGACTGCGATGGGCAGGACATGTGACAGGAATGGGGAGTGAAAGAGGTGCATGGAAGTTTCTTGTAGGAAAACCAGAGGGGAAAACGACCAGTTGGTATACCAAGAATGAGGTGGGAGAATAACATTAACCATGATTTGAGAGAAGTAGATTATATAGGAGATAGTTAAAAAAATTATCTCAAGATAAGGATGTACGGAGAGATTAAGTCCGCGCGACCATGAACTTACAGGTTCGTTGCAGCCAGTTATTTAGTTACTTAATTATTTAGGACTTCATTGTTAAGAAAGTAAAGACATAGGTCACATGTCATAGATTTACGATATGTAAAAGACACTCAAGCCTCTGGATAAAATTTGTCGGCTACTTCACGCCCAAATATAAATTCCGACGTAATGCTTGTCCCCTGTAATTTCGCTTTTTTTTCCTTACATTTTACAAATGATTAAAAAAATCCCTTTTGACTTTCTTCGTTTTAGTTTTTGGAGAAAAATAAAATCTATCTTTACATTTTTGGAGAAACTAGTAAAAGTGTTTTTTTTTATTTTCACTTATTTTTTAATGAAAGTAAACAAAATAATGAAAGTAATGTCGCAATTTGTACTTTTTATTAATTTTCAAAGGAAACTAAATATATAATATTCCAGTTTCTTTTAAATTTTAGTTTTCGGAGAAGAGTATTGATAATTTAATTTCTAACTTTTTTATATATTGTTATTCAAAAACACTGGAAAAAGTTAATTCATTTACCTATTTTGGATATCATTAACGTGTTTGCATGAAGTAGATATGTAAAAAAATCTTAATTTTAATAAAATCATGGGAATAATTTCAGTAGGCCTAATGAAACTTTCAGTAGTTCAGAGAGATACCACAGTACGGTTATACAAAACATTAGCAAGACCTGCACTTTGCTGCGGCAGTGAGGCATGGATTAGGACGAAAGCAGAGGATAGCTGAATAACTTCTAGTGATATGAGATTTACAGCAGGGTACACCAAGTGGGTTTACTAATGCAATAATGATGTTTTGAAGGAAGTACACGGTGATTACAAATGATTGGAGCGATTTCATGATTTTATTGTAGCGATCTTATTTGACATATCTTCACAGAACTTTAAAGTTATGTATAAAAACTCATAAGGTTTATTTTTGTTTTCTCTCGCAGCCGTGTTTCAGCTTTAAACCGAGAGAGCGCAGCAGTTATCAAAGATGGCGACAGGCGAGGAGAAAGCATATGCTGTGCTTGAATTTCATTCAACTCAATCTGTGATAACTGTGCAACGACACTTCAGAACGAAGTTCGAGAAAGATGCACCGAGTGCCAACTCCATTCGGCGATGGTATGCGCAATTTAAAGCTACAGGATACCTCTGTAAAAGGAAATCAACGGGTCGTCCTTCAGTGAGTGAAGAAAAGGTTGAGAGTGTGCGGATGAGTTTCACACGTAGCCCACAGAAATCAACACGAAAAGCGAGCAGAGAGCTGAACATTCCACAACCGACCGTTTGGAAGATCTTGCGGAAAAGATTGAAGCATAAACCTTACCACTTGCAATTTCTACAAGCCCTTACGACGCCCATTGACAAAGTGAGTCGGTTTGAATTTTGTACACAAATGCAGCAGTTTATGGATGAGGATGGTTTTTGTGAGAAACTTGTCTTCAGTGACGAAGCAACATTCTTTGTGAATGGCAAAGTGAACAAACACAATGTGCGAATCTGGGGCACAGAAAATCCCCGCGTTATTGTGCAGCACATTCGCGACTCCCCAAAAGTTAGTGTGTTCTGTGCGGTTTCTCAGTTCAAAGTTTATGGCCCTTTTTTCTTCTGCGAGCAGAACGTTACAGGACACGTGTACCTGGACATGCTGGAAAATTGGCTCATGCCGCAGCTGACGACCGACAGTGAGACCTTCATCTACCAGCAGGATGGTGCTCCACCACACTTCCATCACGATGTTCGTGAATTTTTAAACATGAGATTGCCAAACCGATGGATCGGTCGCAGTGGAGAGAATGATCAGAAATTGTTGTCATGGCCTCCACGCTCCCCCGATTTGACGCCGTGCGATTTTTTTGTTTGGGGGTATGTGAAAGATTCAGTGTTTGTGCCTCCTTTACCAGTAGACTTACCAGAACTGCGAGCTCGCATAATCAATGCCTTTGAACAAATTAATAGGGACATGTTACGTCGAGTATGGGACGAACTTGATTACAGACTTGATATCTGCAGAATCACCAAGGGGGAGCATATGGAGCACCTGTAACATCTCAAAAAAAACCTGGGAAGTTGCTCTATGTATCTGTAAAAGTTCGTGAAAATATGTCGAATACTACAGCTACCATAAAATCATGAAATCGCTCCAATCATTTGTAATCACCCTGTAAGTTTAGAAGCAGTCATTAAGTACATACAAGAATACTACTGGACGAATAATGATTTCAGGTAAAGTTCCTAAAGCTATTTTCTTTATGCACTATGTAACTAATGGGGCACGCCGTAGCGTAGTGGTTAAGGCACTGAGCTACAAGCCGGAGGGTCGAGGGTTCAAGTCCCGTTGGGGTCAGGATTTTTAAACTGACCCAAACCCTCTGGCGGCACTATGGCCCTGGGGTCGACTCAGCCTCTAACGGAAATGAGTACCAGACGCCTGTTCTGGGGGTAAAGGCGGCCGTCACGAAGGGCTGACAACCCGGCTGACATCAAGTGCCGATTGTCTAGAAAAAGTGGGAGCTTTAACCTCCTACTACCCCAAGGGTCTCCTGAGGCCTGTTGTGGGATCACTTTACTATGTAACTAATATTGTATACTTACTGTTATTGTTGATGTGCATCGTAATTTGGCATTCCTGCTTACAATCTTGGTTGTTATGAAAACAAAAGAAATCTCATTAAAAATGAACAAAAGCACTAGTGCGGCAAGTAAAAACGTTTATTTTGAACTATTGATAGTGATACTGCAATTTGTATTAATTTCGGTATTAATTCATCACACTCAGCTTTCCACGCCTCTTCTATTTCATCATCACTGCTCACATAGTCTAAAAAAACGTTCTCCATAATCAGAAATAAATCCCAAATCAAATTGGTTTTACAGTTTTAACAAATATAAGATAGCGACATGACCAACAATACTTATTATTTTTCCATAGCAACACATATAACCGATTCACCTTCTGAAATCTAACATATAGGCCTATCTTCAATAATATTTATGAATATTTTAGCTAATATCTTAATTACTCAAATAAATACACATAATGCAAATATAGTGTGCAACACTCATGTGGTAAACTCACAACGGAATCTCGGAAATTAAAAAAAAAAAAAAAAAGCACAAGCGCCTCGTTTTTTTAAAACTTTTCCTCGATCCGTATCAAGTGTTCCCACACTCGTAAAGCAATATACTATATTGTCCAACAGTGAAGACATCTCTGGGCCGACCAAGGAAGCGCTGGATACAACATTTATCAATGAGACTATAACAGGCCTCTGGCCCTAGGACTTGTATGGATGAAGAAGGCTTCTTATATTTTTTTATAGATTGTAAAAAAAATATTTTTCCAGGCAAAATATAAAAATGGTGTTTATATTTCTCCATTTTCTCTCTTGCTGTTAATCAATATACCTTGTGATTTTTTCCAGTTTTAAACTGCAGTCTACTTTATGCCACAATCAACTCAAATTACTGTAATATTAGATAAATACGATCTAGCATATAATAATACTATGTATTTTTGTTTTATTAATATTCACAGTTCCTCATATTACACAAGTTTTTGTCTCACTTTATTTCAACCGCTATCGAGTTGGGGAGAAATTGTCTCATAAAAAACACAGTTACACCAATAAGTTTGTTGTAACATCTGTGCCTTTTCCCCCTCGTTTCTTTTATTTGAATAACACGGGGCGGAGGTGTCGCTATGTTTTTCACACCACTCATATGTCTACAACACCTGTTATCTCGGCTAATGTTCTCCCTACTTCTAACTCCATGTCATTAACTTGACCAATTCTTCTTAACATTTATAATATACAGTGTGGCGAGAATTCATTCTCCGAGAAGGCACAATGAGAATATAAGGTAAAAATAATAAAACATCTACCACTTTAAAAAGTAGTGACATTTGTACAAAAACAGAAAAAAAGTTAAATTTTATTTTATTTCATTATTCTTTTTGTTAGGTGGCGCAAGCGGTTAGACGCTCCTCTCTCACCGCTGGGGTCACGAGATCGAGTCTCGGTCACTCCATGCGGGTTTCGTGGTGGACGAAACGGGGCTTGGACAGGTTTTTCCCGGTGTTTCTCCCGTTTTCCCTGCCACAATTTCATCGCACCATTTCTCCATACATATTTCATTCATTTCGTTCATCCGTCCCTGTGACGGTGCGTCAGAGATGGTCGACCGGCACCCTTGTAGTTCACAGACCTCTATAAATATAGGGGCTTCATTCCTCGACCGACCCTGAGTTGAACACGAGGTGAGGATATTTATTTTATTCTTCTTGTTTAGTGGCACTGTAGCCCAATAAGAACCTTCGCTTCTTCGATGAGCCTCCTCCAGAATTTTTCGCTATAGAATGCTCTTCCCAACTATTTATTTTACATTTTAAAAGGTTTTGGCATACACGATCCCATTTGGATCTACGAGTAGTTTTAATGTGGTTCATTGAGGCCGTTAATCAAATATTTGTTTCAATTTTCTATTATTTACCATTCTATGAATATGTGCAATCCAGCCCATACAGCGAATCCTAAAAAGAACGGATGGGATTCCAAGAATGAGAGAAATTTTAAACCAAATATCGATTTAAAAAACCTACGGAATCTACGGTGAAATGGTATGGACACATACAGAGTGTTCCAAATTGATGGACGGGGCTTCAAAGTTATTTAATTTCCCTTACATTTTATATATATATATATAAACAAAATTTACATGGGATTAGAAAAAAAAACTCTTCGAGTTTTTCTTTTCATAACATACTTTATAAGTGTTCGATGTGAGCATCTTTCGTCACGAGGTACACATCTAGCCGATAGTCGAATTCCTCCTAAACCTTGGTCAGCATATTTGGAGTAATGTATTCAACAGCAGAAACAATCCTTCTTCTCAAGTCTGGAAGGTCGACCGGAAGTGGTGGAACGTACACATGATCCTTCACATACCCCCAAAGGAAGAAATCACAAGGTGTGAGTTCGGAAGACCGTGAAGGGTATGGGAATGAATCATGTCATCCGGACCGACGGTCATTTGGTGTTCGTGGACGTCCTGGACTTTTCCTTTTACAGATACATCTAGTTGTTTCTAACTGCTTATACCATCGACGGATAATTTTATCTGTCGGAGAATCAATTACAAATTGCCGTCAGAAAGCTCGCTGCACCGCAAGAATGGAACCAGACCTCACAAATTGCAACACACAGAATGACTTCTGTACAGGAATCGCCATTTTCATCAATTTAACGCTGACGACGTAATAATGACAAGAAACAAATTACTGCATACAGAATATGAAACTTTCACAGTTTTTCTTTCATTATAGCAAATAATCATGCATACAATTTCGTTTGTAAAGCTATACCAACTACTTAAAACCCCGTCGATCATTTTGGAACACTGTGTATAAGGGTGAAATATGGAAGGAAACTAAAACAGATAATGGAAACAAGAATTGAAGGAAGAAGAGACAGGTGAAGACCAAGGAAATAATAAGTGGATAATATTGATGAGGTTGCAAATACGGCCAAGAATGAATAAGATCCTAATATAATAGAGTCCCGCACCATAGCCAGGTGGTTCATGCAATGTGTCTTGCCGCAGAGCTGTGGGACTTGTGTTGATTTGAGTCTGCATGAGGGAATAAATTTCTTCATGGAATTTCACTTAGTATCGTGATAAATTTGGGTAGCTATAATAAGTAGCGGCTCCAAGTTGAAAAAACCGGCTATAACGGTTGGGGGCCCGGCATAGTGACCACATGTCACCCCTACACTGGCTAGATGATCGTCTACCTCTTTGATTAACACGTGTAGATGTGAAACCAGGAGCCGGCTGGTAGCTCAAGGGCCTTCTATGGCTTTTTTAATATAATAGAAATAATTGCCTAACAAAATAACTAATTAGTACCTATCGACTCCGGAGGTTCTCGGCTGCGCGGACATAAGCTCTTCATACAACCTTATCCAGAGCTAATATTTTCAAATCACTCCCTGTATAATTTCATCTCTCAAATCATGCTTATCTTCTGTCATCTTATTCTTGACCTATTTGCTGAGCGTTCTTTCAGTTCCCATTCGTTCCATTTATCAACAAGACTTAACTGTTCTTATTACATCCGTGTTTAAATATCTTTATTACTATAAAGATATTGAAGCTCACCTTTATATAGTTTATTCCATTCAATTGTATGTTCGCCTCTCTTTGTTTTCCTAAGCACTTTATTCACGAAAACTTTTTAGCTTTTATCTTCTCTTAAAGGTAATGACAGTTCCCATTGTGACATATGGATCAGAGAATTGGGCCAAGAATAGATGAGACAGAAGATTACTAGAAACTTCAGAGATGAAGTTCCTCTGATACGTTGCAGGATATACTCTAAGAGACCACATTCCTAGTGAAACAATTAGGCAAGAACTCATATTTTTTAGTCTAAATGAAAAAATACAAAAGTATAAACAAAAATGGCATGAACATATATTAAGAATGGACTCTTCTAGGCTAACAAAACAAGCACTATTGAACCAACCTCAAGGCTACAGAGATGTGGGACTCCCTAGAAGACGATGGGAAGATGAATTCTGAGAGCGGAACAGGCCGACGTCCTACCATGAAGATAATGATGATGATTTTCTCTTAAAACGTCGGCCCGGTGATCTAGTGGTTATGTATCTTGCTTCTAGTCCCAAGGGTCTTATGTTCAAAACCCAGCCGAAGTCGATGGATTTTTTAGGATGGAAAAATCCTAAGAACAAGTCCTCCGGGAGGGACTTTAAGCAGTCGACCCCGAGGCCTATAAGCAAATTTTACCGACTTTCAGCATCCAAACAATACCTTAGTGTAACCCACTACACGTATCATTGGGTCAGCATGCTAACCATGTACCATTCGTGACATCTGTAGGGAAATTAGCGAAATTAAATTCGTCTGGCTACGAAACTTGCTTCTGGAGAAGCACCCATGTCCCAGAAGTGGGACGGACGGAGATAGTACTAGTAGTAGTTCTCTTAAAACAAGATATTTTTCCGATCACAAGCATAAAAAATGGAAGAAACACCGTTCCTTATATTTCTAGTTTTAAAATTTTAAAATGTTTTACCTAAGATGATATTAGATTTTTAAGCGCAGGAGAATCCAAAAGAACACTGGATTCAAGGAGTGCATAGGAGTATGATTTCAAGAGGATTAACAGAGAGTAATGCAGAGACTAGGGATTTATGGAGGAATACAATTTACAGTGGTTTGCAGGAAAATTACTGTATTGTAGAGAAACATTCCTAATAAAGTAGATAATAAAAAGAAGTTTGGATGGTAAAAGTCCCTTTAGTGCATAATATGTCTTCAGAATAGAACCCATGTTTAATTTATGCCGATACAGAATTAAATTGGATTTCCAATTTGTTATAGTTACCATGGAAACAAACAAAACATGATCGTCGTTAAGACTTTGTTTTCACAATTGATTATCTTTAGGAAGATATATAAAACTGTAAATACCTTGACATAGATTTTTAGACACGTAAAAAAGAAGCATAGCCTTGATACGAGAACCCTCTACCTTAATCTAGACGCTAATGAGTAGAGTTGTTAAAGAGCGCCGTTAAATAGGATACTGCACAATGTTAGTAAAACCAAACAGCTATCAAAAATATGTTCTTAATGAACTTCTCTTGCTTTAAATTAAAGTTAATATATTTCTAAAGAATTCATTTTGTTTTTATCCTCCTGAAGGGAGATAAATGATATCATAATTAAACTGCCCCTCTTTTCTTTCTCATTACGTTTCTTTCCCCATAAGAGCAATGAATCATGGATCACACTTCCCCCCCCCCAGACTAAACCGTATGCACTTCATCCGATAAGAGCAAAAGAACGTGAATTTCTTTATTATAAATTGGCCAAATCGTCCGCCCACAAAATTTCCTTAAAAACTATATTTTCTTTCCAAACATTGCAATAACGAGCTGGCGTTTACAGGGTTTAAGATTATGTGGGGAAAAATTTTGTTGTGGAGTCATAACTAGAAGCACTCATTTTTTTCGCAAAAATGATAAAAATTACAAAAAAAATATTTTAAAGCTATTTGAAGGTATCTTGAAGTGGTTAGTGAAACGTCGATTTACTTTAACGACTACTAACTTAATAACTAACTAACTCACTGGTACTATCGAACCCGCGCGACATAAGCTCTCTATACACCCCTATCATGCACTAATGTTTTCCAATCATCCTCTGTATAATATACTTCCCTCAAATCATAGTTAATGTTATTCTCCCACCTCATTCTGGTCTACCAACTAGGTGTTTTTCCTCTGGTTTTCCTACAAGAACCTTCCTTTCACTCTTTCATTACCCATTCGTACCACATGTCCTGTCCATCGCAGCTACGAGACTTAACTGGTCTTATTATATCTGGCTTCCTATAAAGACCATGTAGTTCACTGTTATGCAATCTTCTCCATTCACCTGTCTGTTCATCTCTCTTTGGTCCAAAAATTTTCCTAAGAACTTTATTCTCAAATACTCGTAATCTCCTTTCCTCCCTTAAAGTAAGAGTCCATGTTTCCCATCCATATAATATAACTGGTAGAATAATAGTTTTATATATTTTCAGTTTAACGTTTTTTGAAAAGAGTTGGGACGTCAAGAGTTAATACTAATAAAATTCATTGTTTAAAAATACGATATCATTAGGAAGAAGCTTTAGTCACATTAGGACCAGCACCGAGAACATCAAGTAATGTAGCGAAGAAAACCCTGCTGAAGATGGAATAGATATCGTGAAACGCCTTCAGACAAAAAGCATACATATTTTGTAAGTTGAGGACGACGGCTCTGACCTAAGAAGGTACATTTTAACTTTATTTTATTTTATCACGTCAAGAGTTCCTGTAATGCATAATAACAATTTTAATTCGTAGCTAAATTGACTAATTTTGCTATAAGTGCGAAATTTTAACGATATTCATAAAGATTAATAAATTTCAAAATATTTTCCCAGTTGCTGCGTGTGAAGAGAAAAATCTTACCTTGAGGTTTCAAGAAACGTAAGTTTTTACAAAGTAAAATGGATGTGTATAATTAATTCAATTAACAGCTGATAATACAAATAATAAATTAATATAATTCTAGGTGTTGTGTTTATTTACTCAGATTCCTAGCAACTTTACAAAATATACTGTCAATTTAAAAATTATTGTTTATGAAATAATATTAATTAAAGTGATTGCACTTGTAGTACGGTATTTTGCGAAAAACAATGTAAAAACTAATTTTCTTTCCGCGAAATTAAACACAAAATGCGAAAAAGAAAAGAGTGCAGCTGATCTTAGATCCTAATTATTATTTTTTTATGGCACGACGATCTCAGAAGGGGCTTAGCCTAGTATCATGCTGCTGGCCTAACATCCACATATGTTAGAGATGTGGATGTATATTCAGCCGGTAATGAAGTAACTTGTGGTCAGTATGCTTGACCTACCATCCGGCTACTGGCCCAACATCCACATGTGTTATAAAGTTGGTCAAATATCCAGACAGTATAGGAGTGAATTTAGCCTGAATATTGGATCTATGAGCCCTTAAATGTGGTTTTATTGTCCTGGAGCCGTTACTTATTATATCTATCCAAATTGGTCCCCTACTGGTCCATATTCCATGAGAAAATTTCTCCCTCATCGGGTCTCGAATCAGTACGTTTCTTTGATTTGTGCCAAAGCATGATGCCATAGACCTCCCAGCACCTAGTGGGACTTAATATATATTTGTTTTGTTTCAGTATTGTTTCAGTTATTTACACAGATAACCTCAACCAAAATATGTAATTTTTTCCTTCCACACTTCCCGATCTTGCGTGTTTGCTTCTATCCCCTTCTTCGTGTTGTCTTGAATTCCGTTTATCCACGTTGGTTTTAGTCTACCACGTTTCTCGTTTCTAGGAGGTATCGATTTCAATACTTCTTTGTTTGTTTCTGGTTCCTTCTTCTCATTATATATGTCCATGCCATCTTAGTTGGATTTCTTCAATCTCTTGTGCAATATTCTTTTCTACGTTCATTAATATTAATAATAATAATAATAATAATTAATAATAATAATAATCGTAATCTTACTTTACCTCATGAAATTAAGTCCGTAAAAACTTCCCTTCCAATTCACCTGGGTTAAATTATTCAGTTATTAACCATTATGAATTTACTATAATAAATTTAGGCGGCTCTTTAGCGCAAAAGGTCAGATGCTACCTCTCACCGCTGGGTTCTCGAGTTCGCTTCTCGGTCCACTTCTTGTGGATTTTGTAATGGGTGAAATGGTGTATGGGCAGTTTTTTCTAGATTTCTCCCGTTTTCCCTTGCCACGCATTTCATTCACAATTTCTCCAACCCATCTCATTAATTTCGTTACATGCGATTGTGCATCAGACGTGGTCGGCCGGCTTCCTTATAATTCACCGACATTCAATGTAAAGGGCTTCATCGGATCTCATACCTCCACTTGTAAAAAAAATCATATGTAGGGATGCATTTATTTGCTCTCTAAAGAACGCAAGTTCTCTATGTCTGATAAACTTTGTATATTTTTTCTTGTATCATCATCATCATAACAATGACGGATTAAGCTCATGTGGCTTGTTCCAGTATCATAGATTCTCATTCAAAAAGTTGAATCCATCTCTTTTTCGGTTACCAACATTCCAGTCTCCTTTTGGTTTGTAACTAAGTATCATTTTTGGTATGCGTTAATTTTTCATTCTTTGGACACGTTCTTTTCATTTTTTCTAGATTCATGTATTTATCTAAAAGTTTAAAAATGTTTAGCTCATTTCTAATATCTTCATTTCTTCTTTTACCTAGAAGTTTGCAGCTAGCTACACTTGCCCTTGTTTAATTGTAATTCTTCTTAAAAATAATAACATACAATACTATGTTTATGACCTTGTAGAAGATTTGCGGGCTGTTTTCCGTGCTCTTGAGATTTGAAATCCCCCGACGTTTCTCAGACTACGTCGGGCATTCTCAAGTTGGTTTGTTACTGGTAATTTCGTCGTCTTCAAACCTCAAGACCACGGCCAACAGTCCGGTAATCTTCTTCAAGATCATAATACGAACTCCGATCGTGAAAGCCTAAGTAAATATATTACCGTTTTTTTTCTTTGTAAATAAAATCTTACAGAAAAAATTGCTCCTTTATTATAAATCATATGCGTGTTTTTTCGAAATAAAAATAAAGGAAGAAAAAAGGAAGACAATAGGAAAGTGTTCTCTTACAAGAATGTTTGACGTAGGCTTAGTTAATAATGCAAGAATTCGTTGTGTTTGCATGGCATCGGGCTGATCTTACTCCGCACCTCGTCGCGCTCTAGTAAATAAAATAGCAACACTTTCTATCCCCTATACAAGGAAACATCCTGGGAGAATTCGTTAAATATCTCCCCCATTTCCAAGAAGGAAACAGGTAGGATTTTAAAATGCTATTGTAGGTATACCGTTTTATTCCCATTTTCTACTCCTGATATCTTATAATTTTATTCTGAGCTCTTTTAACGTCATTTGTCATCGGCGTCTACTATTCTTGGACATTTTCTGTATAGTACTTTGAGCGTAGTCTATATCTGTGGTCACAGAGAATAAGTTAATTAAAAGGAATCCGTTACGCAGGAATTGCGTAAACTAAGTGAATTCCTCATCAAGTCAAGTTTATGGTCCCAGTTTACAGGTTTACAGTAAATACATATATTTTGTTAAATAAAAAAAAAATTCTGTTGACAGCTTATTTAAAAGTGTTAGACTACAGTGTAAACAAATAATGCATAACCGTACGTTATTATACCTATCTCCATATTGTTGTATTATTTGACACCAATTTAAATATCTACGTATTAATTTTTCCATTATGTTATTAAGAATATTAAATAAATGAAAGTAATGTATATTTAAGGATACATTGCTAATTTAAGGGCTAATTAAATTGTACGAACAAAACATGGCGGTTCTAGAATCAGTTTTTAATTTCGGGTTTCAGGAAAATCTCCACTTCTAATGGTCGGATTTCGCTGATTTTTGGAGAATATCTTCCCCGGTTTATTTTAATACCACATATTGACTTTTAATGAGAAACATTGAAAATTGCGACCGCTAGAGCGATATTTACATTTGCGTTTCGGGTGAACTTCTCCTCCTAATGGTCCGATCTTACTCTTTTTTAAATTAATTGTTATATGCCAAGTTTGGTCGATAAAACTATAGTTCGTGGCTGCTAGAAGTTTCATGGATTTAATGTAATATATATATATATATATATATATATATATAATTTTAATAAACTCTCCATCACTATCGAACCCTTAGAATCATGGTCGCGCGGGTATAAGCTCTCCATACACCTGTATCCTGAGGCAACGTTTTTCAGTCATCCCTGTATATTTACCTTATTGATATCATAGTTAACGTTATTCTCCCACTTCATTTTTGGCCTACCTACTGGACGTTTTCCCTCTGGTTTTCCTGTAAGTCATCCCCTGCATAACTCAAATCAGAGTTAATGTTATTATCCAACTTCATTCTTGGCCTACCTACTGGATGCTTTCCCTCTAGTTTTCCTACAAGTCATCCCCTGTATAACTGAAATCAGAGTTAATGTTATTATCCGACTTCATTCTTGGCCTACCTACTGGACGCTTTCCCTCTGGTTTTCCTGTAATTCACCCTCTGTATAATTTACCTTACTGAAATCATAATTAACATTATCCTCCCACTTCATAGCCTACCTACTGGATGCTTCCCTTCTGGTTTTCCTACTAGAGTTTCCACGTCCTTTCATTCTCCTATATATATATTGGCCATGGTAACTTTTGCTGTTTACTAGATAGGATCGGTAAAGGTCCGTACACATTTCACCTCGAAGATATTTGCATGAAAACAAACTCGGTAGCTTCATTCCTTCAAAATTCGCTAAATTGTAAAATTAATTAGGCATATTGTGATCTGCTCTTTAAAAGAATGCTGTTAGGCATAGCAGAGAATCTTGTAATATAATCCCAACTCTCCGAAACTATATTAGAAAATGTCTTCCCTCATTGGAATTCGAACCACCTCAAGTCCCTTAGTTCGGCGCCAAGGCAGAATGATTCATACTGCTCGCATAAGTCGCGGAACGCTTCTAATAATAAATTCCTCTTCAAAAGAGGAAACAATTACTTGAAACAATAGATAACAGAAGTCAGTGTATCATTTTCACTGATAATTACGGATATAATAGCACAGGTCTCGCGGTGAACCAGTAATCAAGGCAATCTACTAATTAGCTTTGCTTTGAAACACTTGAGCTAGCAAAGGAAATTAATTAAATCTTAGTCGCGTCCCTACACTTTCCGTTGTGCTAACCCCCCTGTTTGACCCTCCCTAGAGTATGGCTGGAACACACGACTAAATCCCCTCGAGATACCAGTAAACTCACAGTATCGGTTCTTCGCACCCGACACTGTTACTACGCCCAGCTATATAGTTCCCTGCCTTTGGTAATGACCTATACATTCTCCCGGTACAACCGATAAAATTCTACAGCTTTTGTTCTCTCCACTCATACAGGGTGTAAATGAATTAGTTACAAAGTAGTTTTACACAACCATCACATTGTCTATAATAATATAATACTAGGGCATTCGGTAAGTAATGGCAACACTTGTAAATCAGCTATCCTAGTAGTGACCATTGCAGTACGTTGTTGAGCAGTCTTTGTTGTTTAATTTGTAATATTGATAGTCTCGAAATAGCAATATTTGGTATATGCATTCACTGTTTCTCACATTTAGTAATAAAAGGAAGAGGATTGCGATGAAACTGATAATCCCATCGCGGATGATGTGAAAGAAAGTTCGGTCTGTGACGTTTCGATCGGTACTAAAGACAATTAACTCGCAACTCCTGGTCCATCAAGAACAGCGAAGGAGAATGCGCTAAATTATGGAATAGTGAATTGGATGTGGATTAGGCCTACTGGGGATACCACAATAAAAATACGAGCCGCTTACTCTAACTCAAGGTGGTGTAGAAATGAGTTTTTTTTTTTTTTTTGGCCTAAACGCGTGTTGAACTACACTTTGCGGCGCTCGTACGCCGAAACTATTGATTTTACGAAAACAAAGGTTATTACATGAATTGTAGGAAATTTTCTCTAGTTTAATTTTGTTTATAAATGTTTTAACCGTGAAATGAGTCACAAAAGAGATATTATCAAAAAACTGCTTTTATGCGCCATTTTTTCCAATAAGGCGGCTCGAGCGGCAAATATACGAGGTGGCAAAGTTGAAATTCGGAAAGAGCACATCGAAATCCATAAAATTACAAATTTTCAAAACTCCAGGAAAACTTTCCAGGTAACCTCTATTTTTTTTAAACCAAATGACTGGTCTATAGTAATCTATAGCCTCTCCTTTGTAAGAAGTTACTAGACCAAGTTAATTTTTAGTTACCTTATTTACTCATAGATGTTATATATGGCATGCGGTCAACACAACGACCCGATGAGACATCTAATAGGCAATGGAGATATTACTAGAACATTGAGGTCAATAAATTTTGCTTAGAGGCATTTTATTCAGGCTTAAGGATCTTTTATGAGCCTGAAAAATCTCCAGACTCGGGATCCACCGCTCCCGGTGCACTTGCTCCTTGGATTTTTCCGTCCTAAAAAATCCATCGACCCCGCCAGGTTTGAATCCGCGATCCTCGGAACTAGAGGTAAGGAGCATTGCCACTAGTCCACCGTCTACCGCCCTAAAAAGATCATCATCATCTTCCTTCACGGGTTCCGATCTCACATCTGTTCAGTCCAGCACTTCCTAAAAAAGATATTCAGTAGAATTTGTTTAGAAGGTGAAATTGGGAAGTACTCGAGCATCCACCAAATTCACCAGACATAAGCCCTTGTGACTAAAACTTATTCTCATAGATCAAAGAACCTCTACGAGACATTCGATTACAGTCAAGAGTTGATATCCAGAATGCTATTGATCGATCAGATAAGAAGGGTATCCGGAAATTGTGCTGCAGATGGAGTGCACCGTCTTCCAAGGATTTGGCAATGCATATTTGACTTTAAAGATGATGTTCGTAATGTTAAAAGTAACCTAAATAAGTTTTTTTGTGATACTATAGCAGTGTTGCCAGTATCTATCGAATGCCCTAGTATAATATTAATAAACTGGCATTTTGTGGGATTAGAATGTAAGTTCATCCACTGCTCTGGAGGGGGGTGTAAATGAATTGGTTGCAAAGTAGTCTTACACAACTAGCAATACGCTACAAACCGAAAGGCCGAGGGTTCGAGTTTCGGTGGAATCAGAATTTTTAAACTGACCCAAAATCTTCTGGTGGCACCATAGCCCTGGGGTTTGACTCAGCCTCTAATGTAAATGAGTAGCAGACCTTGTTCTGGGGCTAAAGGCGGCTGAAACGCAGGGCTGATAATCCGCCTGACATCAAGTATCAAGTCTAGAAAAATGGAAGCCTTAAGCCTTCTACTACCCCCAAGAATCTCTTATGGGCTGTAGTGGATCACTTTACCTTACTTTATATTTTAGTCTTACACAACCATCATATCGTCTGTAAAGTAAAATTATCGAATTTTAAGGAACATCATCATCATCATGGACAAATTCGTTTTAGGCCATGTGGCCTGTACGGTAAACCTAGCGAAGATGGTCTTGATCTTTCCACCGATGTTTTGGTCTTCCTTGGTCCCTATGTCCAGTTGGGGTATATTGGAATGCCAATTTTGGAAGTCTATTTCTTGCCATTCTCCTCAGATGATTTTTCCATTCTTGTTGGTATCTTTGTATATCTTCATTTAAACTTGTTACTCCAAGTTTTCCTCTGATAATAGTGTTCCTTTGGTGATCCAGTCTATTAACTCCTAACAATGATCGTAAGAAGCGCATTTGGCTTACTTGAAGTTTATGAGAGTTTCTTTTATTTAAAATCCAAATTTCACTTCCGTATTTTAGAGCAGCTTTTGATGTGATGTTATGTAATCTTAGTTTTGTCTCTGTCCTCATCTGTTTACCAAAATGTCTTCGTATTATCCTATTCATTTTATTATATTTTTGTAATTTTGAATCAATGTCACTCTTATACTCTGCAAACACTTCCTAAGTAAGAGAAATCTGACACTTGTTCTATAATTTTTCCATCAATCTCAATTTTCACCCGTTGTATGTTTTTTCCACACATTGCCATTGTTTTGGATTTTGAAGTGGAAATTTTCATATTATATTTGTTGGAACATTGTTATATTAATGCTGGTGCTGATATTGATAGTAATAATAATAATAATAATAATAATAATAATATTTTTTTAGATTAGAATGTAAATTCGTCAACTGGTCTCGGGTAGCGTCGCTGCTTCGTACTGAATGGGCCGGTGTTCAATCCCCGGTTGGGACAATCTTTCTAGTTGATCATTTTTTCGGGGGTTTTCCTCACCTTTCGGAATACTTTAAGGCTCAAACGGTCTCGGAACATCATCTGACAATCGTAATCACCATCATATTCGCCATGTTTAGTATGAATATGTGAGTGAATGATGTTTCGTCTTAATATTTTATTGTCCCGGAAGAATACTGGATTGAGCTGATCACTCATTTGGGAAGGTCCGCCATCTACTTGTGTGGTAAAAAAGTATGGCATAAAGTGCAGAAACATTGAAATTAAAATAAAGAAAAATAAATAAATTCTTCAGAAATGAAATTTTTGAGGCGTTCAGCTGGAATTTATAGAAGAAACTCTAACTACAGGCAAACTAAATAGGATAGTAGCTGCAGAAATGAAGTTATTAAGACATTAAGAGGGTTATGCGCTTTATGACCACATGCGTAATGAAGATATCCACAAAACTCTCAACACACCAGCAATAACTGAAATCATCCAAATATACCGAAATAATTGGCATGGACACCTTCTTAGAATGCCAAACAACAGACTATCTCTGCAGCTATTCAACTACAGACCCACAGGACGGAGGGACCCAGGAAGACCTAAGAAGCGATGGAGGGATCAATTTCTATCCTGAAACGGAATAGGCAAATGGCTTAAATCCATGACTGTAATTTATGATGATAAAATAAGGAACAGTGCAATTAAACTAAAGATTGATGTACATATTCACATGTTGGGTTTCATAAAAAATAATCAATTAAAAGTGTATGGCCATGTAAAAAGAATGACAAGGCATATTCCCAAGAAAAGTACTAGAATTCGGAAGCAGATTCTTCATTACAAATCACTAGTACGAAGAAATGTAGAAAGACCCAGTAAAAAATGGGCAGACCAATGCTAACATAAGGTCGGAACAGATGTTAAGGTCTAATTCTTGTTGATGCTGATGATGAAAAAATACTTCTATGTTAGCTGGGTTTGAAGCCACGAACCTTGGAGCCAGAAGAGAGTATGGTAACCGCTAGTCCACCGATACCGACTACTTCCATCAATGAAGTAAAAATGCAAATACTCATTTGATAGGATAGTAAGTTGTAAGTTCTCTTATACGCTCATCTGAAGATTAATAACACTGGTCTACTGACTGGAAAGTAAGAATGCGATGTAAGCGAAGAGCAGGACGAGCGCTTCCACTAAGATATTAAGCTCATAGAACACAGATATCAAGGCAGGTGGAACGTTCATGAGATTGCTGACTACTGTTGGTGTTTGCAGCGTGATATCCCTGATTCTAGCTACTCCAGAAAATCAAAGAAGCGAAAGTTTCTTAATAACTAGGGAAATTCTGGATTGCCTCTGCACTGTAATATTTAGTTGTTTTTATTTTTACATGAATCAGTTTGTATCAGACTTAGGCTCTTAGCATGCAGCTTCAATTTTAGAAAGTAAGAATTGTTTCGTATTATTTTAATTGTGATTTGTGAAAAAGTGTGGCGTGATAGAGAGTTTCTAAGTAGATTTTTGAAATCAGCGACTTCTAATTAGGTAAGATCAGTTGAAATATCTGAGTCAGCAGAAAAAAAATTGATATGTAGACCATTGTAATACTTAGCATTGAGGCGTAAGATTTTAGCGACCTTCGAAAACGATATGGCGGTGAAGGGTAATAAAGATATTGAAGATAGCTTTACGTAACAGCTAATGGAGTAGAATATTGAACTGAATTGGGCCGGTAATTGCATCTTCTCTTCATATAATAGAGGTCACTGCTATTTGCATTGAATTGGCTGATGTGGTCTTGCCCACTTACCAGAACATGCACTTCCTTTCTAAGCTGCAGTTAGCGGTTTTCCTGCAAGAATGCTCTAATGCGTCTAGGTTAAAAGCCACGAGCAAAATAAACGCCGTACGGTCACAATTAGTAATCCTGGTTTTAGCGGATTACCGCTGCAGTACCGTTATACAATGCTTATTTATACTTCGGATGAAAAGATTCGCTATGTGAAACTTCAAAATCCGTCGCACAGGATCTACTTAAACTAAGCGAATTCCTCAGCAAGTCGAATCCATGGTACGATTTTCTGGGGTCTCTGGCTAGCGTCACTGCCTCGAATACAAGAGGGCCCGGGTTCGAATCCCAGACGGGACAGGATTCCTGTGTGAGATTTTTTGGGGTTTTTTTTCCTCACCTGTAAGACAAATTTCAGAAAACTTTAAGGCTCAAACCGTCCTCGAACGTAATAATAATAATAATAATAATAATAATAATAATAATAATAATAATAATAATAATAATAATAATAATAATGCTTTATTTTAACTGGCAGAGTTAAGGCCATAAGGTCTTCTCTTCCACTCAACCAGCGAATAGTGTAATTATACAAAAATTACATACATCTTACAATTTTAAGATATTATTAAAATACAGACTAAACAAAATGCAATGATGATGTGATCTAATACTAGCAAAAACATAGAATATAGTACAATTAAAATTATATACAATAAAGTAAGTAGCTTCCTAGATGATTATTAATGGAATGCTCTATATATAGTTGTTATGCTGGCCATAATCATCATTGTCTTATTTCTTTGTATATGTTGTTGAATAATTATGTAATATTTATCAAAGTAAATAATGACATATTTCACGCCGCCCCGATGATATGGTAGATGATGATGTCAACGATGCGCCATGATAGGTCATGGTTAATATTAGCTTTTAAAGTCTTCTAAAATATTACCTCTCTTGTTATGTTACCTTATTGTGGTTTTTAACTAGCCCTACATCAATTATCCAGAACTATCATCTCATAGTTTCACAGATTTTAATAAGAAATAGAGTTAATATAAGAGTAGTTAAGCAGTTTTTTAGGTATAAATTCTTCAAATACCTACTCTCCGGTGCAAAAAAGGAGGTACCTCCAACATGTTAATTGCGATTGTACACAATCGTGTAAAGAAAAAAAAAACTGGAACTGGTCAAGAAAAGATTGTGTTTGAATCTGAACTACCTTAAATCAATGCTAAAATTGTGGTTATACTCTTACCACCTTCCACATTCAGTTTTTTGTTTCTCCTGAAAAGTTTATTAAAATGGAACTACCCCCTTTTTGCACCGGTGTCTTCAATTGAGAGACAAGGTCATTCTACCGATTTTTAAATAATTCACAATCTAGAAGTATAAAGACGAGCTAAATAATAATAATAAAGTGCTTAAAGTTCTGTAATATTAATAATCAGATAAAATTTCAAACCTCTAATTTGGTTTATTTCGAGAAAATAATGCTAGAATCATCACATGTTATTTATTAGAAGATATACAATCATGTGGCCAGATAATTTTCAAAGACTATTTAACTCATGCCCCAAATGGGAGTCAATGACCAAACACATTTCAATGATTTTTATTTACAACCAATGACAGTCGTGTTTCGCCTAAAATTTACCAACTAAAGTTTATCATAATAAAGAAAGCACCTCCTTTTTAACATTCTGAATAGGTCATAGCATTATTTTGTAGTGACTGACTCTCCAAGAAATACGGTTACCAGATTGTATATATAGTGCATGAATGTCAACACGTAGCGCATACGAGAGATTATATAAAAACATTTATAACAATTGATTATACCACAAAAAAAACTACTGTTTGCACTTTATTAAACGAATTATTTTCCAGGAAATGAATCAGAAAAATATAATTGACATATTTACATCATAGGACATCAGAAATTAATTAATACCTATAACGTTGGTTATAAATTTCTCCACCAGGGTGCATTCTTACAACATTGCAATCTTTTGGCAATAAATAATATTATGATCTGGTTGCAGTGATCGAACAAAAGAAGCAAATGAAGCGTACCAGTCGTTTCTCATTTGTTTTCAAACATCGCCGTTTACATAAAATATATAAATATTTTAAAATACCTATAGTTAAATAATGGTTTGTGAGTATACAGCTTAATTTTATTCGTTAAATAGTGCTAACAAATGCCACTCTTGATTTCCAAATTCTCTAGATAAATTGGAAATCACTCGTGGCATTACTTAAGAAAAACACTATAGTGTTCGCCATGTTTAGTATCAATGCGTGTTTCGTCTTAATGTTGTGTTGTCTCGGAGGAGCCCTTGACATTGATCTGATCACTCATTCGGGGAGGCCCTTCATTTAATTTTGTAGTAAAATAAACTATGTATGTGATCGATAGTTAAAAATTCCTCTCCCTACATGTCGTGCCCAGCGTAAGGCCCGGGTGGTGTCTGTTACGTAAAAAGTACCTAAAAGTGACGGGTTAAACATCGTTAATGGAATGGAATATACAAATTTTGTTAATTAAATTATATAATATACACTTATATACAAGCAAACATGGCTGCTACTAGATTTTTTTTTAATTACAGGTGTCAGATAAACCCCCACGTTTAATGGTCGGATATAGCAGCTGTTAATAATAGGTATATATATTTCATGTTTTATTCAAATATCATATCTTGAGTTCCGTTATGAAAAATATAAAATTTCGACCGCTAAAACGATTTTATTATTCTCGTTTCATGTGAAATCTTATTTCTAATGGCCGTTTTTGCTGGTTAATAAAGTCGAGCATAATTTTTAAATTTATTTCTATATGCCGAGTTTGATTTTAAAGGCAGGAATTGTGGCTGGTAAAGCATTAACGGACACGAATACACACAAAGACATATATATATATATATATATATATATATAAAGGGTGAATTATAATTACACCGACAAACTGCAGGGACTGATTCCTGACTGGAAATAGAGGAAAAATGACATATTAATAAGTGTCCATAAATGCATCATTGCCACGGTAGATGGCACTAACGAATGGCAATATTGTCTCGGCCCTGTTGCATGACCTGCTAGATCACCGGACTTAAACCCCTAGGATTTTTACATCTGGGGGCATCTAAAAAGCGTTGTGTATGCTGAACCAGTTCCTGATGTAATTATCCTTCAATAGCGTGTCCACGTTGTCTGTGACGCTATTCGGAGAGAGGCCGGAACATGCAAAAGAGTGATGCAATCCTTGATTACGACGTGTGAACACGTGCACTGCATCCCATGGAGGCCACTTTGTACATCTGTTCTGGCGTGGATGCGATTATGCTATGTACTGTGTACGGGGATGATTTGTTGTCGTTGCACGCACATCGTTAATTTCCGGACACGTATTTGTAGGGCCTTTTTCCTTCATTTCCAGTCAGGAATCAGTTCCTGAAGTTTGTCGGTGCAATTAGCGTTCATTCTGTATATAATATGAAGGTTACATGGAATGAACCGCGTAAGGAATGTTTTCGTTGAAAACTAGAAAACATACTTTTACTTGTACAAATCCATTGTATATTTTACTGTGTCCCATTGATAATTAATAGTGTTTCCTACGGAGACTCTAATGACATCTCAAACTCAATGTCAAGAAAAAAAGTGCCTTGCCTGGTTATTTTTCTGTACTCTTTATATATGTAGTCATAGGATTTTTTGTCTACGAAAGAATCTATGATTTTTTAATTTTTTTTTCGTGAAAACAATCGGAATAGCCTCATGTATAGAGAATTTTCTAATGATTAGAGCGATAAAATAATTCATTCCATCTTGTCTTCCAGGCGTTGTGCTCGAGATATCGAAGTTTTTACCTGTTAATTTTCACGTGGACAACTGTGGAGTAAACATCTTGAAGATGTCTGCCGCGACCTGACCCAAAACGTAAAAAAAAAAAAATCAAATTAAAATGATCAATTTCGTAATTTTGGCCCAATGCCCAGTTTAAAAATATTACTGAATATTTCCTTACAATATATATATTCAATATATTTTTGACATTTGGCAATGAAGGCAAATATGATATGAAAAGAAAAAAGAATGCTTGAGTCGGGATTTGAACTCGAGTCTCTAAAGTTTTTAGAGACTCGAGTTTAAATCCTGACTCAAGCATTCTTTTTTCTTTTCATATCATATATATATATATATATATATATATATATGGTTAACTGTTATGTTAGCCACTAGATGTCAGTCGGAACGAATTTCCGCTACCTCTTGTGTGAATTGAGAATACTACATATATAATAAAAATGTATATTTGAATTGGAATACTTTGCTAGCTCAGGTTGTTATAGCGCTAAACATACAGAGTTTAGAGACTCGGGTTCAAATCGCGACTCAAGCATTCATTTTTTTTCTTTTCATATCATATATATATATATATATATATATATATATAACTGCTGTTCATGAGGTCCCGGTTCGATTTCCGGTTTCAGACCATAGGATTTTTTTCTTAAAGGGAATTATTCTAGTGGTTGCCCATGGTCTGGAATTTAGGTTAAGTTTAGGCTAAGAATTCTCCTGGCGCTTCATTATCATTTATCACGCATTATATCATCGGGGTAAAATAACTCCGCCTTCCAGGTGTCCCAACTTAAGATATGGATTGCAATTCCCCCAATGCCAGGGGAGAAAGCCAGAAATGTCATAAAAGACAAGCTGGTGGCATTAGACAGTGTATATATATATATATATATATATATATATAACCAAGCTTCCAAGTATATATTTTATACCGTATTATATTATGTTTTAGATTCTAAAGTTCTAAGTTATTATTATTATTATTATCATCATCATCATCATCATTACACGAGTATTTGAAAATAAAGTTGTTTGGAAATTGTTTGGATCAAAGAGAGGCGAATAGACAGATGAAAGGAGAAGGCTGCATTGATCTATAAAATGTTATGGAAACCTAAAGTAATAAGAATAACAGTTAAGTCTCGTAGACTTCGATAGTCAGGACATGCGGCACGAATAAGAATTAAAGAGGGGCATGGAAACTCCTAGTTTGAGAACAGAGGGAAAGAATAAGCTCAATACTTCATTCTTTCAAAATTTGTTAAATTGAGTCTTATATTTATTCTATTTTGAATTATTTCATATTATTAAATAAGCCAAGTGAAGGCTAAGGACTAAGATTGTTGAAGATAAATTGAAAAACTTTTAATAAATTACATAATTGAATATTTCCGAATATTTAACTCATCCCCTTAAATGGAAGTGAATAACCAATCACTTTTCAGTGATTTTTTTTTACAACCAAGTGTTTCACCTCGATATGTATAGGATCTGTTCACTAAAATAAAGAAAGCTCCTCCTTTTTAAATATTGTGAACAGGTCAGAGCATTATTTTGCACTGGCTGACTCTCTAACAAATACTACGTTGAATGTAGCAAATAATGAACAGGTTCCTTCGACCTACACATTTGATAATTGTTTGTTCAATAATTGTGTTTTTAAATAATGATTTTACTGAGTTGTTTTTTGCTAAAAAAATAATTAAGAACCTATAATGCTGGTTATAATATACAGTTTGATGCGCTTCATTTTTTTCCCCACTAGGGTGTATTCTTACAATATTGCGATCTATTTGGAAATAAATAATATGATCAAGTTGGAGTAATGAACAAATTAAACATAACCTCAAACATTTCTCATTTGATTTCGAACATAGACGTTTATATTAAATATATAAATATTTTAAAATAACTACGAGTATATTTAAATAATGATTTGTGAGTAAACAGCTTAATTTTAATAGTTAAATAGTCCTAACAAGTGCCACTCTTGATTTCAAAATCCTCTAGATAAATTGGAAATCACTCGTGACGTTACTTATGATAAGACGACGAAAGGATGGATGTGCAAACAGTAAAGAAAATGGTAAAATAAATTCACATTGGAGTTATTTGCCTTTTAAAACAAGTTAACTATGGCACGTGTGGTGCATTATGTGAGTTCGGATTAGTTAATGGCGCGGTTGAACTGAACAGTCGTGGAAAAGGCTAATTTATACGATAATAATCTCACAAGGGGTTGTAACGTAACTTTATATAAAGGCAAAATGGAAACCACCCTACACCTTCTGTTTTACTTCCTCTATACATTACCTACTTAAAATGCTCCCTGCTCTAACTCAGGTAACAATGTTAACTCCTTCATATAACTAATTACTATTAACTCTTTGTAAAATGTGGCAAATTTTATCTAGCCGATATTATTTCTTGATGCTTTTATCTTTCAAGTAAATTGTTATTTAGCCTATACACTGTTTTATACTAGGCACATTTGAGCATTTTTATCAAACTTTTTGTTCTAACTAACTAACTCACTGGCTCTATCAAACCCGAAGGTCAATAGCCGCTCGAACATAAGCTCTCCATACATCCCTATCCTGAGCTAATGTTTTCCAATCATCCCCTGCATAATTACTTCCCTGAAATCATGGCTAATGTTATTTTAAAAGTTTATGTTATTTTTGTACCTTGTGTATCAGGGTTAATTAATATAGTTATATTTTTCATAAAAGTTCTCTCGAAGTATTTGGAGCTATTAAATTAATTAATTTATTGTTTCAAAAATATTCTACCAACTGGTCGTTTTCCCTCTGGTTTTTCTACAAGAAGCCACCATGCCCCTCTTTCATTCCCCATTCATGCCACATGACCTACCCAGAGCAGTGTACGAGACTTAACTCTTATTATATCTGGCTTCCTATACATACCATGTAGCTCATTATTATAAACTTTTCTCCATTCACCTGTCTGTTCATCACTTTTTGGCCCAAAATGTTTCCTGAGAACTTTATTCCCAAATACTCGTAATCTTCTTTACTCCCTTAAAGTAAGAGCCATGTTTCGCATCCATATAATATAACAGGGGGAATGACAGTTTTATACATTTTTTTTTTTTTTACGTTTCTGTTTCCGTAAAAAACGGAAATGTGAACATTAAGCAGAGAGCAAGCACATAAACTATTATTGAGAGAGATATATTTTTGGAGGAGGGCTTCTAGAAATTCAAAAAGAGACAAAATTAGAAAAACTAAAATCAGAAAAATAATGGATATTCAAAAAAAAATGTTCCTTGAACGCTGGGTTCAAAAAGTACATAGGAGTATGGGGTCGTGAGGATTAACAGAGAGTGATGCAGAGAATAGGGATTATGGAGGAGTAAAATTTACTTAGGTTTGTAGGAAAAAAACTACTGTATTGTAGAGAAATTCCTAATAAAGAAGAATATTTTAAACGAATTCCTTTATTGAGGTTATCCTAATATAAAGAATTTTGAAAACGAATTACAGATATTCACCCATTCTATCTAGTAGACATGGAAAATGACCATGACAAAAATTTGTATATATCCGGTAATGCTTTACTTACTCACTTACTTACTTACTCACGGGCACTATCGAACCCGTAGGTTCATGGCCGCGCGGACATAAGCTCTCCATACATCCCTATCCTGAGCTAATGATTTCTAATAATTTCCTGTATAATCTACTTCCCTCAAATCATAGTTAATGTTGTTCTCCCACCTCATTCTTGGTCTACCAACTGGGCGTTTTCCCTCTGGCTTTCCTACAAGAAGCTTCCATGCACGTCTTTCATTCCCCATATGCGCAACATCCCCTGCCCATCGCAGTCTATGAGACTTAACTGTTCTTATTATATCTGGCTTCCTATAAAGACCATGTAGTTCATTGTTATGTAGTCGTCTCCATTCACCTGTCTGTTCATCTCTCTTTGGTCCAAACATTTTCCTAAGAACTTTATTCTCAAAAACTCGTAATATCATTTCCTCCCTTAAAGTAAGAGTCCATGTTTCGCACCCATATAATATAACTGGTAGAATAATAGTTTTATATATTTTCAGTTTAACATTTCTTGATAGGAGTTGGGACATCAAAAGTCTCTGCAATGCATAATAGCACGCATTTCCATAATTGATCCTATGTTTAATTTATTTGTGCATCTCATTCCTATGTGTAATTATTGTTCCTAGGTATTTGAATTCAGCCACTTTTCTCAAAATTTCTCTCATTTGTCATTAGCTGTCCATTTCCATTATATAATGCATTTCTACGTGTGACCATATATTTAATTTTACTGGTAATGCTTTAGCGACCACAATTTTTGTTTCGTCCAAACCAAATTGGCATATAGCAGTTAATTTAAAAAATGGGGTCGAGTTCATTTACCAGATAAATCAGACCATTGGGTTGTACGAGTTCTCCTGAAAAGGAAATACAAAATCGCTCCATCGATCGCAATTGTTGATGTTTCATAACGAATCTCAGTATATTGTATTAAAATAAACGTAGGAAGATATATTCTTAAAGACATAAAAGTCCGACCATTAGAACTGCAAACCTAATTTAAAAATTAAATCTATGCCTCCATGTTTGCTTCATTTCAATGCATACCATACAGTTTAATTAATCCCTATTATAAGATACATTAGTGTAAAGGTAAAGTGATCCCACTACAGGCCTCAGGAGGCCCTTGGTGTAGTAGGAGGTTAAGGCTGCCACTTTTTCTGGACAATCGGCACTTGATGTCAGCCGGGTTATCAGTCCTACGTAACCGCCGCCTTTACCCCCAGAATAAACGTCTGGTACTCATTTCCGTTAGAGGCTGAGAGTCGACCTCAGGACCATAGTGCCGCCGGAAGGTTTGGGTCAGTTTAAAAATCCTGACCCCCCGGGACTGGAATCTTCGATCTTCCGGCATGTAGCTCAGTGTCTTAACCACTACGCTATAGCGTAATTAATTTAATTTTAACAAAGTAGTGGAAAAACGAATAGGAGGTATTATTTAAATTGTTGTGATTATATAACAACGTGTAAATATATATAATAAATTACGGTTGGCCATATTTTGTTTTCTCTGCAGTCTGGCACTTTCAAATAAGCTATTATCAGAAATTGAATTTCTGCAATTTAACAGAAGAAATGCATTTTCTATAAACAAAAAAATGGGACATAAAATAACGGAATGGAAGAAATATATTAAGAATATATCACTCATTAAAAACTCTGAATACTACGTACAAATCCCAGCTATTATTATTATTGTTGTTATGTCTATTATTTATATGTATATCTGGGATTTGCAGATTTGAACCTGAGACCTGCGAGACCAGAGGCAAGGAATCTAACGCCCAGATCACCGAGGCTCCTCAGCCTATTGTGATCTGTTCTATAATTTGACATATATTGTAAATATTTTGTACCAGTTAATTTTGTTTATTGTTTTTTGCGCGATAGTGCGTTTTTTTTTGACTAACAGCAGTTGCGACCATGATTTAAAGTTCAACTTCCTACATTTCGGGGTTGCCAACCTAAATAACTGCACTGCAATAAAATAACTATATTGTAATATTACATATTTCAAATCACGTGTGGGAAGTAAGACCACTGCCCTCTATGTACACTATGTACAATGTATATACAACAAATATCCAAAAGGTAGTGTTAATATAATCATACGAAACAAATCACTGCATTTCAAATGAACTGAACTTTATTTGAAACAATATAAAACAATAAATACGTAATTGTCGCCATTTTATGTCTGATTGGTGTCACGGCCCTCTGTAGTCTCAACTAATAAACATTGTCCACACTGTTAATGATAGTTGTTTATAATTATCGCAAATATTTCGAACAAAGATGTTATTGTTTTACTATTATTTATTATTTTGAAAACACCGTCGCGCAAAGAAATAATGCACAACGCACGTTTGTGAAGTGTTTAACAGAATCTCGGAAATTAAAAATCTCGCTATCGCTCGGTTTTTAAACATTTTCCTCGCTTCTGTAAAAATCACTTCTCAACATCGCATCGTAATATACTATTGTTGAAATATTTTAAATTGGAACTAATGTATCCTACAGAATACAACCGACAATTTAAGCGTTAAAATAATTGGGGGGGATAACAGGTTTTCATGTATTCGAGGGAAATTTAACCAACCATGAAGGGAGAGTCTCGTAGCTTCTGGACCTGAAGAGAATGTGTTTATATAGAAAATGTGATCCCGACATATCTGTGTGGCTATACCATTAATCTGCGATAACGTGGCAAACTTAACAATTTCCGTCGCTCATATATGTCAGTGGTGACCTCCCAGTGTATGCTAATTGGACCCCTAGAGACCGGCATTTCGCGGGCGTTAACATCCTTCCCTCCCTGATAAATTGATATTGTCGAGGAAAACGAAACCACTGTATCTACCTGCCAACAAATATCATGATATTGCCTTCATCTCAATTTCATGAACTTCTCTATATATCTCTATTTTCATTCATTTGTCATGTCGAAAATCTACTCCAAATAATCTAAAAAAAAAAAGTTAAATTAAAAATACTCCTATGGTATATAAAATACGTCGCACAGGAACTGCGTAAACCAGGCGAATTCCTCAGCAAGACGAATTTATGGTTCAATTTTGCTGGTTTACGGAATATATGTATATGTTTTCCTAAATTGAAGAAACTCAATTTCTGATGCCAAGTTATTTAAAAGTGTCGAACGGCAGTAAAAACAAAGGCCTGTATTTAATTTCGGATTTAAGGTAAATCTCCGCTCCTAATAATCAGATTTCCTGATTTTTTGTAGAATCTCTTCCTGATTTTGTTTTAATAGTATATACCGAGTTTCGTTACAAAACATCGAAAACTGCTATCGCTTGTGCGATTTTTAAATCTTCGTTTCAGATGAACTCCTACGCTGAAATGTACGATTTAGCTGGTTAATGAACTCGACAAGAATTGTTTTAATTGATTGTTTTATGCCAAATTTGATTATGATAAAATAGAAATTGCGGCCGCTAGAACGTTAAGACACACATACACACACACACACACACATATATATATATATATATATATATATCCATCCATAGTAATTCTGCCCGAAGGCAGGTCCATCACTGCAATCATAGCAGTGTGTGTGTGTGTGTGTGTGTGCATGCATGCATGTGTTATAGTAGCCACTGGAGGGCAGTCAGACTGAGCTCTTGCTACATCTCATGATAGAGAACATATATATATAATGTTTGTGCCAGGAAAGTCTGGATGGCGTATTCGGTAGTGCACTGAAGTATCAATTCACAGGTCTGGGTTCAAATTCTGGTTCAGGCATTTATATTTCTTTTTATGACATTTATTTATTTATTTATTTCCCTTTTGAAGAGTCTTCCCACATATCTTCGTCATGTTCCATCTGATACGATAGGCCTATATTTCTCTTTTTTTCATTTACGGAATATAAATTTAATTCCAATCGTATATAAATTAATTTAGTATGACCTTTTGGTCTCCTTAAAAGTTTCACTTCTACTCTTTGTTTCCGATTCTCTATAATTTCTAGGGACCCACATTTCCGTATATTATAACAGGTGTATCCATTGTTTAAAGTATATAATAATAATAATAATAATAATAATAATAATAATAATAATAATAATAATAATTGCATTAATGATAACAATAATATTAATATAATAATACTGACATAATAATAATAACAATTATTATTATTACCATCATCATCATCACCCTTATCATTATCACCATCATCCTTCACCGGAGTGGAAAGCAACGGGAAGCTACCACACCTACACAATTCCCTAGTAAAGCTGCAAGCATAGCATGAAAATGCTATAATTGCAGTGAAGGACCTGCCTTCGGGCAGAATTACTATGGATTAATGGATTAAATAATTATTACTGTAGATCGTAAACAATTCAGATAAATGATTTTAGTCTGAGAGCCTAGATTTCCTATCTCAAATAGCTGGTCTGCAATTCCTGTATAATCATGTAAAAAATCTTCAGTTTAATTCACCACGCCCTGTGTAAAGTACATTCTGGGGGGGGGGGACAGTAAGTTGAACAAAAAAAAGTGTGACAAAAGATCAAGTAAAAGAGAAATATAAATGGAAGTAGTTGCAGTAGCATGAAGATTATAACACAGACAATTCCGCCTGAAGCTACTGAATAGACAACCCACATTACAGCTAAGTCGGAGAAGTAGTCGCTGGAGCACGGTGTAATCAGCTGCAGGCTTACTCTGGAGGATTTGTAAGAAGCGAAGGAAATTTCTTCATGGCCTCAGGGGGTGAGAGATTGAGTGTTGGAATTACCTTCTCTCTCTGACATTTATGTCATAAAATACATTAAGATTACTATTCCCTAAATAACATCTTTCAGCCGTAATGTAATTTGTCTTATTACTTTAAATAGAATAAAATCCATTCCTAACACTTGTCATTTAATAAAAAAAATGGACCTTCAATTATATTATATAATAAATAGTCTTAATAATGTTTAATAGCCTAAAAGTGCATTTGATGTCTGCAGGGGGGGATGTTTATGAGCGTGCATGTGTGTATGTGGTGGGGAGGTGTATATGTATGTTTTTTTTTTCTTCTCTCGTTTTTTATTTGTTTCGTAGCATTTTTTAATTATTATTATACAAAATTATACTTTTTTATATCTATACACTTGGTATTTTCATGGATGAGTTGTAGATGCGTATTATTGTGTATGTAATGTAGACATAGCTTTCGTATATGTATTCATTGTCTTTATGCATTTTATGTAGGTGTGTGTCCATGTAGGTATTTGTTTATATTGTTTTTTTTATTCGTTGAAAAATAATGCACGCACGACCAAGCAGGCCCGTGCGCAATGTAAATGCAAATGTATTTCCTTTCTTTCAATCTAATAGCATAAAAGAATTAGGTTTTAACATTGTGAAAATTGTTAACTATTTTGGCCCATGTATTACAGATAATAACGACCAACACATTGAAGTACAAAGAAGAGTGAAACTGGCCAACAAAGCTTATTACTTACTTCATAAAAATAATGAAGAGTAATAACATACACTCAGCAACTAAAATAAGGCTATATAAAGTTTTAATAAGATAGGTTTTGACCTATGGTAGTGAGACATGGAGCCTCACTAAAATATCAGAGTAGCCCTAAATGATTTTGAAAAAAAAAGCACTCAGGAAAATATTTGGACCTATAAGTATTAATGGTCAGTGACAAATACAATGAACCTGACATTTTCAATTTAAAGTTAGAGAAATTAGAATGCACTGGCCATATACGAAGGCTCTCAACAGATCGAGCACCAAAGAAGGTGCTTACAGCAAGTTTTATGGGGAATAGGCGGGTTGGAAGACCGAAAAAAACGATGGGAGGATGGTATTAAGGAAGTTAGTGTCGCAACTGGAGGTTTGTTGCGCAAAATATAAATGATTGGAGGCTAAAGCTCGAATTTAAGCCAATCAGCCATTGGATGGATGGATGGATGGATTTCCTTTTTGGGGGAAAAAAAACAATGAATAATTCCATTCCAGTAATAAAAAAACTCTACCAAACCATGTTAAGTTCATCCTATAGGAACAATCGTTTCTAACACGTATGAGGACGATGGATTTTCAGGATGTAAAAATCCTGATCGGTTCCTTCGTAAGGGAAAAAAAACCGTGGATCCCTCGTCGTAGATTTACGGTACGTATAAGAACCCAAGTCTGAAGAAAAAAGACCTCTGAGTAAATTTGTCAGCAGTTTCACGCCAAGATTTAAATTGGATTGATAATGACCTTAACTGTTAGAGAACATCGTGAAATAAATATAATTGCAGATAAATTCCCATTAACACGTTTCCGAATGGATCGCAAATTTACCTTTATTCTGTATTATGCCTAAACTGGATACAGGCAGATAGAAAAAAAACGTATTAAACATTTTATCTGACCAGCCCCATGGGCTAGTGATCAGCATTCATGAGGTCCCGGGTTCGATTCCCGGCCAAACCTAAGGCATTTTTTTCTTAAAAATAATTATTCCTGTGGTTGCCCATGGTCTGAAATTTAGGTTAAGAACTCACCTGGCGCTTTATTATCATTTTTCACCCATCATATTATCGGAGTAACGTAACTCCGCCTTCCAGGTGCCCCAATCTAAGAAATGGACTACAATTCTGCTAATGCTATGGGAGAAAACCAGAAATGTCATAAAAGACAACCTCCATCCATAGTAATACTGCCCGAGGGCACGTCTTTCACTGCTATCATAGCATTTTCATGCTATGCTTTGTAGCTTTACTAGCGAATTGTAGGTGTGGTAGCTTCCCGTTGCTTTCCACACCGGTGAAGGATGATGATGATAATGATAAAGATGATGGCCATGATTTCGGAGACTGTTTGGGCCTTAAAATTTTCCTGATATTTGTCTTAGATGTGAGGAAAAACCCCGATAAAAACGTCACCCAGATAAACTGCCCCGACCGGGGATCGAACCCGGGCCCGCTGCATGACAAGGTAGCACGCTACCTCGAGACCACAGCGGTGGTCTAAAGACACCTGGTGGCATTATATATATATATATATATATATATATATATTTCTTTTATCAAAAGTACAGTGGGGAGTAACAGTATGTGGTATCCAGTTTATATTAGAGTTGGAGAAAATGTTTTGTATCACTCCTCATAAAGTTCCGTGTTTTCAGGATACTGGATCATTTACTTACCTTCATCTTCAGTCAAAGGTTCACCTGGTCGGTGACAGACCGGATGAAATATATACCCAAATTTGACCTTTAATACCCTAAGACAAGTTAAACATATAGAAGTAATAAAAAATCATCAATGGAAGGGCTTAGGGCAGTAACATGAAAAGCCACATTCTATTAAGAAGTGTCATGTATTATACTCATAGAAAATAAATTTATTCAAATATCCATAAAATAATTTGTAAGTGCGCCAGAGATGAGTTAAAACATACAGACACACAACATATTAACAACAATACTGCCCAATTAGTATTTGTAATTTTTTGAAACATTAGAATCCTTCTATCTCAAAAATAACTATGTGGCTTATCATGTTATTGCCCTAAGCCCTTCAATGTTAGTGTCGAATTTAGGTTTTCATGGTCGATGAGATGAATAGTGACACTCCAGGAGTTATTTAAGTTCATGATCCGTCCCCATGTGAATTGAGGTGAGTGAGAAGGGTGACAAAATACCCGGACAATACTGGTTAATCAGCTAAATTGCAATAACATATGGCATTGTTGTAGTAATGTAATATTAAAAGAGGGATGATCTAATTAATGTTTTTTTCTATTTCAGGTAAGTTGGAGGACGATTTATCATTGACTTATTCTGAGGAGCTGTAAGTAAATTTCAGAACAATATAAATAACTGTAAATAAAGAGTGTTTCCAATATCAGAACCCATTTCATCCATTACACGACTAACACAACACATTGCTCTGCAATAAGCACCGGAGGACCTGGGTTACTTGTATTAAAACAGGGCTCAATTAACATATTTTGATTATTGACTATAAAATGTATATATGATATTTATTTCCGGTATTAAATTGTATTATATCTTAAGATGTTTTAGTTGAATTGTCTTATATTGTATTTATTGCTTAATGTTCTTTTAAGTTTGTTTTGTAGCTAAGTTTTAATTGTACAAAGGACGAAATAGCACTACAGTGATGGATGTATAGATCGGTGCATGGGTGAGAGACAGAGAGAGAGAGAGAGAGAGAGAGAGAGAGAGAGAGAGAGAGAGAGAGAGAGAGAGAGAGAGAGAGAGAGAGAGAGAGAGAGAGAGACAGACAGAGAATATTTAATACCTTTTTTTTTTATGTTTGATTTTGTGATATGTGTGTATGCTATATATATATATATATATATATAGTCCACCGCTGTGGTCTCGAGGTAGCGAGCTGCCTTGTCATGCAGCGGTCCCGGGTTTGATTCCCGGTCGGGACAGGCTCCTGGGTAAGAGAAACGGTGAAGAATAAAATGTCTAAATTGACCGAAATTAACTTAATTACTCACTGGCACTATCGAACCCGTAGGTTCATGGCCATGCGGACATAAGCTCTCCATACATCTCTATCCTGAGCTAATGCTTTCCAATCATTCCCTGTATAATCTACTTCCCTCAAATCACAGTTAATGTTGTTCTCCCACCTCATTCTTGGTCTACCAACTGGGCGTTTTTCCTCTGGCTTTCCTACAAGAAGCTTCCATGCACGTTTTTCATTCCCCATACGCGCAACATGTCCTGCCCATCGCAGTCTACGAGACTTAACTGTTCTTATTATATCTGGCTTCCTATAAAAACCATGTAGTTCATTGTTAAGTAGTCTTCTCCATTCACCTGTATGTTCATCTCTCTTTGGTCCAAACATTTTCCTAAGAACTTTATTCTCAAAAACTCGTAAACTCATTTCCTCCCTTAAAGTAAGAGTCCATTTTTCTTACTCATATAATATACTGGTAGAATAATAGTTTTATATATTTCAGCTTAACGTTTTTTGAAAGGAGTTGGGACATCAAAAGTCTCTGTAATGCATAATAGCACGCATTTCCATAATTGAGCCTATGTTTAATTTCTTTGTGCATCCCATTCCTAATTGTGATTATTGTTCCTAGGTATTTGAATTCAGCCACTTCCTCAAAATTTCCCTCATTTGTCATTAGCTGTCCATTTCCATTATATAATGCAGTTCTACGTGTGACCATATATTTAGTTTTATTGATATTTACTTCCAGTCCTAATTTCTTAGTGTTACTCAATAGTGTGTGCGTGTTATCCTTTAGTATCTCCTCGCTATCGGCCAATAATACTGCATCATCAGCATAAACTAACAGCTTATTAATACTATTGAGTTGTAGGCCTTCCTCATCTTCAGAAGAGTTGATGGCATGCTCTAGTACAAAATTAAATAGTAGAGGAGATAGTGCATCTCCTTGCTTCAACCCATTCTGGATTTCACAAGTGTCCGAAAACTGTTTGCCTACACGCACCCTATTCTTTGTGCCATTTAGACACATTCGTATAAGTCTTAACTTTTTAGGGATTCCGAACTCCAGCAGGATACTATTTAACTTCTCCCTCTTAATTGAATCATATGCTTTTTTGAAGTCTACGTATAGTTGATGTACAGTACCATTATATTCCCATTTCTTTTCTAAAATTTGTCTTATACTTAAAATGTGATCTGCTGGACCGAAATTAATAATAATAATAATAATAATAATAATAATAATAATAGCTTTATTTTACCTGGCAGAGTTAAGGCCTTAAGGCCTTGTCTACCACTCAACCAGGTTTAAAAAAGATACAAAAGAAAAGTCTTAAATCTAAATTACAATATATATATAAACGATTACAAGTTATGAATACAATACAATTAATATTTATAATGTATTTTGATTTACTCTAAATTTAACGAATTAAATATATAATATGTACAAGATATATAAAAAAACGAGGAAAAGATTAATGACATAGTATAAAATTAAATAAATAGAGAAAAATTAATTATTAGACAACAGGTAACTGTATAAGCGTGACTTAAAGGTGCCAAGTGTGCGGCACCCCTGATATCTTGAGGAAGGAGATTCCAGGAGCGGGCGGAGGCTACTGTGAAGGAAGTAGAATAGGAGGAAGTGCTATGAAGAGGAATTGTTAGCAGACTGCTATCTTGTGACCTAGTGTCAATATTGTGGTAGGAGGATAACTTCTCAAATCTGGACGCCAGGTAAGTAGGAATGTAGGAATTCAGAAGCTTGAAAAGTAGCGAAAGAGAGTGCAATTTACGTCTGTCAGTAAGACGGAGCCAAGAGAGGTTATTAAAGTGTTCGGAAATATGGTCATAACGGCGGATATTGAAAATGAATCGAATGCAAGCATTATGAACACGCTGCAGTCTCTGCGACAAGGCATAGTTTAGATCATTATATATAATGTCACAATAATCGAAGTGTGGTAACACAAGATTCTGCACTAGGATTTGTTTTAACGAAACTGGGAGAAAATTCTTTAAACGTCTAAGATAATGTAAGATGTCATTCATATTTATCGGGGCCACCTAAGCTCATGGGACAAAATACAAATACCTGGGCAATGCAAGGTAATCAGCTTGTATTATACAAAAATCCTAGCTCTAGTTATGTGTTATTTGGAATCATCCTGTATAGCGTAGAATGTCTCAGAGTATTTGAGAGAATAAAATTACATTGTGTAACATGCTCTCTTACGTTAGAATTGCCTATAAACATGTTATACTTTAAGCACATCGTATGTTGTATGTCTATCGCTTTATACATTCACAAACTTTTTAAAAGAAGATGAGAGAGTGTGAATACGTTATTGTAACGCTCTATTCACACTGGGACACGTTGAAATAGAGCTGTAATTGAAAAGCATAACCAAATCATCCGAGGTGTCAATCTCCATTACGCTATCGCACCCTTCACAATCTCTTCAACCCCTTTGCACGCGTCTCTATTGACAATCCTTTGTTCTTCCAGCCGCGCGTTCTTGTTCATTCCTTTATTTAACTGTGTGTTTGTTTTCTTTCTTACCATTACTTTTCATCCTCCCTCACCAATTTGAGCACAAAAAAGAATAAAAATCTGAGCATAAGCTAGCACATTTCGTTACCTCACCACATTATTATTTTTTTAGAAATAAAACTCTCTTTGGTCTTTACCAAAGAGAAGAAATGGAAAGATTTTCCAGTTTTTTTTAATCGTTGTAATCAACTGAATAATTTGAACTTCATCAAGTGTTCAGTATTTTTTTCTTTGCTTACGGACGCTTTAACTCTAAAATCAAATTTATATATTTCTGATTAAGTTAAATATGTTCATTATATTACAGAAAATCACTACTGAAATGTCCAATTTAATGTTACAATATCACCCAATGTCCACCGCTGTGGTCTCGATGTAGCGTACTGCCTTGTCACACAGCGGACCCGGATTCGATTCCCGATCGGGACAGGCTCCTGGGTGAGGTTTTTAGGGGTTTTTCCTAACTTGTAAGACAGATGTCAGATTGCTTAGGGCCCAACGGTCCCCGAAAATCATACGGTCGTCATCATCATCCTTATCACTATCATCCTTCACCGGTGTGGAAAGCAACGGGAAGCTACCACGCCTATAATTCCCTAGTAAAGCTGCAAAGCATAGCATGAAAATGCTATGATTGCAATAAAAGACCTTCCCTCGGGCAGAATTACTATGGATGGATGGATATAAAAAAACACTACACAATAGATAATAATACAATTACATTATACATTAATTAAAGTACGTATAGTTATTAATTAATGGTATTAGAATTTGCTTACATATCTATTTATTCACGAATGAGTGTTATTTTTCGCGTCGTGTCCGGAAATTTACCCAAGTTTATCCAATTTTCTGTGTTTACTATTAACTCGTAGCATGCCAATCTATCACGAATTGAATTTAGAGATCTTTCCTCGTGCATATACATATATATCGCATTTTTCCGTAATAACTTTGTCGAGTTATATGAGAACAAGTTAAGGAAGTGTACAGTGAAGCAGTATGTGGAGTTAGGTTAAAAACGCAGGTAAAATAGTTGGTGTGTGATGTTATAGGATAAACTTCCGGCACGTGATGATGTAAGTGTACCAAATGCTATGGTGAGGGAAGACACATTCATCACTTGCTGACTGACACGACATGACAGCTATCAAGCAGTCAGCCTGTCAATATGAACTCCCTGATTTTACAACTAACATCACATAAAACCCCAAACATTTCACAAAGAATTTAAAACATCAGTTGGATTTAAAATATTAATAAAGGATGAACACTTATCTTCTTTCATTATTTTAAATTATATTGAACAATTTGGCTGTTCCGTGGCGCAAGAGGTTAAACGCTCGCCTCTCATCCCTAGGGTTTAGAAACCGATTCTCGATCACTCTATATGGGTGTCGTTGGTGGACGAAACTGAGTTTGGGCAGGGTTTTTTTTTATATTTTTTTCGGGGTTTCTCCCAATTTCCTCTGCTAAAAAATTTCAACCCAACATTTCTCCATATGCCATGGGTCCCGAGTCTGAAGATTTTCACGCTCGTAAAAGATCCTTAAGCCTGAATAATGAGGTCTCTAACCAAAATACCGACATCGACATCCTAGTAATACCGTAGTTGCCTGTTAGATATCTAATTGGGTCGGTGTATTGTCCGCATGTCATCCATGACATCTACGAGCAATTAAGGCAACTAAAAAATAACTTGGTCTAGTAACTCCTTATAAAGGAGAGGCTGTGACTCACAATGGGCTACGCCATTATAGATAGATAGACATATCTTTCTCCATACTCATCTCATTCATTTCGTTCATCCACGTGTGTGACGGCGTGACAGACATGTTTGGCCTGCACGCTTGTCGTTCACAGACCCCTATAAATATAGGGCCTTCATCTCATCTTATCCCTCGACCCGACTCTGAGTTCGACAGGAGTTGAGGGTGAATATACATTCATCAATTTCCTAATGAAGAAGAAGAATAAAGTGCATAAGATTTGCTGATGATATGGCTTTGCTAGCAGAAGATGCAATGACACTGAGGAACATGCTGATGGAGCTAAATGATAAGTGCGAGGATTTTGGGATGAAGATAAATATAAATAAGACGAATGTCATGATTATAGGAAAGAAACCAAGAAAGATAAACATGAGGATTAAAGATGAGGTCATTGAGCAAGTGGAGAGTTTCAAATATTTGGGTTGTACTATCAATAGTAACATGAGCTGCGGTCAAGAAGTAAAGCAGAGGATAGCAATGGCAAAAGAAGCTTTCAACAAGAAGAGAAGCATTTTCTGCGGACCTTTGGCAAAACAATTAAGAAAGAGGCTAGTGAAGTGCTTTGTGTGGAGTGTAGCATTTTATGGTGCAGAGACTTGGACATTACGACGGAATGAGGAAAAGCGACTGGAAGCTTTTGAGATGTGGATATGGAGAAGAATTGAACGTATAAAATGGACAGACAAAGTAAAGAATAAAGATGTGCTGGACAGAGTGGGTGAAAGAAGAATAATGCTGGAACTCATAAAGAAGAGGAAAATAAATTGGATTGGCCATTGGCTAAGAAGAAACTGCCTGCTGAAGGATGCTCCAGAAGGAATGGTCAACGGAAAGAAATTTGTAGGCAGAAAAATACATCAGATGCTAGACAATATTAAAATTAATGGTTTGTATGCAGATACAAAATGGAAAGCTGAGTTAAGGAAAGAGTGGAGAATGTTGAGTTTACAGTGAAAGACCTGCTCTTGAGCAGAACACTATGAATGAATGAATTTCCTAATAACTACGGATAATAAAATTGAGAAAGCTAATGCTTAAATAAGCATTAGAAAATAAGAAAGTATTTTAAGTATGCTTCTTACCTATAATATTTTGATTCCCTGATATATGGCATGGATAAATACGATAGTATGATAAAACGCATGGGCATTGTCTAAGAAAGTCTTTATATTTAAAAATTCTGCCTGCTTCTTTTTGTGCTTGCAAAACTCGAAAATTAGTCCGTCGATTATTATAAAAATTTGTCCATACAAGTTTTCAGGTACAGAGAGTATTTAGTCGCTATCTATTATTCTCTAAAACCATAGGCGTAGGAATTTACCTGAAACGAAACTTTAAAAATCCCTCTAACGGTCGCAATTTTTTATGTTTCGTAGTAAAAATGAGTATGTAGTATTAAAATAAACACAGGTAGATGTTGTCCAAAAATCAGTGAGATCCGGTCATTAGAAGTTGCAGTTTACCTGAAATCCTAAATTAAATATTTACTCCAGCAACCGCCATGTCCTTTATATCCCTTCTCATCGCACTGTTTATTATTCATTATCTTTTACGGTCTCACTTACCAAAACATGAAATTCCCTTCCGCCCTATGTCATAGACTGTGAAACTATAACATCCTTCAAAAACAAACTAAAGAATTATTTAATAACAAACTAATTTATACACCTCACTGATAGTATTCTTTTCACAATTAATAAATTTAATCATTTATGAAAATTATATTAAGATTAACAAATATTTTCATTTGTTTTGTTTTAAATATTGTATAATCGTAAAATTTGTTTTCTATATATCATTATTTTTCTTTGTTTTTTATATACATTAGACAGGGACAATTTAATATGTCTTGCTTATATACATTTTATTATTAGTTTTAGTCTTATTTTTAAGTAACATTAACTGGTTGCATTATAGATCGTAATATAATAGATATATTTTTGATCAAATTTTTATTTAGTATTTAATATTAGAGTTAATTGAGATTGTTATATTCGGATGTAATATATTATGTTTGTCCTGGTGAGTGGAAGAGAAGGCCACATGGCCTTAACTCCACCAGGCTAAATAAATCTAAATCTAAATGTTTGGTTCGTCGCAATGTGTATCACAATTTAATTAACCCGTAATGTTCTTTCAACTTATTCAACTAAAGATAAAACACACTTTTAATTTATTTAGGCGTAGCAGCGCATGCCTGGTATTAGCTAGTGTTGAATTCTAACCAACATTTTATATGAGGTAAAGACCATTGAGCAGAGCTGGTAGAATGATGTATGTGTAGAGACGTTTGTTTCCGTGACTGTGGCCCCAACTGTCAAATAAATGTCGGTTTCTTCTGAGGGAAACTCTCTTGTCAGGACTGTAACCGATTTTACGATATCAGCTAGCAATTATTTTCCAATTGGATGAACACACGCAATTCAACGTAGTGGTTCTGTAAAACATTTCTAACGACGCTTCTAAACAACTTCTGACACCTCTCAAGTACTCGTCAATTAACACAAAGGTCAGTTTAGATTCTTCTTTGCCATGACGCTTTGATATAAATGTTGAATTTTAAAATTAAGCAATGTAGCATATTATTGTTATTGAATCTCCAAATAATGTGAATCCTATTTCACCTTCCAGTATGCTAGGGCTTTAGTTACATACACAAATGTACATTCATTTACAATATGCTTAATTTCTAGAGTTACAAATCAATATAATTGCATTAAGTTCATTAATTAACAATCACCAAACTAACTCAAATTCTCTTAAAAATGTAATATTAGAAGTCACAAAGCTTCTTACAGCAGCATTTCTTATATAAAGTATTCTTCAAAGGCAATTGAAAATCTATTTTGGCACTAATCTAATTTAGTAATAAGTTCATGTTTTTTGTGATACAAGCGCAGGACGTTAAAATTAGATGTGTTACAGTCTGACTGGGTGCTTGCAAATACAGGTAGCTGTACCTACTTTGAATCGTTCCAAATAATGTCCAAATTTACCGAGACCAGTCATAAATCGAGGGATCTAGTGAGAGAGGGAGCTATGTCACTTTGAGAAGAAATGGAAATAAATCGGTTTTATAAAGCATTATAGCTATTACGAAATCGTTTGTACAGTAAAGGGGCAACTTCTTTCTTCTTTAACTTACTGTTATGGCATCATCATCATCCATGCAAGTATAAGGCCGTGTGGCTTGTTACGGTCTCAAAGAGGAATTTTCCATCCAGCTCTTTTTTAGACGTCCCAGCGATCTTTTGCCTTGGGGACAGTAACGAAGCATGGCTTTTGGAATTCTATGAGACGGCATTCGTTGAAGATGGGCTTTCCACTTGTTGTGGTAGTTTTGTATATGGCGAAGAATGGGTTCTACATCCATTTTCTTACTGTTATGTAAACTAAGCAATATGAAACTTTTAAATTTTAATATAAATATCACTGATTATTTCCATTTCTTCTCAAAGTGGCATAGCTCCCTCTCTCACTAGACCCCTCAATTGTGTTAATACAAAATTTGGTTCTATGTATTTTCACTTTAATCTGTCAAACACTATTGAGAAAAATAATGTTCTTGTCAAAGCATCACTTAATATTCTAATTTCGTATTAGATATTTTCTTAATACTTCTTTAATTTATCATAGAAGACAAAATGAGTCATCCGTTCTTGAATTAGCAGCTGATTTGGCAAAAAATCTGCATGTTCATTTCATGTAGTTCCAACATATCCTTTTATCTAGTCAAGGCAGTCAATATAGTGAGGGCAATAATAGTAAAGAGTGGACGGGGAAAAAGATTATTCTAATTTAATTCATTGTCTTGCAATTAAAAAAGAAATATTTTAATAAATGCATTAAGATAAATTAAGAGGAACTCCAGAATTTATGATAAAATCAAATGTTTCTTGCCTGTCCTCATATAAATCTTTTTTTTATTCATTCTGTATATTCCAAATTTCATCATGTTTTCTCCGTTTCCTTCTTAAACTAAGATCTAAAAATGGGATTTGTCTTTCATTTTCTGTTTCCATGATATATTTTATAGTTCCACTCTGAATGTTCAAAAGCTTTGAAGCATCCTTTACTTGTTTGTGATTCACAATAGCAATTACATCGTCAACTCATCTACTCCAAAATTTGAAAATCAAAGGGTGAGGAGAGGTAGGAAACATTTGATTTTATCATAAATTAAACCTCATAGTGATTAATTCGTATAAAAGTTCAATCCAGAATTTATATTGTTGTCTTAATATTGTCAGGGTTACCCCATTAAGTTTAGAGAAATGATATGAGCAAGTAAAATAATAGTTATTGGTGACAGTTCAAATTCTTTCAACATTTTTATTGGGAAAATAATTATAGGCCGAAAGGCCTAGCAGAATATTTTAAACAAAAAAAATTATTTATTTGTAAATGTATATCGATATAAACTGAAATTCAAATTAATCAAATTTGGCCTAGAGGCCACTGCTGTGGTCTCGGGGAAGCTTCGCTCCCTCGTACCCAGCGAGCCCGGGTTCGATCTCCGTTCGGCACAAGTTTCCTCGGCGATTTTTTCGGGGTTTTTCCTGTAAGAAAATGCAAGAAAACTTTAAGACTCAAATAGTCTCCGAATATCATCTGACCATTTTTTTTTTTCGCTTTGTAGCGAATTACAAAGGAAATAAGCTGCTGAGGCTGTTCTCGCGAAAAGAGTTCGATTTTTTTTACAATCGTAACTAGTGGAGTAGTGGTTATGCTCCTTGTCTCTGGTTCCGAGGATCGCGGGTCGATGGATTTTTTAGGACGGAAAAATCAAAGGAGCAAGACCTCCTGGGAGGTACTTTAAGCCGTGAGTCCCGAGTCTGAAGATTTTCAGACTCGTAAAAGGTATTTAAGCCTGAATAAAGAGGCTTCTAAGCAGTTACCTTAGTTGCCTGTTAGATGTCTCATTGGTTCGGTGTCTTGACCGTATGCCATCCATGACATCTACGAGCAAATAAGGTAACTAAAAATTAACTTTGTCCAGTAAATTCTTACAGAGGATAGATATTTACGAAGTTAACAACATTGATTCAACACGTCCCAACCTTCTCGTTCAAATGCCACCAACATTAGCTATTTTGGAGTATGGTATGACCCATTGTTGATTATTTACTCAAATTACGGTTTTGAATTTCACGGGCCACAGCAGGATTCCATAAAATCCAATAGGAGTTAGATTCTGGTCGTGTGCATCCAACAAAAGACTTCTCCATAAGTACTTTCTGGAGAAAGCATTTTCCAATTACGACGATTATAGAATAATTATCTAGCTTTCGAGGGTTCCACTCCGGAAAAGTATCGACTGGATTCCAGAATGTTCCTATTCTCGCATATATAAGAAGGTATGAGGGCTGTGCTAGCCCCTTGTATTCGAATGATGTACTGTAAGGCATTTGATTTTACTTTATCGTTCAAAGTCATGTGGTGAAAGAAAGAGAAAGAAAGAAATACATTTTCAACAATGCCGGCTTTCATTCATTCAACTGTCAAACCAACTCTCGGCCTAGTATGTTTACTGTGATGGGTTGTAGAATTGAATGAGTTTTGCACCGGCAACAGCGACACGTGGTGTCAATTGCCGTAGGGAACGCTACTGAAAGAAACATTAATTTTATTTATTTAACACGTTTTAAATGTATTTGACATCTTCCTGTGCCCAATATTAATTTTTTTATTCTCTTCCTCCATTCATCTCTATCCTTCCAGTCACCATCCTGCAGTTCCTTGTCCTTCATCAAATTCATAATCCCCTCTACCCATGTCTTCTTAGGTCTCCATCTTGTTTTCCTCCGATTTGGAATCCACTCCAAACTCCTAACCGGCAATCTATCTTCATTCATCCTCTTCACGTGTCCAACTCATTGTAATTGTTTGCTTCCGACAAATTGTATAATTGTTTCGTTAAAGTTTTTTTTTTTTTCCCTCGGATAATACTGTTTCTGATCCTGCAGATCTTCTTAAAGTAAAGTAAAGTAATCCCACGACAGGCCTCAGGAGGCCCTTGGGGTAGTAAGAGGTTAAGGCTCCCACTTTTTCTGGACAATCGGCACTTGATGTCAGCCGGGTTGTCAGCACTGCGTGACGGCCGTCTTTACCCCCAGAACGAATGTATGTTACTCATTTCCGTTAGAGGCTGAGTCGACCCTAGGGCCGTAGTGCCGCCAGAAAGTTTGGGTCAGTTTAAAAATCCTGGCCCCCACCACCGGGACTCGAACCCTCGACCTTCCGGCTTGTAGCTCAGTGCCTTAACCACTACGCTATTAAAAATCAATTTCTGTAGATTGCAATTTGCATTTTAGTACACATTTCTGCTCCATGGGTCATTAAACTTCTTACTATTGATTTATAAATATGGATTTAAACATATGTTTATGACATAAAATTCCATTCGACATTTATTTTGCAGATTAACTTTCGACTACTCTCTTTATATGCAAATCATTGTTTCCATCTTAATTTATTTTAACTCCCAAATATTTAATTTTGTTACAAATGTTAATGGTATCTTTGGAATATTCTAATACCAAATTTTCTCCACAATCACAAATTAAGGCATTGACATGGGAAAGGTAGTAAGTTATAAAAAGAAAAATTTACAGGGGAACAAAAAACAATTTTAACATTTTTTAATTTAAATATATTTTGTAAAACTAATATGTGTATTTTGTATTTATTTTGAAAATAGAATTTCTTATTTAGTAGTGTCAAAATTATATTAAAATTAATGTTGGGAAAATAGTTTTTTGCTTCCCCTGTAATTTTTTTTTTTTTTGACTTGCTACCTTTCCCATGTCAATGTCTCAATTATATTACCATATGAGTTTTATTTATATTACATTTCAATCCCCACTTTTAATATTCTTCCATTATTTTCCTAGTCATATTCTTCAACCAATAAAATTTGATCATCTGCTGAATTAAATAACCCTCTCTAAATAGTTATGGGGATGAGAAATGCATGACGCTAGGTGGAGCGATAAGACCAAATATCAAGTAAACAAGTAATCTCAAGAGCGAAGACAAGAAGATGTACTAAGTGAAATCGTCAGCGAGAGTTAAGAACGGGACGATGAAACAAATAGCGTGGGAAAAGACTTATTTGTGAAGAATCAGTGAATTATTGTGAAGTAAGTAAAATTAATTTTGGAATTTTGTGTATTCATTTGTGGAGTTAATTTATAGAAATTCCATTTGAACTGTACGCGACCGCCTTCAGCGACATTAGTTTTCAAATGATAACTGCAAGTAAAAGCTCCTTATTCTCGGGGAGTTATTTTCCGCAAATATGTCGCGAATATGGAATGGTAATATGTATGGGCATATTACGCCCAATTGGTAGATCAAGAATGAGGTGGGAGTATGATATTAACTATGATTTGAAGGAAGTAGATTGAAAATCATATAAAACTTTGGTAGTTTTGTTTATTAAATACATAATGGATTTTCATCAAGTAAACACAAAATCAGTTGATTATTTATCTTATAATTTTCTTAAAATCGGAACACGATGTATATGAAAGGAAAATAAAATTATTTTTTCGATGTTTCGGTTAAGGGGACCCGGAAGGCCAGATGTGATGAAAAAATGCATTTTCATTTTTTTATAAATTAAAATACTAGAAATATTCCTCTTTAATATGGTATAATTATCTTGCCTGTATCTTGTTTCTAAGTGTGTTTATTATTTGTTTTAAATATTCCCCGTCCCTTTAAAATGTGGGCGTGAGCCGTCAACTCTCTCCCATAGTTAGCATTCATTTTTTCAATATATAAAGAACATTTTCTTCTAAACTATTAAAGCTAGAGACCTGAAATTTTCAGGGCTTCAATATAGTGCTCATACAATTGTTACCATATTGATGTCGTGATAGCTCAGTAATTAAATAATTTAGGTTGCAAAATACAGTGTAAAAAACTGAAAGAAAATATTTGTAAAGAAAAAAATATTATTTTTGATATAAATGCATATCTATATAAATCCTTGTGGTAGACGACTCTAAATATATGAACCTTTCCACTGTAAAAATTTCAACTTGATAGGATTAATAGTTCAGGAGAAAATGTTCCTTACATTTAACATTGTAAGTATAGGATGCTCCGGGTCCCCGTAAGTGAGGTTTTGCTATAGTTAAACGAGTTCCATAAACCGAGGCTTAATCTAGCTATGTAATGGGGTTGTATTTTATAATCATTGATTCTTTGTTGCTAGGAGGCAGATGATTTACATAAGCTATATAGCTACGACAACGGCTATGTCGGCAGATGCCTGTTTATACTGTTATTACACCGTGTAAATACATGCAATAAATGGCTGTAGAGTCAGGAAAAAAAAACAGCTCCCATCATTTGTTTTAGCTTAACCTACGTCTCCAATAATAAGGCCAGTGTTTTGTGCTACAGTACGATGTGTAACAAGAATTAGTTACACAAATTATACAGCTATAATTGCTAATGTTTGTTTGTGTAAGTAGACAAGGTCGCTTGTTGTGTTATTGACTGCATGTTGCGCAAAATATTGTGGTGTTACCGCATTACAGGGGTAGGGAAAATGTTAACTTATCTCGTACAAGGTTTTTGACAATCTTTATAGGCTACTCTTTTTAACTACGTAATAATAGAGTTACGATACCGTGGCGCAAGCGATTAGACGCTCGCCTCTCATCAGTCGGCCGCGATGGACTATTGATTAATCTCCTTGCCTCTAGTTCCGAGGGTCGCGGGTTCAAACCCGGCAATTTCCCCGAAATTGTGACTCCAACATCTTCCGGAGTGTTGGTTTTAAGCTGTGAACTTGGAGTGGATCGCGAAGTAGATTTCGTAGAACACGAAGCTGGAACTTGGAAGTATGGACTTTTTCTAGAGGTATCCCAAGGGGTGTAGGAGGGTCCAGCATCGTTCAAACCCGGCCGGTGTCGATGGATTTTTTGGTACGAAAAAATCCAAGGAGCAAGTTCTCCGGGAAGGACTTTAAGCCGTGGGTCCCGAGTCTGAAGATTTTCAGGATAGTGAAAGATCCTTAGGCCTGGATAAGAGGCCTCTAAGCAAAATTTATCAACATCAACGTCCTAGCAATAACTTAATTTTCTGTTAGATGTCTCATTGGGTCGGTGTGTTGGCCGCATGTCATCCATGACATACATGAGCTAATAAGGTAACTAAAAACTAACCTAGTCTAGTAACTACTTACAAAGGAGGGGCTATGGCTCAACAATGGGCTATGCTATTATAGACAGATAGACTCTCATATCGAAATTGCGTCTCAGTTACTCCTTTTGGTTTCGTAGAGGACGAAAAGGAGCTTGGGTAGGCTTTTTCGAAGTTTCTCCCGCGCCGTAACTTAGTAGTTAAGGCAAGAAGCCTTGGCGCAGAACTACGGATCTTGCACTGGTTCGGACCTCCATGGGGAAGACATTTTCTCATTGAATTTCAGCCAGTATGGGACTGATGCCCGCCCAGCATCATGATGAATTTGCTCCAGGTTGAGAAAACCAGTTATAACGGCTGGGAGACCCGACATGCTGACCACATGTCACCCTTACTCTGGTTGGATTATCGTCTTCCTCTGTGATTAGCAAATGTGGATGTGGGGCTAACAGTCGCCTGGTAGACCGAGGGCCTTCTAGGCCTGTCACATCATGGAGTTTTTTAATCCCTTTTTCCCCTGCCCCAAATTTCATTCCAACTTTTCTCCATAGTCCTTCTCATCCAGGTCGTTCAGCCGCTCCTTCCTGTGACGATGCGTCATGCGTAGTCACCCTTGTCGTTTACAGTCCTCTTAAATATAGGGGCAGGTTCTTCAACTCATCCCTCGACCCGACCCTGATTGGGACACTAGTTGAGGATAATTTTAAACAAATGTATCCTCACCTTTTATAAGCTACTTCAATTAATAAACCAATCTAAATAGAATCCAAATACAGACAAACCACGTGACTTAGGTGATTCATTGATTCTCCGAACGCCTGAGAACTTGCTTATGAGGTGTGAAAATAATTGAAAACTATATGGTTACGAAGGCTTTAAAAATAAACCTATTATAGTCCTAATACTAAAATGTAATTCATAATCAAAATATGGCATAGGCCTATATATAAAATTAAATACAGCAATAATAATGATCTCCACGGCACGACGGAACTTGAAGGTCCTTGGCTTAACAGCCGCTTGCCTCACATCCATATGTGTTAATCACAGAGTTACACGATCATCCAGTCAGAGTAGGAGTGACATGTGGTCAGCATATCGGGTCCCCAGCTGTTATAGCTGATTTTCTCACCCTGGAGCCGCTACGATGCTGGGTGGGCACCGGTCCCATATTGGCCGAAATTCCATGAGAAAATTTCTTCCCTCATAGGGACTCGACCAACGTAAGCCCCATAACTCTGGACCATGGCATTTTGCCTTAACCACTTGGCTATGGTGCGGGACAATGATGATAATAATAATAATAAAATAATAATAATAATAATAATAATAAATAATAATAATACTGATGATGATGATGATTATGATTATGATAATAATTATAATTATAATAATAATAATAATAATAATAATAATAATAATAAATTACATAAACCACCATATAATACATGCACATTAGGCGTATATGGATTAATAATTAATAAATTTGTTAATAATTGATATAGATCTATGAATATTACTATCGATTAATTATTTTCATAACATAATTTAAATTCTCATTTATATTAGGTAAAATTTAAATTGGAATATGATGATAATATTCTAACCCTAACCAGAGTTAAATCAAATATAAATTTATATTTATTTTTAATGATTCTAACGCCCGGCAAGGAGCCCCTAATTTCATGTGGTAGAAAATTTAATTTGTGGGAACTGGAGTTAGTGTATGATGTGAATTGATGAAATGTACTACGCGATATTGCGGTATAATAAAGAAGATATTATAAAGTGATCGTGTGTTTAAATTATAGTCAAAAGCGAAATTTCAAACTCGTTTCAGCTGCCGCCAACAAAACAGAATACCTAGGATTCAGTTAACAAAATCAACTCATATTTCATTAACCAGAAAAATCGAACCATAAATTCGATTTACTGCTGAATTCGCATAATTTACGCAGATTCTGCGTGACGGGCTTTTTATTTATTTTGATCTCACAATAAAGCTAAAGATTTAAATAAAGTTAGTGAGAATTGTAGCATACAATAAAAAAATAACTAGAATATAAGGCGTTATTTTTAAGGACAATAGTATTAATATGAAAGGAAATTTTCACTTGGAATATTTTCTATACACTCCAGGCAGAGTTGATTCACACTTCTTAGGTTCCTTTCATTTTTTCCCCAGCGTGTTTGTTTTTTGAAAGACTTGATTCCAATGGAGGTAGACAAGCTCACAATGTACTTCTCTTCTTTTTAAAAAGAATAATCTCACCCACACACTTTGTCTCTGTAGTCTGTTTTACAGTTTTTTTTTTCCTGCACAGTAGGCCTATTGTATTTGGTCTTATTATTCTTTCATTCAAATATGATACAGCTGTTTATAGGGAGAAGCACAATATGTCATTATTTATTCAATGTATGTAAGTCTGTCTGTCTATACCCATAGAGATAATCTTCATCATCATAGCCCATTCACAAATTTAGACCATTTGTTGGCCTGTTTGATTATCCGTCCGGCTGTTTATTAGGTAAGAACTCAAAATGTTGAATCTAAATGAAAAAAATACAAAACTATAAACAAAATTGGCATGGTCATATTTTAAGAATGGACTCTTCTAGGCTAACAAAACAAGCACTGTTGTACCAACCTCAAGGCTATAGAGATGTGGGACGTTCTCTAAGCCGATGGGAAGATGAATTCTGAGAGCGGAACAGACCATGAAGAAGATGATGGTGATGTTGACCTGTTTTGGCCTCTATAGGAATACCATCCAAAAGTCTTTTAAGTGGACATCTTGGTATTCTTCCAGCAGATCGATAGCTTTACATTTGCTTGGGTATCCTGTGATCCTCCATTCGATGAACACGTTGCATCCGTCATGATTCATAATCAGAATTTTTTTTCTAAAGGCTCCATGTGTAATTCTACTAAGATGTCTTCATTTTTTATGATCAAATAGTGTGTATCCTGCAATCCTTCGAAGATATCTCATTTCAGCAGATCTAAGTCTCTGTATATCGTTCTGTTTCAATGTCCATACTTCACTACCATACAAAATAAATAACCTTTGTAGGCCTATATAAAAATTAGTGTGAGTCTGTCTGTCCTTTATGGACTCAAAAACTACTTGACCGATTTAAATGGGGTTTTTACCATCATTTAGAGAATGTTTCTGGGATAATTAACGTAGGCTATATAACATATTACCGTTCTTACTACAGAGCCGGAGCTAAAAAAAAGTCGCTTTTTGGACGCGTAAATGGCTTAGGCTACCTAAACCATAACTTGTCGCTACATTAAATTAATGTACACAGAATTGAACATCTGAAAAAAAAATCTACAAAAAAGAATGTCGGCGACAGCATATGTCTATTTTTTACGGATAACTCACAATAACCATTTTTGTTTCTCAGCTGCTTGATGCCAAGAAGATCGAGATAAGTAGATTCCCGGGCAACGCCGGAATCAGCACGGATTTCTAAAAATGATTACGATATAAATGTATATGCATTTTTTCTTCATACTTATTCATATAAACATAAAAACATATTTAATTAATTTAAGCGTAGTAGCGCACGCCGGGTATTAGATAGTCTTCTTCTTATTCTTAAACATAATTTGTAGGATTTTCATCCTGTTTGTTTCCAAAATCACTCCTCGGAGGAAGACGTATTGGATGTGCATTCACTGTCTATCCATCTCTTGGCTGGTCTTTCTCTTGTTCTTCTCCCGTCCATTGGTCTATATTCTTTAGCTCTTGTTGCATGTCGGTTTTCTTCCATTCTTTCTATATGACCCTTCCGATATTTTCGTCTACCTATAATAAATTATTAGATAGTATTAGGATAAACAATGTACGTAGAAACACAAACAATGTAGACATAATGAATAGATAATTCCTTAAAATAGGAAATGCAAAAAATAATAATATCGAAGGAGTACACGAAAAGATAAAGATAAGGAATGGTATAAGCCAATTGTCAACATCACATAGCCTATAAGAAGAATCTATCCCAAGAGTCACCTACATTAACGGGTAAATTAGGGTGAGTAAATGGATGACTTAGGATTCAAATGATTGTTAGCGGGTTTTAGTGTTAAGTTGGCTACACTGTCTGAGCAATAATTAATACACATTTTACATTGTCAAATATGGTGATTTTTAGGTTACTTCGAGCTAACTTCTCACTTTATTTTAAGGTACTTTTCACTTTTTTTAAACCAACATATACATTTCTCTCAGGTAATTATTCCAAATTGCTTGCACCAATAAATTGTGTATTTTTCCATTTTTTATTTGAATTTATGTAGGTGGCATAGGATACACCTTAAAATATGACTACAACTACTTTCTTCATTCCCTTCCTAGTCTTATTCAACGCTGTCAGTGTATTTTACTATTCTCTACTATTGTTTTTTAAATCAGAGATCTTTAAATAAACAAATTATTTTAATTCCACATCTTGGTCTTATATTCTTTGGTTAGCGTTTCAGAATGATGTGTGCCAAAATAATACTGAAATTATTCTGATTTATAAGATTGTATCTAATAATATGAATACACTTTTGAAAAATTAAGGAAATAATTATTTCATAGGTCCTGGAAACATTATAAATACAGCTATGTCACAATGGTAATAACGAGTACAATGATTAATGCCCATCCTGCAAGAATATCAACACAAGTGAAATATTAGGTATTATAATATACCAATATTTAAGATACGACAAACACGTTTCCTTGCTGTGTAACAAACTACATAAAATTATTCACAAATTTATCATCCTTCGATTATATTTACCAATGATACATAGTATTGCGAACTGTTTTCTTAGCTCTGGTTCAATCGATAATCCAATGCGGAATATTAGGTTGGGGTGGAAGCGCAAATTCTATCCTTTCTCCCTTAACATTACTACAAAAACGAATCATAAAAATCTGCTTGCAGAAACCTTTAGATTACCCTACAAATTTAATTTATATAGAATTCAACGTGCCAAATATTAAACAAATTTTCAAATATATATTTCTTACTTATTTTCATAAAAATAAAAACAAATTTAAAGAGCACAATCGAAGTTTTTACAGCACCAGACAAAATACTACTTTGCTACATGTTCCAAAATTTTATACAACTGCTGGATCTAAACATGGTAGATATTTAGGACCCAAATTATGTAGTTAATGAATTAGATCCAATCCAGAGCTAAGTAAACTAAACACAGCTAATTTAAAAAAAGTAATTAAATTAATTAGTTTAATTAATTAATTAATTAATTAAGTGAATAAAATTAATCATTTGAATATTTTAAAATAATAAATATAAAATATATATTTTTGCTTATATTATTATAAATCAATATATTACTAATTACTTTCTTCTGTATTATTGGTTATAATCCATTACATTATATGGTTTATATTATTTTATGTATATCATTATCCATTGCGTTAATTCTTTTGTTAGAATGTCTTATTCCCAATACATTATTATTATTTATTTGTATTTAATTTATGTAAAAATGAAACTGGCCCCTAACTTTAAATGTATATATTCTATTTGTATTATTCATGTAACTGAACTGCACCCGAGCACGAGCATTTGCTCATTCGGGTGTCAATACTGTATATAACATTTATTTGTAAATAAAATGTATTCTTATTCTTATATATTTTATTATAGGCTACAGACTAAGTATTTCTAAATTATATGAAGTTAGCAGAAACCCTTATATTAATTGGGCAAAAAATAAGAAGAAGAAAAAAGAGGACAACTGACAAAGCACAGATATTTTGCTGATTTTATGTCGTCCGCATTATTGCCTTCCAGATTCTAATCTCAGAGGAAAATATTTAAAACTTGAAAAAAAAAGTCTATAGATTTAGATTTATTTAGCCTCTTCGAGTTAAGGCCATGTGGCCTTCTCTTCCACTCACCAGGATAAACATATATTACATTTACAAGCATGTGTTAAATTTAAAAACAAAACAAAAATACAAAAAGAAATTACAATAGTAGTACATACAAAATAATTAATTATCTGTTAAACTGAACAATAATGAAAATAATGTCCAATACTATAATAGAATTAAAAACAATTAAAATTAAACTAATGAAAGGATGTATACACAAAGGAATAGCAGCTCGAATTTACTATACATAAAAAAGAAATGAACAAAAAATACAAAGAAAGTAATAAACTATAATTGATTAATCTATCGCTTATATATAAGTCATTTGGTAAATACATTGGCAAATCCTAATACAATCATTGTTAAATAATAAAAAAACAAATTATTAATTGGTTGAAAAGTAATATTAGTGAGTTGTATCTGTTAATAATTTTATTTTCAATTTGTTTCTGAAAGACGGTAGAGTTTGGCAGTCTCTGATATAGAGTGGAAGAGAATTCCTTATTCTAGCAAGAGAAATTGTAGAAGATTTCGAGTAATAGGAATATAAAGGACTATTATGTGCTGGTGGGATCGGGTATCTAACTTATGTGTATCAGTCTATTACTAAATTAACAAAATCCGCCACATAGGAACTGCGTAAACTAAGCAAATTCCTCAGTGAGTCGAATTTATGATCCGATTTTTTTTCTGATTTACGGAACATACCTTGATTTTATTAGTAAAATCGTATGTATAGTTTCATTGCTAGAAAACAAACATGGCAGCCACTAGATCTGTCTTTAAATGTCGTCTATCAGGCAAACTCCCATTTCTAAAGATCGTATTTTTCTGATTTTTAGAGGGTAGTTTTTTTTTTCGTTTTATTTCAATTGCATGTATAGAGCTTCGTTGCGAAAAATCGTAAATTGCCGCTAGAGCAATTTTTAAATTTTCACTTCAGATTAACGCCCATTTGTTGTTACGTGTCCAATCCCTTGTAATACTGTATTTATACATGTGGCCAAATTTTTAGTTTTATTGATATTGACTTCCAACTTCCCAGTGTCATTTAATAGAATGTATATGTTGGTTTTTAGTTGGCCCATTTCATCACTATCCCAATGATATATTGTATATAAATAATAATGATTGTAAGTTATTGTCTATCTGTACCCGTAACATCCCCACATTGGGATAGTTACTTAAGGCTATTTTAGTTACACTTATATCCTTAGAGATGTCAACGAGTGACAAGTGGTTAGCTCTTCGCCTCAAAGAGGCACATAGTAGGCAACTATTACTTGTAAGGGAAAAGCCAATTCAATTTTGCTCAGTGTCTCTAATTTAGGTGTGAGATTTTTTTTATGAGCTCGAAAAATCTTCAGATTAGGTGCTCATGGCATAAAGTCCCTTCCGAATGACATGTCTGTCGGATTTGTTCACCCTAAAATTCCACGGGGTTTCAACTCAAGACCCTCGTAACCGCAAGCCCGATTTATAAGATATTTGGATAAAATAATTATTCTTCATCGTCATCAGCAGCATCAAGGATTAGATATTAATGTATTTTCCGATCTCATGTTAAGATTGATCTGTCCATATTTTATTCGATCTTCCTAGTGGCCATCATTATCAATCACGGATTAAACTCATGTGGATGTTCCGGTTTCATAGATACTCATTCAAAAAATTGAATCCATCTCTTGTTCGGTCTACCAACATTCCTGTCTCCTTTTGGTTTGTAACTATAATTTTTGGTATGCGTTCATCTTTCATTCTTTGAACATGTTCTTTCCAGTTTTTATAGTGTATTTTATTTTATCTAAAACTTTAAAAATATTTAGCTCATTTGTAATATCTTCACTTCATCTTTTATCTAGAAGTTTGCATCCAGCTACACTTCTCAGAAATCTAATTTCAGTTGCTTCTATAATCTTCTCTTCTCTCTTAGTTAAAACCCAACATTCACTACCATACAACAGTAAGGGGACAGCCATTACTTTATAAAATTTTAGTTTTGTTTTCCATTCTTGTGCTTCTAAATATTCTTTTAATTGTGCCACGTATATAATAAAATTTATTAAGTTTGTTAAACAGATCTTCATTTTTAAAATAGGAGTCTGTAGTCAAAAATCCATATGAAAATTGTCTTAGGAGATTTTAATGCAAAAGTGGGGCAGGAAGATATATTCAAACCAACAATAGGCAAATTCAGTCTTCATGAAGATAGTAACGACAACGGGGTTAGATTAGTCACATTTGCCACATCAAAGAATCTCATTGTTAAGAGCACAACATTTCAGCATAAGGATATTCATAAATACACCTGGACGTCCCCAGATGGAGAAATTCGGAACCAGATAGATCATGTATTAGTGGATAAACGCTGGCACAGTAGCATCATTGATGTTAGATCAGTTAGAGGGACAGACTGCAATTCAGATCATCATCTGATCAGGGTGAAAATCAGACAACGGCTATCGCTTATGAGAGGAACAAACGTTAAAGATGATTCTGTAAATATGAATTAAAAACTTGAAAAATGATGAAATGCGGCAAGAATACCAAATCAAAATTGCTAATAGATTTGAAGTACTGGAATCTTCAGATGACAATGTGGCAAACGAAGAAGAAACTGATATAAATAAAGAATGGGAGGCTATAAGAGATACTATTAAATTGTCAGCATCAGAAAGCATTGGTTGTTCAAAAAGAGGCAAAACAAGAAATGGTTTGATGAGGAATGTGCCGACATTGTAAAGATAAGAAAGCTAGCAAAAATGAAATGGTTACACGAGCCAAATGAGGTAAATTTAGAGCAATTGGGTAGTATTAGACGGGAAACCACCAAGTTACTAAAGAGTAAAAAGAGGGAATATTTGAGAGAGAAGATTAATGATCTTGAAATGAATGCAAAAAATAGGAACATTAGAGAATTATATCAGGGAATTAGTATAGAGAAGAAAGGGTTTCAGGCTAGAACAAACATAATTCGGAATGAAAATGGGGATATGATTGCAGATTCCAAGAGTATATTAAATAGATGGAAAAGTTATTTTAATCAGCTATTAAATGTACATACAGAACAGGTCATTGAGGAGGATAAGTTACAGACAGCAGAAATGCTAGTCGCAGAGCCAAGTGCATTAGAGGTTGAAATGGCAATTGAAAAATTGAAGATGTATAAAGCATCAGGTTCAGATGAGATCCCAGCAGAACTGATAAAATCAGGGGGAGAAAAATTGATGGACAAGATACGCTGGTTGCTTAGTATGATTTGGGAAAAAGAAGCCCTTCCAAATGAATGGAAGGAATCAATTATCGTACCAATTTATAAGAAAGGAGATAAAACTGATTGCAACAACTATAGGGGCATCTCATTACTTTCAACATCGTACAAAATTCTAACAAATATATTAGTAAGCAGACTTACTCCCTATATTGATGACATTCTAGGAGATCATCAATGTGCATTTAGAAGAAACAGGTCTACAACAGATCAGATTTTTAGTATAAGACAGATTTTAGAAAATAAATGGGAATATAATGGTACTGTACATCAACTATACGTAGACTTCCAAAAAGCATATGATTCAATTAAGAGGGAGAAGTTATATAGTATCCTGCTGGAGTTCGGAATTCCTAAAAAGTTAGTTAGACTTATACGAATGTGTCTAAATGGCTCAACGAGTAGGGTGCGTGTGGGCAAACAGTTTTCGGACACTTTTGAAATCCAGATTGGGTTGAAGCAAGGAGATTCACTATCTTCTCTACTATTTAATTTTGTACTAGAGGATGCCATCAAATCTTTAGAGGATGAAGAAGGCCTACAACTCAATGGTATTAATAAGCTGTTAGTTTATGCTGATGATGTACTACTACTGGGCGATAGCGAGGAGATACTAAAGGCCAACACGCACACACTACTGAGTAACGTTAAGAAATTGGGACTGGAAGTAAATATCAGTAAAATAAATATATGGTCACACGTAGAAATTCAGTATATAATGGAAATGGACAGCTAGTGACAAATGAGGAAAATTTTGAGGAAGTCGCTGAATTCAAATACCTAGGAACAATAATCACAATTAGGAATGAGATGCACAAAGAAATTAAACATAGGCTCAGTTCTGGAAATGCATGCTATTATGCATTGCAGAGACTTTTGATGTCCCAACTCCTTTCAAAAAACGTTAAACTGAAAATATATAAAACTATTATTCTACCAGTTATATTATATGGGTGCGAAACATGGACTCTTACTTTAAGAGAGGAAAGGAGATTACGAGTATTTGAGAATAAAGTTCTTAGGAAAATTTTTGGACCAAAGACAGATGAACAGACAGGTGAATGGAGAAGACTACATAACAATGAACTACATGGTATTTATAGGAAGCCAGATATAATGAGAACAGTTAAGTCTCATAGACTGTAATGGGAAGGACATGTGGCACGAATTGGGAATGAAAGACGTGCATGGAAGCTTCTTATAAGGAAATCCAGAGGGAAAACGCCCAGTTGGTAGACCAAGAATTAGGTGGGAGAACAACATTAACTATGATTTGAGGGAAGTAGATTATACAGGGAATGATTGGAAAGCATTAGCTCAGGATAGGGATGTATAGAGAGCTTATGTCCGTGCGGCCATGAACCTACGGGTTCGATATTGCCAGTGAGTAAGTAAGTAAGTCAAAAATCTGTTTCGGGATTCTGTTGTTATCCATTGTATTGATGTGGTCAACCATTCGTCTCTGTATTGTGCAATCCTGTCTATCTTGAAATCTGTTCATATATCTTCATTTCGTTTCAATCAAAAATCTCATTTCTGAAGTTTCTATTCTTCGTTCATGATTTCTGGTTAAGGCCCAGTGTTCCGATTCATATAGTAGTGTTGGAACCGCCATTGTTTTATAAATTTTTAAAAGTGTCTGCTATACTTGCGTTTGTATATTATATTAATTAATTAAATAAAAATAAAACGTAGTTTTATTTGATTTTCATATTTATTATATAATTCAGTGACAGCTGTTTCGGTACACTGTAGCCTACCTTCTTTAGACATGTTAACAAATTATGAATTGTGTTCCAACTGATCTAAGCAACAATACAACAATATTTATTTAAATTTTTAAATTTAACAAAGGGGATTCATTCAAATCAAGTTGAGAATTTAACAGTTGTTTACTACTTTTAAACTTATTAATTTCTACAGCCTCCAAAAGATCTAACTTCTTACCCTTATCACAAATATGTAACATTTCAAAATTTGGATCGAAACAATGATTAAATTGGAATAGGTGGTTAGCATAGTTTGAATTTTCTAAATTTCTGTTATATGCTCTCATGTGTTCCTTTATCCGAGATATAAAAGGTCTACCAGTTTGTCCTATATAGACATTGTCACATGTGCCACACTTCAATTTATATACACCTGATAATTTTTCTTTTTTTGTTTTGGTTTTATTGTTTTTTTATTATATTTTGTAGAGTTTATTAGTTTTAAATACCACATTAATGTTCATTAATTTAAAAATTTAAATAAATATTGTTGTATTGTTGCTTAGATCAGTTGGAACACAATTCATAATTTGTTAACATGTCTGAAGAAGGTACAGTGTACCTAAACAGCTGTCACTGAATTATATAATAAATATGAAAATCAAATAAAACTACGTTTTATTTTTATTTAATTAATAAATATGGATTTTCATCAAGTAAACACCAACTCAATTGATTATGTATATTATATGACTGTTTTAAGTAACAAATTATGGCCGTATTCATAACATTTCTCAGTTCAAAGAAGACAGTTGAAGGGCACTGATTTAGTTGAGAGATATGCAGAGGGCATCTTGTATCTAATATGGCATCTTGAACTGCTGGTTAAAATTCATTTCCTGGCCTTTGCATTATTTTGCATACATGAGCAGTATCATTGACTTACATAAGATGAGTCAGCAAAATGAATAGGTTTTTTTTCCTAATACGTAGAAGAATATATTAGAATAAAAAAATTCAAAATACAAGTCTCACGTTTCTGTCTATTAATTCTTCCATTTATTTATTTTCTACCAACATCTCTCTTGAATTTACGCTCCCATCATCATCTTGTTGTCACCATCATCTGATGACAGTGATTTCCATTCTATTGACTTCCATGTTCGCTAGGTCTATATCCTGACCTGAGGGGTATTTTCAATGCTTAAATAATTTGCACTTGGTTTGAGAGATAGTGTAAATTAAGCGAAGTAAAATATTAAGATAAATACCTGTCAGGTGCCGTCATCCTTAACTAGGTTAATTTTTTTAACGTTTAATAACTGTAGGCCTTTCGGAAACTAGCTTCCATCATCAGCAGAATGGATGCGCTAACAACTATTGTTGTGTTGCGACGCTTTTAACATCAGCGGCCTTCCAGCGCCGTTGGTAAAACAGTCAGTAGCGCATATTCTGCTGATGATGAAAGCCAGTTTCCAAAAGGCCTACAATTATTAAAAGTTAATATGAATTTTGTCAGTAGTATAAATGAAAATCTAACGGACATGTAACTTGGGTTCTCAACACAACGCAAAAATATTGGCACTGTATAATAATAATAATAATAATAATAATAATAATAATAATTAATAATATTTATTTTTCTGGCAGAGTTAAGGTCTTGAGCCTTGTCTACCATTCAACCAGGCTAGATAAAAAATATAAAAAAATTACTGTTACATCTAAATTGCAATAAATAAAATTATGACATAGTATATTTACAATACAATTGTTATTTTCAATGTATTTTTTTTACTCCAGATTTAAAGAATGAAATGAAAAAAAAAGGATCCATCCATAGTAATTCTGCCCGAAGGCAGGTCCTTCACTGCAATCATAGCATTTTCATGCTATGCAGCAGCTTTACTAGCTTCCCGTTGCTTTCCACACCGGTGAAGGATGATAATGCTAAGGATGATGGCCATATGATTTCGGGGACTGTTTGGGCCTTAAAGTTTTCCTGACATTTGTCTTACAGGTGAGGAAAAACCCCGATAAAAACCTCATCCAGAAAAACTGCCCTGACCGGGGATCGAACCCGGGCCCGCTGCGTGACAAGGCAGCACGCTACCTCGAGACTACAGCGCTGGACAAAAAAAGTATAATATCGAAAAATAAGAAAAAATTACCATTAATGACATAGAAGAAATTTAGTTCAGGAGAAAAATTAATTATTTAACAACAAGTAGGCCTAATTGTATAAGCATGTCTTAAAAGTGTCAAACGTGCGGCAAGTCCTGATATCTTGAGAGAGGGAATTCCAAGAGCGGGCAGAAACTACTATCAAAGAAGTAGAATAAGAGGAAATGCTATGGAGAGGAATTAGAAGCAGACTGTTATATTGTGAATTAGTGTTAATACAGTGGAATGAAGGTAACTGCTCAAATCTGGGCGCCAGGTAACTAGGAGTGCAGGAATTCAGACACTTGAAAAGAGTGAAAGAGAGTGCAATTTATGTATATTACTAAGACGGAGCCAAGAGAGATTTTTTGCGCGATAGTGCGTTTTGTTGTACTTGCAGCAATGGTGACCATGATTGAAAGTTCAACTTCCTATATTTCGGGGTTGCCATCCTAAATAACTATACTATAATAAAATAACTATACTGTAAGATTACATGTTACAAACACGCGTGTGGGAAGTAAAACGAATGTACTCTATGTATACTACATACAACGTATATACGATAAATATTCAAAAGGTGTTAATATACATTATACAAAACATATCACTGCATTTTGAGGCACGCCGTAGCGTAGTGGTTAAGGCACTGCGCTACAATCCGGAAGGTCGAGGGCTCGAGTCCCGGTGGGGTCAGGATTTTTAAACTGACCCAAACCTTCTGGCACTATGGCCCTGGGGTTGACTCAGCCTCTAACGGAAAAGATTACCAGACGCTTGTTCAGGGAGTAAAAACGGCCGTCACGCAGGGCTGACAATCCAGTTCCGATTGTCCAGAAAAGTGGGAGCCCTAACCTCCCACTATCCGAAGGGCCTCCTGAGGCTTGTAGTGGGATACCTATACCTTTATCACTGCATTTTAAATGAACTGTACTTTATTTGAAACAATATAAAACAATAAACTTGCCGCCATTTTGTCACTAAATGGCCTTACGGCCTCCTGTTATATTATCACTAATTGGTCTCACGGCCTCCTGTTGTTTCAACTAATAAACATTGCCCACACTGTTAATGTTAGTCAGTTGTTTATAATGAACGCAAATATTTCCAACAAATGTTATTATTTTACTATTACGAGTATTTACTATTTTGAAAACATCATCGCGCAAAAAAGAATGTACAACGCACGTTTGTGAAGTGTTTTACAGAATCTCGGAAATTTACAACCTCGCTATCGTTCGTTTTTTAAACATTTTCCTTGATTCCGTAAAAACCACTTCCCAATCTCTCATCGTAATATACAATTTATTGAAGTGTTTGGAAATATGATCATAACGACGGATGTTATAAGTGGAACGAACGCAATCATTATGAACACGTTTGTAGGAAAAAATAAAATCACGAATAAACAATTCCGTCGACTAACCTTTTATAAATGATCAGTACAATTTGTCCTACTGTGAATAAATTCTAATAAAATAAGCTCTTATATAGGGCATTTCAGTCTCTCTTAATTCTTTAGTGACTAAATGGAAGTATGAATGTATGTAACGGTTTTTGAAAAGTGAATAATGAAATACGCTGATGTGTTTCGCGTGCATTGGCGTGCTATATAACGACAAACTAATTTATACCAATGTATGGAAGATATCGTGTTCCATAGTATATATTCATTGACCTAAATATGCTTTTGCCATATTCGCACGCGTACATTTTCATAATGTGGCTTTAGATGAAATTGAGAGTTATCAAACGCGATATCTACACGCTATGGTTGAGCACTGCAGTATCGTATCTCCTGGGAATGTGCTGAACATTACAAAATTGCGTATTGTATGTTTACGAAGAAGATACAAAACTGCATATTCGATGGTTTCATCTACATTATAAAGCAAAGGGTTTTCAAACTGTTGCACGTTCTTGTCTGTATAGGCGTCCAAGTTTTTCATGGAAGACTTGAGGACTTTGAAAAATATCCTAAAATATAACAACATAGGATCTTTACTATATACCGTATCTCTACATAAAATCGCACTGGCTATTTAACTAGTGCTCCAAATACGAGTCAATGACCAATCACGTTTCAATGAATTTTGTTTTACAACCGACGACAGTCGTATTTCACCCCACTATTTATCGAATTCTGTTTACCAAGATAAAGAAAGCTCCTCCTTTTTAATATTCTGAACTGGTCAGAGTATTATTTTGCAGTGACTGAGTCTCCAACAAATACCTTGAATATAGCAAATAATGAACACATTTCTTCGAACTACACATTTGATAATTGTGTTCAATAATTGTGTTTTTAAATAATGATTTTACTGAGTTGTTTCCTAAAAAAAAGTAATTAATAACCTATAATGTTAGTTATAATTTATAATATAGGCTACAGTTTGATGTGTATTATTTTTTCTCCACTAGGGTGCATTCGTACAATATTGCGATTTTAATTAGTTATCGCTGATTACAATCTTATTTTGCTATTTGGCAATAAATAATATTATCAAGTTGCAGTGAATAAACATAACCACAATTTCTGATTTGTTTTTAAACATCGGCGTTTGCATTAAATGTTTTAAAATACCGGTAAATATATTTAAATAGTGTTTTTGAGTAAAAAGTTTAATTTTATTCGTTAAATAGGCCTAAGAAGTCGCACTCTTGATTTGCAAATCCTGTAGATAAATTTAAAATCACTCGTGCAATTACTTCTGATAAATTTATGATCCAAACACTATGGGATTTTCTGGTGTTGAAGAAGATTCCCAGGGTGGAAGGATTTTTAGGGATGGAAAAAACCCAACGAACAAGTCATCCGGGAGGGACGTCAAGCTGAGTCCGGATATTTTCAAACTCGTAAAAGAACATTAAGCCTGAAAAAGATGCCTCTAAACAAAATTTGTCGACATTCATCACCCAAGTACCGTATTAGCCTACTAGATTTCTCATTGGGTCGATATGTTAACCAATATGTCATTCATGACATCTGCAGGGAAGTAAGCATAACTAAATTCATCTGGTTAAGAAACTTTCCACTAGAGAAACACTCGTTTCCCCGCAGGAGACAAACGGAGATCAATAATAGAAAATAGGATTGAGCCATAGAACAGTTGGGCTATATATCAGCATTGACACTTCTATGTTGCATTGTTTGCAACAGAGAACACAACAGATCAAGGACGCCTAATTCTATCTGTTTGCATTATAGTGAGCAGAATACAATAACAGATTACTGTATGTAATATATAAAAATGAATGTTTGTTTGCTCGTACTTTATGTGCGGCCATACCGTTGATCCGATTGCCATGGGGCTTTTTGCAAAATGTTCAGGAGATTCCCAGGATGAACATAGGCTAAAGAGAGTTGTGATACTCAACTCCTACACCTTTAAAAATCGCCCTTTGTAGTGGAAAACGTGGAAAAAGTAGCTCTTTGGACGCTTAAATGGCTTACGCTGCCTAAACCATAACAAATACACAAAATTAATGAACACAGAATTGAATATCTCAAAAAGCTCTACTTAAAAGTCCGCGACAGCATATGTTTATCTCTTACGGATAACTCACAATACCCATTTTTTGTCTTTCATTGATGCCAAGAAGATCGAGACAAGTACGTAGATTCCTGTGCAAGCATAGCAGCACATAGCGGGTATTCTTTTACGGATAACGCACAATAATGAATTTTGTCTTTTAGATCATGTATGCCAAGAAGATCGATATAAGTAGATTCCCGGGCGACAATGGGTAATCAGCACGGGAATCTTAAAATAATTACGATATATATTTGTAATTGCCACGCCGTAGCGTAGTGGTTAAGGCACTGCGCTACAAGCCGGAAGGTCGAGGGTTCGAGTCCCGGTGGGGTCAGGATTTTTAAACTGACCCAAACCTTCTGGCGGCACTATGGCCCTGGGGTCGACTCAGCCTCTAACTGAAATGAGTACCAGACGCTTGTTCTGGGGTAAAGGCGGCCGCCACGCAGGGCTGACAACCCGGCTGACATCAAGTGCCGATTGTCAAGAAAAAGTGGGAGCCTTAACCTCTTACTACCCCAAGGGCCTCCTGAGGCCTGTAGTGGGATCACTTTATATTTCATTTCACTTATTCGACTAATCATAAGAAGTACATTAATTTTCGTCGTTCAGCTTATTTATGCCAAAAAGATCGGGATGAGTAGATTCCCGGACAACGACGGGTAAATAGCACAAGGTTCTAAAAATAATTACGATGTAAATGTTTCCATTTACTTATTTTACTAAACGTAAAACACATTAAGTTTCGTATTTCAGCTCATTTATGTCAAGAAGATCGAGATGAGTAGGTTCCCGGGCAACGCCGGATAATCAGCATTGGGTATCTAAAAAGTATAAATTTATAGCCTAATTATTCCTCCTTATACTTATTCAACTAAACATAAGAGCACATTGATTTTCATTTATTTAGGCGTAGCAGCATACGCCGGGTATCAGCTAGTTCTTTATATAAACTGTCAGCAGAATGTAATAATATTCATTGATTGAAAGAATATAGTATTGACTTCTGCAGACTATGCTGCAAACAGGTAGAGTTAAACATATATATTCTTATATGATGTCTGTTATAAACAGGATAGGAAATGTCTCAATACTGGTACTTCTACCCCATTGTCTCATTCCTTCCCACTGTTGAAGTTGAGACTATAATGTATGATCTTCCACTTCACCAGGGTTAAATTATACATTAGAGTATTTGAGAGTAAAAGTAGATAAATAGGATAGGCATAAAAGTGACATTAAAAACAGAATAAATGGGTAGAACAGTAATATCAGTGTTAAATGGTGTCCTATGGAATAGCCATATAACCAGGAAAAATAAATTACAAATATATAATTCAATAGTGAGATGTACTGTCACATATGGAGCTGATGCATGGAAATTCAACAAAAATTGAGAACGAAATCTTATGTCGATGGAAATATATTTTTTAAAGAGAGCAGCAAGATGTTAAAAATTAAAAAAATAAATAAATAAAGTAATACGTGAATGGGAATTCCTATTTCAAACAAAACTTTATACAACTTACATTTTGCAGATGATCAATTGTTAATTGCACAAGATTATGAAGATTTAGAATATATGACTAGAAAATTAATAGAAGAATATGAAAAATGGGGATTAAATTTGAACATGAAAAAAACAAAATATTTATCAATTGGTGAACCAGAACAAAATTTAATTTTGGAGACTAGAGAATCAATAAAATCTTGTAGTGACATCACATATTAAGGAATTAAAATAAATAAAAATGGGAGTTATGAAGAGGAAATCAGAAATAGAATTAATAAAGGAAAATTTGCAATTGCTTGCCTCAATGGAATATTGTAGGATAAAAATACAAGTAATAAAAATAAAATAAATATTTATCATACAATTGTTAAAAGCATCATTACTTATGGAGCAGAACTTTGGCCATTAACAGCAAAAACAAATAAGTACCTTTTGGCAACGGAAATGGATTTTATACGAAGGGCCGCAAGAATTTCAAGAAGAGAAAAAATTAGGAACTCAGTTATAAGGGAGAAAATGAAGTTTGAAGACACTATTTTAGATAATATTAAAACTCAGCAATTAAGATGGTACGGACATGTCCAGCGAATGAAAGAGGATCTACTACCAAAATGTGTTTTGGAATGGAAACCTGAGGGAAGACGAAGCAGAGGAAGACCTAAAACCTCCTGGAGTCAGGGAATATGTTTATATATGAAGGAGAAACATCTACAACCAGGAGATTGGATGGACCTACAAAACTCGCTATTAGGAATCGGACGATGTCAAAGACATTAATCAACCGATGATCTATCTATCTATACGTGAATAAATTAATATTAAATAATCAATAGTAGAGTATATAAGATAAGCGTTAAAAATTGGTATGGGCATGTACGACGGCTGCAAAAAGAAAGGTTACCCAGAAAATCATTGGAATGGTGTCCACCTGCAAGAAGGAGAAAGAAAGGAAGTTCTCGAAACTCATGGGTGCAAGAGATAAGAACTGGAATGAGAACAAGAGGGCTGGAGGACATGGAGTGGATGAATAGGGATGAATGGAGAAAGAAAATAAAACTTTGGGCACAGAAAGATGTGTAAATATTCAAAATCTGATTATAAATAAGTTGATTAACAATTATGGATAACTATAATTATATTAATAACGCATAATATACTATTTGGGCCTAGCTAGAGCTGATAATGAAAGAATAAGTTAAATACAATAATCGATTTTGGAGGGACATTGGCGATGGGCCATACTGGGATTTTTCAGGGTTTTCTCGGGATTCTCCCGTTTCTCGAATTTCATCCCACCAACACTCTGCGCTTCTCTTCCCTGCTGTATCACATTATTTCATCTTCATTTATTTACTCATTCATTTTATATCACCCTTCACCTCATCTCATTTAGGAAAAATAGTCTGGTCTGGCAAACCATAGATTTTTTAAAATATGTGGTTTTGTTGATCCATGGGGGAGGGCACATTTCGTGTACGAATGTACATGTTCGACTCTGAACCTCTGTGATAACTTAGGGCAGAATAGTCCCAAAGAGAGAGTTTGTAATCCCTCCTCGAGACCCTTGGCCCAGCCCAAAAAATGGCGAAATGAGTCATATGTGAATGCATGATGTGTAGAAACCTGAAACACCATAACAGACTAAGTAGAATACATAAGTTTAAAAAGAAAAGAGAATTGCCTGCGATCCGTGTTGAACGGCAGTGGCGGCTATTTTCCTTTCGCTAGTCTATGTTGGAAAGCATAGCCAGCCTAGGTTTTCTACACTGAATTATATTTTCCCCGGTAATTTTGAACTAGTGTGCCGAAATATATGTAGGAATTTTGAACACAATCTTAGTTATTATTGTTGTTTTGATTTTTGTTATTAATTTAGAATTCTAAGTTTAGTCGTTTTGAGCAGGAGCCGCTGGAGAGGTCTTTTAGTGAACTATTCTGGCTCTTTTCTACTTAGGAAACCACAGAAAACTCAAGTCAAAATAGCTGGTCTCGTGATTTTTCCCAAATTTGTTTGGCTAGCGAGCCTATTCTTTATTTATTTATTTGCAGGTAAATACTATTTTTAAATAAATTACATTTGCAAAAAGAAAATGTTTTATTTAAATGTTGTCCAATGTCCGTATTGTTTTAATTTTGTTTTGCACTGCACTGTCTTCCGGGTGACCCTAGTTGAGTACTACTGTGCTATTATCGGGCCACTTCGAAGCGTGCTGTAGGGCTGTATTGAACCTACTTCATTTTTTTTTCTAAGAACTGAAACCAAATTTTGAAGGACATTCTTGATTGAAAAAAATTGACTTTTGTAGAAACTATAGTCCTTAGCTATGGTGTGGATTGTTTTGTGATCGTGCCCAAAGGGACTTTTTATATTATCGACAAATCGACTTTTTTATCTCCTTCTTTAAGTCAACTTTTTAAAAAAAGTTATAATGTTCGATTTTGAAAATTATCTTTATTGAATTACATATGTCCTCATGATGATAAAGGTCATTGGTATAAGGAGCATCTGTGAACACGTGTGTTTTATGTAATATTTCGTAACAACATTATGTAACCACGAATCGCTATTGTAAAACAATGATCAGGGGAATTTCCTATAAGAAAAGCACTACTGCAGACCAGGGGCGGTTCTATTGATGACGTTGCACCACTCTCTAAAAGCTTGGATGACGTTATACATCAGCCGGCTATGTGCAGTTATGTAAGTTCCGAGAAAAATACGTTTAAAGTTTAAGTTAATTTTGACTATTTATTGTAGCGCCGACCTAACAATACTGGACATTGTAAGTTATAGTGTTGAGGATAGAGATCAGAAATTATTATTATTATTATTATCATTATCTTTATTATTATTATCGTTATCTTTATTATTATTATTATTATTATTATTATTATTATTATTTTGAAGCGGTGACAACACAAGAAAGGAGAGACCAAAAGAATAGTGGATCCAGGGAGTGCATAGGAATATGATGTCAAGAGGATTAATAGAGAGTGATGCGGAAAATAGGGATTTAAGGAGGAGTAAAATTAACAATGGATTGTAGGAAAACTATTGTACTGTAGAGAAATTTCTAATAAATGAGGAATTATTATTTTACAATATTATTGTTGTATTATTATTTTATTATTAGTATTATTAACATTGTTGTTATATTATTTTACTATTGTTATGATTTTTTATGTATTCGAGAAAAAATGACTATTAGATATTCAATAGTAGATTATATAAGATAAAAACAATTAAATTGGTATGGGCATGTACGACGATTGCAAGAAGAAAGGTTACCCAGAAAAACAAAGGAATAGTGTCCATCTGGAAGAAGAAGGAAAGGAAGACCTCGAAACTCGTGGATGCGAGAAATAACTGGAATGAGAACCAGAGGACTGGAGGACATGGAGAGGATGGATAAAACTTTAGGCACAGAAATATGTATAAACATTCAAACATGGAGTGGATGGATAAAACCTGACACAGAAAGATGTGTAAACATTGAAAATCTGTATATAAATAAATTATTATATTATTATTATTATTATTATTATTATTATTATTATTATTATCATCTGTATTATTATGTGGATAAGAAAATATTGTCATTGAAGAAAAGAGATTGAAATGGTTTGGACATGTGCGAATGATGACGACAGACAGAACACAGAAGATGATCCTGGAGTGGATGGCGGAGGCCAAAAGATGATAGGGAGACCTATATTATTATTATTATTATTATTATTATTATTATTATTATTATTATTATTATTCCCGTTGTGATTTTTATCTGGGTTAATTTCACTATTCCATTTTTTAACTCTTGGGCATTTCCTAGGTCAGATTTTTGTAAATATCCGTTTGTAAAAGGGATTGGACCTAATATTCTAGGTTGACTTACTGACACTTTTCGGGTTGAGCCGCCACTGGTTAAGATACTATTTTGACATTTTAATATTTCGTGCTTCCGTTACAGTATGACGTGCAAGTTAGCAACCTCGGGGAGTTTTCCTCCTCTTTCTTTTGGAGCATGACTTGAGAGTTACGTCGAACCCACGTAAATGTTTGGTCTCGTGTTATTAGCAGTGGAAGAGGTTCCTTATTTCTCAGTCTCTGCCTTGAATATCTGGCGAGAACATCGCGTAGGCGTGTGCATCTTACAGAACTGTTAGAATTGCTAAGTGGTGTTAAATGCTATGTACAAGGACAGATGGAAGTTTTGCGATATACAATTTGCATCCGTTTAATAAAAGCTAATGCCTCAGCAGTAGGTTATATTAAGTGGAAATAATACAACTTCACAGAGTTAAAAATACTTTCTCCTTGGGGTAAATATGATCAAAATGGCTTATACATTTTGTGTTGCAAATATACGCTTTTCTCAATTCATTCTATACATAACTTTATAATATTTTTCTTCTTCTGCGTCATGGAATTAGGCCATAGACCTGTTTCCACATCAAGAGACCGTATCCCTTCATCTAGTTATGGGGCGTCCAACATTTCTTCTTCTTTAGGGTTGGTAGTGAGGCAAAATTTGTGGGAGTCTATGAAATGTCATTCTTTCTATGTTGGAGCCAGTTAGATCTTAATTTTTTAATTTTATTTGTTACACTGTAGATGTTTAATGCAGTTCTTATTTCTTCATTATATTTCTTATCTAAACGTGTATAGCCTGCTACTGAACGTAAGAATTTCATTTCAACTGCTTCTATTTTCCTTTTATTTGATCCATTAGGAGTCTTGTTTTCACAAGCATTTGTTAACATAGGTACTGCCATACTTTTATAGAATTTTAATTTTGTAATTTTTATCATCATATTTTTCTTTCACGTATTAGGTCTCTGTCTGTTTCGATCTCACATTTGTTCAGCCCAGCGTTTTCTTGGCCTTCCTACCGATCTTTGTCCTCCAGGATTATACATCAGTGCCATCTTTGGTATCCTATCCTCTGTCATTCTCTACACATGTTCTACCCAGTTGATCATGTGTTCAATTTGTTCGAGAAGTGGTTGTACTTTTAGTTTCTCTCTAATATTCTCATTTCTAATATTTTCTTCTCTTGTACAACCTTTCACCGCCCGTAGGAAGCTCATTTCCGCTGCCTGAATTTTACTTTTGTCTTTTTCCTTCAGGACCCAGGTCTCACTTCCATACATCGCCACTGGTAGTGCCATTGTTGAGTAAAATCTTAGCTGCGTCTCCTTTCTAACTTTGTTTTTCAGTGTTCATCTGATTGTACCACAAATATGTAATTTTTAATGTTTTTAAATGGCTTTTTAATAGCTTTATAACACATGATAAAATCCCGTTGAGGTATCTCTCACAGTATAATGTAATACCTATAAAATACTAAGGTCTTTCAACTTGTGTACTTTCTTTTAATTGTGGGTCTTTCGAACCTGGTTGAATCCCTAGCTTAATAATCTTCTGCTCATGATAGTGACAGTTCCGAAAGCCTACAGATTTGTTTTTATTTAAGCAAGTTAAGGACGACGTAACGGTACCTTACAACTATTTAATTCATTGGCACTATCGAGCCCGGAGGTTCATGGTAGCATGAACATAAAAACTCCATACATTCCTATCCTGAGCTAATGTTTTCCAATTATCCTCCATATAATTCACCTCTCTCAAATCGTGGTTATTATTATTCTCGCACTTCATTCTCGCCTACGTACTTACTGGTTGCCTTCGTTGTGGTTTTCCTACAAGAAGATTCCATGCTCTCTTTGATTCCCCACACGTGCCACATGCGTATAAGATATTAATTTTATAATTTTATCTTTAAAATTTTATACCTAGCATTATGCCTACTTTATTTCGTAAATATTATGATATCTGCATATTTATTACATGTTGCAATGAGAATGTGAAATAGAATAAGATTTATTTATTTAGTCGTTTATTTTGTCATGGTCAAGGAATTCCCTCAACTTATACAATTTGTTTTTTCATATTAGAATAAAATTTATTTTGTCTTGTACCATAAAATATACAGATACAGAGTCATAAGATAAATACTAATTAAAGCTATAAGGAGTCTTTTAGAAAATTGCAAATTGTCAATGTTAGTCCTCTTATCCTGAAGATTTAAAATTTTGATTATAGTGGGCATATGTGACTTCTTAAAGTACATAGTTTTATTCTGTTACAATTTTAATTTGAGATTACTCTCCCTATCATCGTAGGGCTGCTGAAGGTGACAATATACACAAACACACACACACACGCATATATATATATATATATATATATATATATAATTAACTAACTCACTGGCACAATTGAACTCGTAGGTTCATGGCCGCGCGGACATAAGTCCTCCATATATCCCTATCTTGAGCTAATGTTTTCCAATCATCTCCTGTATAATCTACTTCCCTCAAATAATGGTTAATGTTATTTTCTCGCCTCATTCTTGGTTTACCAACTGGGCGTTTTCCTACAAGAAGCTTCCATGCACGTCTTTCTTTCCCCATTCGTGCCACATGTCCTGACCATCGCAACCTAGGAGACTTGATTGTTCTTATCATATCTGGCTTCCTATAAAGATCATATAGCTCACTGTTAAGTAGTCTTCTCCATTCATCTATCTGTTCTTCACTCTTTGGTCAAAAACGATCCTGGGAATTTTATTCTCAAATACTCGTAATCTTTTCCCCTCCCTTAAAGTAAGAGTCTATCCTTCGCATCCATATAATATAACTGGTAGAATAATATTTTTATATATTTTCAGTTTAACGTTCGTTGAGAGAATTTGGGACGGCAAGAGTCCCTGTAATGCATAATAGCACGCTTTTCCAGAATTGAGCCTATGTTTAATTTCTTTGTGCATCTCATTCCTATTTGTAAATATTGTTCCTGGAAATTTGAATTCAGCCACTTTCTCAAAATTTCCCTCACTTGCCATTAACTGTCCACTTCAATTATTATATAATGCATTTCTATGTGTGAATAAATATTTAGTTTTATTGATGTTTACTTCCAGTTCCAATTTCTTAGTATTACTCAATAGAGTGTGCGTGTTGGCCCTTAGTATCCCTTCGCCATCGTCCTATAGTACTACATCATCAGCATAAATTAACAGATTATTATTATCATAGGAAAAAAATAAAATAATAATGTTAATAAGTAAGTAATTTCTAACATTGAATACCAATAATTTCTGTAAATCCTTTGCGTTGTAAAATTGGTGATATTTTATTAAAATTACGTTAATTTCTCATTCTATTTTAAAGCATTTCTCCCATTTTTGGGGGGCAATATCAACATATACTCGTATATTTTCCTCGGGTAATTATTCACTTACTGCAGCAATAATGTGTGTATTTTTTAGTATATTTAGAATCCACTGATATTGTAATATGATACCTAATCTTTTATGAAACGATGAAAAGTGTTGAAATAAATTATTTTATTGTGAATAGAAACAATGAACTGTGTGGAGCGGTTTCAATAGAGCGCAGACAGACTGGGCGTAATTATACAAATGAATAAATTGGTTGAATGAGTGAAGCGTAAACGAACTAATGACAGAGTTACACTTGACTCGTTTGCGTGATCGTCGCGCCACAGTGGACGGTGGTGAAGATTGCAACGCATATTTCTGCTCAAACGTCGTCTTAATGAGGGTAGTTAAGAGAAATCCTGGGCTGGTGCAACTCAGAAAAGGTAATTTTAAATTAATGGTATTGTCTCGTAATCTTCAAATGCTTTTAATTAACACAATTTTTATTCGGAACCTTTTGTTTTCCCTATATTAACCTCTCTGTTTTATGTGTATACTCTTTTTTAACCACTAAAGGATATGACTCATACTTAGCTAGAAATTAAGTTTTTTTTCTTTGCCACAAAAAGTATCTGTATCAAGATATGAAGGATACAAAAAAAGATGAAATGTTAAAATTCACTGAACAACAAAAACGATGTTTTTTTTTTGCCTCAGAAAGAAAAATATGTGATTCTTATAGTACTTTTCCTCCTGAATTCAAATATGATATCGGTTTTTCTCCATCATGCAAGGTTTCCGAAAGACAGGAATTTATAATTTCAAACACTCTAATATTTTCTACATTCATAACTACACAATATTCGAACATTCGGACTCACCTAGAAAGTAAGTAATTACGATTTTCTGCTATATTTCGCCTGTGGAGCATCCCTCTTGATGGTCCAACAATAATCGGCTTGCATATTAGGATATCATTTGCCTTGATATATCTTTTCCATAGCTGAAATCTCCTGATGAAAGTGTTCCCCCCGTTTTATTTTACAATGGACAAATGGATGAAAAAACGTTTATTAAAAAATAATTATTTAAATTCATTAATTGAAATTGAAATAAAAAAACTGTGGGTGATGGAGAAATTCCGAATACATATTTGAAAACACTATAAAAAACTGCATTAAGTACAACTATTGGTACTCATAAAACAAAAATCATGTTGACCAGTGTTATTAAAGTGGGTACTTGATATACCTATTAGTCATTCTCAACTAAAATGTATTTCTGTTTCAAAAACTTCAAGTATTTAAAGTTTAGTTGAGGACGACTGTTAGCCCTATATCAGGTACCGGTACTCATTTAAATATTTTACTACAAAACCTCAACGGTGATTTACAATGAATTTTCTTATTCTTCTACTTGATCCTTTCCAGGATTAGGTTAATGCCCCCTGTTCCGATCTCAAGTCCATCGTTTCCTTGGCCGTCCCAATAATGTTATCCCTTGTGGTCTGTAGGTGTTGATCATTTTGGGTAAACTTGTATTGTTCATTCCGTCTAAATGGTCCTTCTGTCGGTGTTTGTGCTCTTACAGTTTATCGAGATATGTTCATTTCTTATTGATTCATTGTGTAATCTATCCATGCGTACTGTACATCGTTTTACGGATCTTAAAATTTTAATTTCAGTGGTTTGAATGTGTGAGATATCTTTTTTGTAAGTACGCAAGATTCAGATCTATACAATGAATAGGAACACAATGCATTTTAGAAGTATTAATTTTCCATGAAACCTAGAAAACGGACTTCAATTTATGCAACGTTCGTATTTCTTTACCTATTTGCCAAACTTTGAAGGGAAATAAACCCATGACTAAAGTGTTTATTTTACTGTTTCACATTTTAAAAATATAGTATTAAGTTCTTACGAAAATTTTTGGACCAAAAAGAGATGAATAGACAGGTGAGTGGAGAAAACTACATAATAGTTAGCTACATGATATATATAGGAAGCCTGATATAATAAGAACAGTTAAGTTTCGTAGACTGCGATGGCCAGGACATGTGGCACGTATGGGGGATGAAAGAATTGCATGGAATCTTCTTGTAGGAAAACCAGAGGGAAAAACGCCCAATTGGTAGACCAAGAATGAGCTGGGAGAATAACTTTATCCATGATTTGAGAGAAGTAGATTATACACGGGATGATTGGAAACATTAGCTCAGGATAGGAATATATGGAGAGCTTGTGTCCGCGCGGTCATGAACCTATGGGTTCGATAGAGCCAGTGAGTTATTATTTTTCATGGAAAATCTAATAGCACTTCAAACTCTATTTCGAGAAAAAAGTGACTTACCTGGTTCTTTTCCTGTACCCTTCATATATGGGGAGTTTATTTTCAAAACGTCTCTTGTCCATTTTCATGAATTTGTGGGAAGTAATTTATAATAATAAAAATAATTGTATTTATTTATATATAGATTTTTCAATGTTTAATCATATTTCTGGAATGAGAACAAGAGGACTGGAGGACATAAGTTGGTGGTTACGGACGAGTGGAGACGGAAAATAAAACTACGCCCTGATTTCATCACTGTTTAATTGCACTTTTAACAAGTCTTAGAGTAAAGCATTTAAATCTTGAAGTGTTTAACAGTATGATAAATCAATACTAATAAAATTCATACCAAATTCCTTTGAGGTGAATAATCATAAGATAAAAATTAAAATGTACCTGTTAGCAGGTGCCGTCGTCCTCAACTTTGTTAAAATGATGTATTTAAAATATTATTTGGAGGCCTTTCAAAAGATAACTTCCATCATCAGCAGGATGAGTATGCGCTACTAGTTGATGTATCTAAGATGTAGACGCTGATGGTCTTGATGCGCCGCTAGTTCCTACTAGCGACGCATCAGCGTCTACAACATCTTAGATACATCAAGTAGTAGCACATACTCATCCTGCTGATAATGGAAGTTATCTTTTGAAAGGCCTCCAAATAATAGTTTAAATATATCATTTTAACAGATTTGAGGACGACGGCACCTGCTAACAAGTATCATAAATGTTTACAATACTATAATAATACATTATCGAATAACATTTGTGGTCACTAGAAAAATGAAAAAAAAAAAGTTTTTACTCCTATAAATTTTGATTATCTGGACTGGATTATCTGGAGTTTTTTATTCACATGATCCAAATTGTTGTGGTAACGTAGATTTCATCTGTAGGACATAGTTACCAACTGCATGGAAGATAAACCGGTAATGAAGAAGAGAAGGGAGGAAATGTATATGCTTGGTCACGTCCGAAATAAACCTGGGAAAGTAAGGGATGAAGAGTATATGACATTGTAATATAATTTTCATGGACTCAATAAAATGCTACATGTAGCTCCCAGTCTTACGATAAAACACCTTGTTTTACGTTAGTTTTAACGATCTTTGCGAAATAACCCTTTCCATGCTCCAACAATATGCTTATCTCATTTTATTATAAGACAAAAACAACTTCAACTTTAGCAAAGTGTAATATTAAACTCGTAAAACTACAATAAAACTATTCATAATTTCTAAATTAATGTCTTGAAGGTTGTTCCTCGTCAACAGAAATTCTGAGATTTCTTACAGTTCATTTAATATAAAGTTTTTTTTTTCAGGTAGAGATGGCCAGGATCTTTTTTTTAATAATGAAGAGCTCCCAGAAAGAAAAAAAAAAGATGTAACTATCAATTTTTGCGGAGGTGATTTTAAGATATTCGCTGTAATTTATGCAATCTCCCAAAACTCACACAGAAAGGAATTGTGGGGCTGCCGGACACTAGAATCCTTTAAAGCTTAACCACAAGTAGCGCATACTCGTCCTGCTGATGATGAAAGTCAACTTCTGAAAGGCCTACAGTTAATATTTTATATACATAATTTTAAGAAAGTACATTTTCATTTTTAATTAAACCAGGAAGTGAAGAAGAAAATTGTATTCGTTTTTTTTTTTTTGTAACTGTTAGCGATGACGTTATACCAATCACATTTTTTTAAATATAGTAATTACACACTGGTTTAACTAAAAAAATAGTAATTTCGTCCCTCATTCTTGAGACATGTTTATTTCATTCCTGCCTTCTTCTTGATATCCTTACTTAAAACTTGTCACATTATATCTAATTTTGATGTTTGTTTTCTTAACGTGGGAATATTAACATATGATAGGGTTAGACATCCATTGTGTTTCTTTGTGATAGCGCTTCTAGGGGTCGCGCATGTGACGTCACGCTTATAAAATCCGATTATAAATGTCGATTTTTTTTTTTTGTAATTTCTCTTCAAAGGCGTTGATGGATCCTCATATTCCGAGCTTATGTAATTTATGAGGATGGTGCTTTTAGAAATAAATCCGCGATGAAATAACGATTTTCTAATGCGATTACCAGCTCGTATGTAGATGTTGTGATTAATAGCTCGATGTTGAATTACCCGTAACGCAAATAGAAAACAAAGCATTAAAAATCCCTGTCTTTGCTTGATTTTTTTTTCTACTGTGCCACACATACACGTGTGGGCTTTACACACACATACACACTCACACACAACAACTGATCGAGAGACAACTTAACTCTAGTTCTTCCTCTATATTGAACACTCATTATTCCTCATCCTTCCTTGTTTCAGCTACCCGTCTTTGGATTCCTTTCCCTCTTATACCAAGAACTGCCCGACTCAAAAACTGTTAAAAAATAACCTTACTGAATAATTTCTTAGACAATGTAATAGACTATAACCAAGTTCTAGGTTTATTTTTATTATTTTATATTTTGCACTTTCATTATCAAGCCATTAATTTAAACGAGTTCTAAGTTAGCATATGATTATTATTATTATTATCTTCTTCTTCTTCACTTCCTGGTTTAGTCAAGAGTTGCCTGTTCCGTCTTCACTAATGCATCTAAGACCATCTCTTCCGAGGACGTCCGACATCTCTTCTTCCTCTTGGAAAATAATGGAAGATTTTATTTGGTAATCTACTTTCTTCCATTCTTTCTACATGTTCTTTCCACTGTATCTTGTTGTTAAATATATTTTCTTTTATGGAGTAGATCTGCAGTTCTTCACGGATATCCTCGTTTCTTATCTGGTCCATTCTAGTGCAGCCTTTTACTCTTCTTAAAAATTTCATCTCGGCTGCTTGGATTTTACTTTCTTGTTTGGTAGTGGTAATCCAAGATTCACTCCCATACAAAAGGACAGGGACAGCCATTGTTCTATAAAATTTTAATTTTGTTTGTTTATGGGCTTTATTATTCAATGTTCTATTTATTGTACCACAACTAGCTTGAAACTGATGTGTTTTGTGTTCAATATCTTTATCATACCCATAGCTGATGTCACATCCTAAATATTTAAAGTGGGATACTTGTTCAATAATTTCGTCTCTAATTACTATTTTTGCACGCAGAGTATTTCTTCCACAAAATGCCATTACTTTTGTTTTACTTATTGAAATTTTAAAATTATAATCGCTACATATTGCTTTTAGTTTGTAAGCAGCCAATTGTAACAGATCTTCATCATGGTGTAGTAAGACTAAATCATCGGCGAAAATTAAGTTATTAATACTTGAGTTATTGTTCAATCTAAGGCCTTTGTCCATTATAATTTTCCATTGTTTCATAATGTCGTCGATATATATATTAAAAAGAGTGGGCGATAGACTACACCCTTGTCTAACTCCTTGATTTATTAAAATTTCTTCTGACCTTTTTCCATCAGTTTTTATCACTACTTTAGTTTCTTCATATAAGCCTTGGACTGATTTTATTAGATGGTGTGGATATCCTCGTTCCTTCATTATTTCCCATAGTATAGATCTATTTACTCTGTCAAAGGCCTTTTCAAAATCAATGAACAACAAATATGTTGGCAGGTTAAATTCTCTTCTCTTTTCAATTAGTCTCTTTATAATAAACACATTATCACTACAGGATCTTCCTTTTCTAAACCCTGCTTGTTCTTCTTCTAAGAGTGTGTCAGATATCTTCTTCAATCTATTATTTATTATTTTTGCATATAATTTATAAGTGGAGTTCAATAAGCTGATACCTCTATAATTTTTACTATCTAATCTATTTCCTTTTTGAAGAGGGATATGACTTCACCTATCTTCCAATTTTCAGGTATTTTACATGTCTTCCAACATTCGTTTATTAAGTTTAATAATCTTATTTCTGCAAATAAACCTGCATACTTTATCAGTTCATTGTTTATACCATCTATACCTGGTGCTTTTCTATTTTTCATTTCTTTCAATGCCTCTCTCATTTCGCTTAGAGTAATTCTGTCTATTTCTGATTTATTTTCACTTTCAGAAGGGCGTTTTATAACTAATTCTTCTTCATTACACCATAATTCTCTGTAGTGATTCTCCCATGTCTTCAGATCAATGGTATTTAGTTTTGCAGTATCTTTTTCTGTTGTATTTAATTGTTTCATTACTTTAAATGCTAACGATTGTCTGCCATGTACATCGTGCTCTATTTTGGAAATAAATCTTTCCCAGGAATCTTTGTGAGCTGTTCGAGTTATTTGTTTTGCTCGATTTCTTTTTTGTTTATGTATAGTTCTAGATTCTTCAGTTTTCTTTTGTAAGTACTCTAAATAAGCTAATTTTTTGTCTCGCACAGCCTCCTCTATTTCGTCATTCCATATCTTTAATCCTCTTTTGTTTCGAATCTTTTTCTTCTTTCCTATAGCTTCATTTCAGCATTTATAATACATGTTTTCATATTTTTCCACTCTTTATTTAGATTATCATTAATTGCTTTTCTTTCTAAGTGTTCTTGTAGCCTTTTTTGGTATAATTGTCTTATACTTTCTTCTTCTAGAAGATATACTTTAAAAACTTCTTCTTTTATTCTTTCTTGAGTTCTGGTTTTTTTTTTCATTTGGCTATTATAAGTATCGTGGCTACCAATAGATAGTGGTCTGTATATATGTCACATCCTCTGTATACTCTTACTACTTGTATTTGATTCCTGAGTCTATCATTAATCATTATGTAATCTATTGAAGATCTTTGGTTTCTAGCGCACCATGTATACTTGTGTATGTCCTTTTTCCTATAGAAAGTATTCGTGATTTTTAGTTTATTATAGGTAGCAAATTGTCGAAGTTCTTCCCCGTTTCTATTTATTACATTTTCTCCAAACATACCTACTATTCCTGGGATTGGGAAATTACCGACTCTGGCGTTTAAATCACCTCCTAAGATGATACTTTCTGTGTTTTTAATACCATTTATTTCTTGTTGTAATTTATCATAGAAAATAACAGTGTCTTCAATTTTCCCTTCTTCTGATGCATACACTCCTACAATGTTTAAGTAATTCCGATCTATTTTCAACCTTACTGTTATTATTCTCTCATTCACATATTTGTAGCTTATTATTTTTGATCTCCATTTGCTATTAATTAGTATAGCTACACCACTGCAAGCTCTTCTATCTTGAGGTACTCCACTGTATATTAGTATATAATTACCAATATATTTTGTTCCTTTCAACTTCTTTTTTGTTTCAGTAAGTATTGCTATATCAATATTTTGATTATTTAGTTCTCTGATTAGTTCTTCTTCTTTTATGTTTAGTCCTCTGACATTCCAAGTTCCCACTTTAATCCGATCCTTTATATCAAATCGTTTGTCCTTAATTGTACACTGAGGTCGTCTTTGGTTAAGTCCGTCCGAGTTTCCATTGTGAAGAATACGAGTAATGTGTTTATTATTATTATCGTTATTATTATTATTATTATTATTATATTTATTTATTTCAGGATTGTTTCTGTTATATACACAGGTGTCCTCAACCAAAATATACAATTACATATTTTGGTTTTTTTAGCATTTTTTACGATGTATGAGGAGCGGCCCATAGCATCAACCCCCAACCCGGAGGACCAGAGACTTTTTCTGGAGTCCACCATAGATCAGTTGCTTTCACTACAGCTAAGAGTCTGATCCAACCTTTATTGCCTCATCCGCAGTCTGCACCATGCCGTAGGTTTCCAACTCAGCTTGCATCCGCCGTTGGGGTCTTCACCGTAACCCTGCCTAGGGATCCTCACACGGTACTATGAGCCGGGTCAGCTGAACCTAGGTTTTTAACGAGGTGTTACTCCTCCCCCTCCTCCTTTCTCTTTCGGATTTGGGACCGGCAATGGTGGAGTTTATTATTATTATTATTATTATTATTATTATTTTATTATTATTATTATTATTATTATTATTATTATTTTTATTATTATTAAATCCGTCCGGCATTTCGTTCTTGGGCTTTTGAGCATTATACATTTTTTAAACGAATAGGGAGCTAGCCTGTTGCGTCAACCCCCAACCTGGAGGACCAGTAGTTTTTATTTCGGTGTCTCTTCTCCTAGAAACATTGCATTCACCACTGCTTATGATACTATCTTTGCCCGCCCATGTTACCCAAGAAGCCTATTTCCACGTACTGTGAGCCGGGTCAGCTGAGCCTGGGATTTGTTACGAGATTTATCTCCTCCCCTCCTCCTTTTCCAATCGGGCTTAGGATCGGTTTTGGCGGGAAGATGTGAAACCTGATAAATATTATTTTTTTAGTCCGGGTTTGATCCCTGGTCGGGAACAAATATCCTAGGTGAGATATTTTCTGGCTTTTTCCTCACCTATAAGACAAATGTCGGGAACCTTTAAGGCCCTGATGTTTCTGGCCATCATATTCACCTTATTTAGACTCTGAATGACTGATTAACTGATGTGTATTGTCTTAAATGTTAGTGTTGTCTCGAAGGTAGCCCTCGTGCTGAGCTGATCACTCATCCAGAGAGGCCCTCTATGCCCTTGGGTGGACAAAAAAGATTATATGATCCAAAGTAAAAAATCCTCTCCCGGCAGATAGTGTCCCTTCGGCTTCGCTCGGATTTGAACACGCGAACCAAAGCGAGGATTGTAATCATTAGACCATCGGGGCCGCCATTTTTAGTCAAGTTATGTATTAGTCAAGTCCACCGCTGTGGTATCGAGGTAGTGTTCTGCCTTTTCATGAGCGGGCACCGGTTCTATCCCCAGTGGGAACAAGTTCCCTGCCTATAAGGCAAATGTCAGAAAACTTAAGATCCAAACGGTCCCCGAACACCTATGGTCATCAAAATCATAGTTATTCATATTTCCCTTAGATTAAGTTTATGATTAAGGACTCTCCTGGCGCACCACTATTATCATCATCATCACCCATCATATGATCGGGCAGCGTAACCCCGCCTTCCAGGCGCCCCAACCTCAGAAGTGGGTTACAATTACGCCAATGTCAGGAGAGAATACCAGAAATGTCGAAATGCCACCTGGGGCATTGAATAAAAACATATTTTACTTAATATTTTTATTTATTTATTTTTAATTTCTTAAAATAAAGGGTGGCCTATCACCCAATATATAGAAATTGAGGTAGAACGTGTGCCCAATATAATATACGGTTATTGAACACTATAAAAATTGGGTCATTTCAGTTATATTGATCTGAATGGTCCAGGCATTGGAATGCAGAGTAGTGCCCGTCGAGTCCTTTGGGAAATGCTCCGAGCACTCTCACAAACTGGCGTCGTGGTTATTTGCACGCCAGATGGCTGACGTCACTTGCAGTGTAACTTCGCACTCTTTTATTTACACAGAATACAAAGACACAACCTTTCAGAATATGCTAATAGCATACTTACTTCTTGGAGAAACTTTTTCATTCCAAACATAAACTACCAGTTTAAAATTTACTTCCATTTCAGCAGAATATTAACACATTTATTTTATTATCTAATTCCGAAGTAATATAAGCTATTGAATTCATGAAAAGATTTTTTAAAAATTGCAAATATCCATCGACTCTGAGTCTGCTACACCTAAATAAATGAACTGAGAAATATATCATCACTATCCATGCAAGTGTTAGGCCATTATGACCTGTTACGGCACCAAAGAGGAATTTTCCATCCAGTGCTTTTTTGGACGTCCCAGCGATCTTTTGCCTTGGGGATAGTTACAAAGCATGGCTTTTGGTATTCTATCAGGTGGCATTAGTTGAAGATTGGCTTTCCAGTTGTTCTGGTAGTTTTGTATATGGAGGAGAATGGATTCTACATCCAACTCTTCCATAATTTCCTCATTTCTTTTATGGTCCCACTTTATATAGCCTAGTGTACGGCGCATAAATCGCATCCCATTTGCTGTTATTCGGCTTTCATCTCTTCTTCATATTGCCCATGCTTCACTACCATATCTTAATACTGGTCTTGCAAGTACCTTATAAAGGTGTAATATTGTGTTATTTTGTACTAAAGATCCTAAATATATGGTCACACGTAGAAATTCATTAAATAATGGAAATGGACAGCTAATAAAAAATGAGGGAAATTTTGAGGAGGTGGCTGAATTCAAATACCTAGGAACAATAATCACAAGTAGGAATGAGATGCACAAAGAAATTAAACATAGGCTCAATTCTGGAAATGCATGCTATTATGCATTGCAGAGACTCCTGATGTCCCAACTCCTTTCAAAAAACGTTAAACTGAAAATATATAAAACTATTATTCTACCAGTTATATTATATGGGTGCGAAACATGGACTCTTACTTTAAGAGAGCAAAGAAGATTACAAGTATTTGAGAATAAAGTACTTAGGAAAATTTTTGGACCAAAGAGAGATGAACAGACAGGTGAATGGAGAAGACTACATAACAATGAACTACATGGTCTTTATAGGAAGCCAGATATAATAAGAACAGTTAAGTCTCGTAGACTGCGATGGGCAGGCCATGTTGCACGTATGGGGAATGAAAGACGTGCATGGAAACTTCTTGTAGGAAATCCAGAAGGAAAACGCCCAGTTGGTAGACCAAGAATGAGGTGGGAGAACAACATTAACTATGATTTGAGGGAAGTAGATTATACAGGGAATGATTGGAAAGCATTAGCTCAGGTTAGGGATGTATGGAGAGCTTATGTCCGCTCGGCCATGAACCTACGGGTTCGATAGTGCCAGTGAGTAAGTAAGTAAGTAAGTAAGTACATATAAACTTTGTATAGGCATAATCAAATGTTGTGGAATACCTTTATTTCTCATTATATCCCATAATTTTCTTGTGTTAAATTATAACCCAAATAATTAAATGAATTTACCCGTTCTAAAATGTCATTGTCCAAAACAATTTTGCTAGGTATAAGGTAAATATATATACATATATATTTATTTATAAAGGATAATCTCGAATTTCTTGGAGTTAATGAATTAATTAATTTATTGTTTGAAACCCCTAACTCATCTCATCCAATCAGAATTGTAATCATATTTTGTCTAATAATTAAAAATATTGTAGATATTACAAATATGATAACAAAAGAATGATTATTATTTAAACGTAAAACGTTCCTAACGCCAGCAAAATAATTATTTCCAGTCATAATGCGCTTCTGAACCTCAGGAGTAATATTGTTCATGCAATTTACCTCATGCCAAACATGTACATTATGAACTGTTTAAAATTTATATTGTCCAGTTTGTAAATAAAAGAGATAGTAGTTACAATCTTTCCTGGTAGCTATTTCCATCGCTTCTGAAGACACAAAATTACTATGCAAATGAAAGACATCTTGGTTTTGGGGTTAATAGTCTCTCAGCTTGGCACGAGTAAGTCCTTATATTGAGATACACAATTTCAGAGAATAACATTTTCGTATTTCAAACTGAAGAATTTATCGCTGTATGAAATTCGCTACTTGGCGTTTGTTCAACTTGTTATCCTTACATACAGAGAAACGCGAAGTGGTGTTTGGATGCTGTGAATATTTCCTTTTATGCAAACATCGGGTTTTTATTATCTTGTAACAGTCAAGAATAAACTCGCGAATAAACACATAACACCGCCAAATATTCTCAAATATAAACCTACCAAAACTTGAATATATGTGTTCGTTTTAAGAGCTCCCTCTTCTAAAGATGCATTAGCTATTTCCTTTCGTCCCACATGCCTCTCTGCGTCTGTCACATCATAACAAAGAACAGTGATTCAACAGAAAAATTACTTAATATTTTAATTATCTTTTCTCATTCCCTTATTTTAACCTCCCCTTTATAAGTTACTTTACATGGCTCACGCCACCCTAGCCTTACATGGACACCACCTGTTGGGAGAGGTCTTGTAACTCTGGATCACACACATACGTTTTGACCACACAAGGACATGGAGGTCATCCACGGATGAGTGATCAGCTCAACAGTAAGGCCACCTCCTAAACAACATGAACATTTAAGTCATTATACATAATTCACACTAAATTCATACTAAATAGGGCAAATATGTGGATGATTATTATGATGGCCAGATGATGTTCGGGTAACATTTGGGCCTTACGTTTCCCGACGTTTGTCTTACCTCATCAAGGAAACTTATCCCGGCCGGGGATCGAATCCGGGCCCAGCTGCATACGAGACAACAATGTTACCTCGAGACCATAGGAGTAGACAATTGCAAGAAACTAAAACTTTAAATTTTCTCCAAACTTTACTGAATACAATTTTCAATTGTACAATGAAACATTGTTATGCTGGATTCGAATACAGGAAATGGATATTTATAAAAATCAACCCACTGTCATTATCGAACCCATAGGTCCATTGCCGCAGGGACATAAGCTCTCGAGGTCTATGAGTCTAGATTGTTCTAATTGTGTCTGGTTTCCCATAAAGATCACGTAGCTTCTGTTAAATAGTCTTCTCCATTCGCCTGTGTCTTTACCTTGTCGTGGTGGAGTGGTTTGCGTGATCAAATGACCCCGAGAGCTACGCCGGCGGTATGATTGCTGCTAAAGGGTTATCCATGCCTGCCAGATCGAAGGCGATAAGCCAGAAGAAAAAGTACCTTGGTCCGAACAGTGACTATCTTTCGCCGTAAATATTCAACCATCAAGAAATGCGGAGGGTTCAACTGGCGTAAAATTTTCCGAAGTTAACCCTATTCGGTTCTCTGGGCTGGTACTTCTTTAGGGAATCCATAACCAAGAACTCAAACCATGGGCATGTTCGTAGGAACATGACTTATTAGGAAGTGCAAGGACTAGACAAAACATTTATTTCTCGAAATAGCGTAAAAAGTAGCGCATCGTCAAGATTTCACTCTAACTTTTGACTCTGAATGTTAGAAACACACTTTATAAACGTACAAATATATTTTTTAAAATATCCAAAACAATACTACAGAGCACAGTCTTTATTTATTCATTTATTTATTTATTTTACCTGATAGAGTTAAGAACGTAATGTCTTCTCTTCCACTTCTCCAGGATTAAATTATACATACAATAAGAATTATGATTAATGAAGAGATATGGACGTTAAACAGAAAACATGTTCATAAACTGAATGCACTGTAAATGGACTTTTGGAAACAATCAGCCAGGATATCCAGGAAAGCTGAAATAAGAAACACATAAATACGACGTCTTATGGAAGTGAAAGAAGAAGGTATCATCATAATTAAAAGGAAACGACTGCAGTGGTACGGACACGTACATATAATGGGAGAAGGAAGAATACCCAGGATTGTACAAGAATGGAAAATTAAGAGGAGAGGAGGAAGAGGACGACCTGCTACTACCTGCATACGGAATGTGCATATGTCAGTGGAAAGATTTAGTGTAGTGGAGGATGATGTACAAGATAGAGACAAATGGCGTAACATCATAAACAGTGTAGAGTTCTGTAAAGTAATATCTAACTTTGTGTATTTTTAGATGTCAATATTGTAACCTATTTTATATTTTTATAATGTTCGACGGGAGACAAACCTCTGTATTGAGAACTCTCGTTAACAATGATAATAATAATAATAATAATAATAATAATAATAATAATAATAATAATATAATGTTTTGCTCGATAGTGCATTTGGTCGTACTTACAGCAATGACGACTATGATTGAAAGTTCAGCTTCCTACATATCGGGGTTGCCAACCTAAATTACTGTACTGTAATCTTATATATTACAAACCTGTGGGAAGTAAATCCATTGCCCTTTATGTGTACAATGTATATACAGAAAATATCCAAAAGGTAGTGTTAATATACATTATACGAAACAAATCACTGCATCTTAAATGAACTGAAACTTATTTGAAACAATATAAAACAATAGATACGTACTTGTCGCCATTTTATAACTGATTTGGTGTCATGGCCTCATGTAGTCTCAACTAATAAACATTGCCCACACTGTTAACTTTAGTCAGTTGTGTATAATGAACGCAAATATTTCCAACAAAGATATTATTTTACTATTATTTATTATTTTGAAAACACCATCGCGCAAAAAAAAAATGTACAAGGGACGTTTTTGAAGTGTTTTACAGAATCTCTGAAATTAAAAACCTCGCTATCGCTGAATTTTTAAACATTTCCTCGCTTCTGTAAAAACCACTTCCCAACCTCGCATCGTAATATACTATTTATAGTGGTAATTGAATTGAATTGTTGGCAACGGTTTGAATACCATTGCATGGTCGATACGTTATATATTAATTACACATTTTGCAGTATCGTGGAATAATCCCAAGAAAAGAGGAAATGATTATTAGCTTTAACACACAGCAACATCCCCAACGCACACAAAATTTAATTTCCTGTCACACTTATGTCATTTTGATGGAGCACTTGTACATTGGATATATTATATGTTTCCCTTTACCGTATTCCGTAATTGATAGTGGCTGTCTGTTGAAGTATGTCACCCTGGTTATTTTCACAAGTGACATCTGTTGGCATGAATCATCACTTCCCTTAATCTAACCTACAAGTGTGGCCTACCAATTTTCTAAAACCCATCTTCCTAGGTATTCCACGAGTCCAAGATAAATATTTTATGAAACATGTATTATATAAATGACATAAACTGACGGCAATGGATATCATTGTGGTTATGGGGATGATTACCAAAGATAAATTGGACAGAAAAACAAACCATCAAGTACTGGATGAAACAGAAGATATGTCATTAATCTTCAAATTCAGTGATAGAAAATAGTTATTTAGACGACTGGTTTACAAAGGCAAAAGTTTAGTAACCAGATGCTCAAGTTAGAACACGACCGAAGGTAATGTTCTAACAACAGCGAGTTACTAAACCTAATTTTGTAACGTGTTGTCTACAGTATTTTATCTATGTTCAGTGTATATTAGTATATGTTCTATATTTAGTATATTAATTAAAATCTATTTATTACAGAAACTATATGTTTAGAGAAAGAGTAATGTGGGCTTTGGAGAAAAAAAAACAAACTCCATAAATCAACAAAGATTGTTGTTATATTATGTCAGTTTGGGTGCTAGTTTCATGTGTGAATTTAAAGTAAAATGAGCGGAGAAGGTGATTTTCATGGTTCATCAAGACATTTTAAAAACATCCAAATGCAACTATTAATATACGTCCAGAAAAATCGACGAAAATTGATTTATGTAGTTATACGAAATCATAATTAAAGTGTATTTTACGTTTTCTTGAACATATATTTTATGTTTTGTCAGCGTTTTTTTTGTGTGTTTTGTTACAATATAAAGTACAGGTTTTGTTGTTTCTTAACTACGAACTAAATCGTCACTGATTGTTATAATAGTAGATAAATGTCCTTTTTTTAACATGATAATTTTCTTAAAACAATATTGAAAGACAAAATTTTGGTGCGGGGAATAAGGGAAAGACCATGGAAGTTTGTTTTTGGAAAATGTGATAGAAATTATAGGATGACTGGACTATCAATAAATGAAAAGGAAAATAATGGTTTCGCTGTCCGAACGCATCAACTCGACGCCTCAGTAGGAAGTTGAATACCCCTCGCAACATAGTGTGGAAAACGTCCTCAGCACGTCTGTTTGATACGTAATTGTATCACTGAAGTAGCAGGCTTTTTTACAGTTTAAATGTTAAGGTCTACATTTCGCTTCACATCTGAAACATGGAGTGTGTATTAAGCTAAATACAGGCGCAAAATATTAAGATATACACCGTGTTCCAAAATGATGGACGAGGTTTTAAGTAGTTAGTATAGCTTTTACAAACGAAATTGTATGTGTGATTATTTGCTATATTGAAATTAAAAGTATGAAAATTTCATATCCTGTATGCAGTAATTTGTTTCTTGTCATTATTACGTCGTTAGCGTTAATTTATGAAAATGGCGATTCCTGTACAGAAGTCATTCTGTGTGTTGCAATTTGCGAGGTCTGATTCCATTGTTGCAGTGCAGCGAGCTTTCCGACGGCAATTTGGAATTGATCCTCCGACATATAAATTTATCCGTCGATGGTATAAACAATTAGAAACAACTAGATGTATATGTAAAAGGAAAAGTCCATTACCTCCACGAACACCAATGACGCGTCGCACAGTGGGGTATTTGACCGATTTAGGCGGCCAAAAGTCGATTTTCTGAAATTATTCTAGACAGGGAAAAAATAGCACATATCATAGCTGAATAGTCAGCCGATAATACGGTACCCAATTTTCATCAGTCAGTGTTACCTTGAGTCTGTACGATCAATCGAAAATTGATTGTCTCTCATACTGCAAATATTTTTTTCTCAGCGCTCTTTGTACAAACTAATGTTCAACATAGATTATTGCTAATTAGGAATTATATTTTTAAGTGAATAGTTATGGATTGTGATAAACCAGTTAGTATTAACATATTTTAATTGTTTTTATCCTCTTTATATCTATTTTGATTCAGATAAAGCTTCTTCAAGTAGGGTATGCTTTTCGTTATTTTCTGAAGCCAATTTTAACAAACTTCAGTATTTTAGTTATACTTCCGGGCATTTCCGGGCACTTTCCTTTAGTGTCAGAGAAAGGTTGAAGTATTGGCTTAGTGATTTCTTGAAAATTGACCGCGGATTCGCGCGGTTTTCCATGATATATATGTTTACTAAAACATTAGTAAAACATTTATTTTTTACTAAGTGATTATTTCTATTTTAAATTTCTCAATTTTTTTATTAGGACTGTTTAACATTATGCAACAGCAAAATTTGCCGAATATGAATGAAAAATTAGACTTATTGGAAAATTGTCTTTTACAGTATAATAGTTACTCAGACGAACAAATAAAGGAAATAAAACACAAATTTTCACATTTTAAGTGTGAATTGAAAAGAAAATGGAGAGCAGCACATAAGAAAGAGGATATATTTCTTAAGAAAAATAGTGATTGGCTTGAAGAGATATTCACAATTCCTAAGGTAGTGAGTCGAACAGGACGGCCAACGAAGACATTTAAAGATTTGAGCGAAAGAAGCAAAATAAGGAAAATAGAGGATTTACGTAGCAATACAGACACGGGTGTCCTGACTTATGCTGCACAAGTGAAATTAAGAACTACGGAAAGAAGAGTTGCTTGTAAAGTACTCAAGGAAATATCCAGTTCTCCAAAGCGTGCAGGAAAATATAAGAAAGCATACTCTCTTAGTCTTCAGGAAAACAAAGCACAATTAGCGGCATTAAGAGCATTGGCCGTGTTTGTCGAAACTGGCCTTTCGATAAGACAATATGAAATAATAAAAAAGTAAATAAAAATATATATCCTTGCTACAGTGTACTACAAAAGGCAAAAATGGATTGCTATCCGGATAAAGAATATTATATGTAACTGGTACTTGTGCTGCAATTAATTTACAACAATTATTGGATCTTACTGTTATATGATTGCTGACACATTTAGAGGAAGTTGTACAGACTTTAAGTCAAGAAGAAAGTAGCTCATAGGTGTTCATTTGCAAATGGGGCTGTGGTGTATCGCAACAAACTCAGTATAAGCAGAAATTTCAGAATGATGCTGACTCAGATGTAAATATTTTTCAGAGTTCTTTTGTACCACTTCAGCTAATTTGTAGTACAAATAATGATAAATTGATATGGAAGAATCCAACTCCTTCTTCGCCACATTATTGTCCTATTAGAATAAGATTCATTAAAGAATCTATTAACATAACTAATAAAGAAATAGAATATGTAAAAAGCTCAACAAATAATCTACAAAACACTAAAGTGACATTAAAAAATATATTATTTTCTGTCAAGCACACAATGATGCTCACCACGGTTGACGCTCAAACAACTTTCATGTGGTGTATCTGGAACCAGATACAGCTGAATCATCAGATGAAATGGAAGTATCTTCTGATGGAGAACTGTGACTCTGATAATCACAATCATAATCATCATCAAAGTGATAACGTGTATAAACATTCATGTTAAGTTTGTGATTGGCTTTAACTGCCAGCAAATGGGAAATTAGAAATTTGAAGGATATCTACAGAAGGACAAATTGTGCACATAATACTGCAGATTTTGAACATAGACTGAAAGTCCAATGCTTGTAGTAGTGCCTTATTTAGGTATAATTGATTGTAAGAGTGCTCTTTTTGAGTAGTAGTTTCTTATATCTGTTCATAGTACTTAATAATTGGATTATATAGTTTAAAAATGTAAAAAAAAATCTTTAAAATGTACTACATTTCTCTTAAAATACAGTTAATTTAATAAGAGGGCACATTTATACTCAACTGAATTGCAAAAACAATTTTGGCCGCTTAAATCGGCAATATACCCCACTGTGCGTCGGTCCGGATGACATGATTCATTTCCATACCCTCCACGGTCTCCCGATCTCACACCTTGTGATTTCTGCCTCTGGGCGTATGTGAAGGATCATGTGTACGTACCACCACTTCCTGTCGACCTTGAATACTTGAGAAGAAGGATTGTTGCTGCTGTTGAATCCATTACTCAAAATATGCTGACCAAAGTTTAGGAGGAATTCGACTATCGGCTAGATGTGTGCCTTGTAACGAAAGGTGCTCACATCGAACACTTATAAAGTATGTTATGAAAACTCGAATAGTTTCTCTTTAATCCCATGTAACTTTTGTTCTTATATATATATATGAATCTTATAAAAGTTGAACATTGATAACACTGGTCAACATGTTTTTTGTCTCATGAGTACCAATAGTTGTACCTTAATGCAGTTTTTTTTATCGTGTTTTCAATTGTGTATTCGGAATTTCTCTATCACCCACAGTTTTTTTATTTCTATTTCAATTAATGGAATTAAATCATCATTTTTTAATAAACGTTTTTTCGTCCATTTGTCCATTGTAAAATAAAACCAAATGAGCTAACTCAGGAGATTTCAGCTATGGAAAAGATATATCAAGGCAAATAGAATCCTAATATGCTGGTCGATTATTGTTGGACCATCAAGAGGGATGCTCCACAGGCGAAATGTAGCAGAAAATCATCGTTTTCGAATGTTCGAATATTGTGTAGTTACGAGTGTAAAAAAATATTAAAGTGTTAGAAATTATAAATTTCTGTCTCTCGGAAACTTTGCGCGATGCAGAAAAATCGATATAATATTTGAATTCAGGAGAAAAAATACTATCAGAATCACATATTTTTCTTCCTGAGACAAAAAAAAAGTTTCTTTTTTGTTGCTCAGTGTTATTCAGTCATTGCCTTCCTTCGTGGAAAGGCATCTTGTAATAATACTTACTGTTGATAATGGAACGATTCCGAAAAGGCCTTCCAGAAACATTCAGCTTTACAATTTTAAATGTATATTATCGTTAAGGACGAATGTGACTTCAGGTACTAATTTTATAATTTTAATCATATCTTGTATTAATGAGCTTCTATGTCTCCCTATCTATCGTGCAAAGAATCTGACAATATGTGTGCGTAATCTAATGTATTATAAATGTTTACTTTCAGACTGGGATGGCCTCGGGGACCATGAAAGAGTCCATCGCCAGTTGTCTGTATCCAGTGACTCCAAACTATTAGACGAAGACATTCGAGAAGAAGCGAGGGTAATACTTAGACCTAAAAAACCTCCGCGACCCAAATCAGAAGTTTTCCTCAACAAAGAGCAACAGAGGCGGACCAAGAGGTACTCTGCGTTCGGGGTAAGTACACTCCCTACTCTCATCAAAATTAATATTATTTCCAATTTTGTAAAATGTTCATGACCTTTATTAGTAAACATACGCAGTTTCCCAGTGAACTTCGTGTCAGCAACGCGACACTGGATAAATTAGTGTTAAAAACAATAATGAGGGAAATTTTGAGGATGTGGCGGAATTCAAATACCTGGGAATAATAATCACAAATAGGAGTGAGATGCACAAAGAAATTAAACATAGGCTCAATTCTGGAAATGCATTACAGAGACTTTTGACGTCCCAAATTCTTTAAAAAAACAAACTGAAAATATATAAAACTATTATTCTACCAGTTATATTATATAGATGCGAAACATGGACTCTTACTTTAAGGGACGAAAGGAGATTGCGAGTAGGCCTCTATTTAAGAATAAAGTTCTTAGAAAAATGTTTGGACCAAAGAGAGATGAACAGACAGGTGAATGGAGAAGACTACTGAACAGTGAACTACATGGTCTTTATAGGAAGAGTTAAGTCTCGTAGATATTTTAAATGGTCGTCCACGACTTCTATGTCCTTGTGGATTGTAATTTAACATCCTATAAGGTACTCACTCATTCTACTAACATTTTCAAACCATTTATTTCTATATTCTATGTTTGTTATCACACTAGTTATTTGTAATTCCTCACGAATATTTTCATTCCTCCGTTTGTCCAAAAGAGTACATCCTGTCACATATCGTAGAAATTTCATCTCGGCTGCTTCCATTCAAGGAGCTTAATATATGATCACCGAAGCCGATTTAATGCCACTCACTCCATCTTTCGTGCTTCTGGTTTCGTACTGCGTTTTTATTATTTTTTGTCTAACGCCACCAGGTTGTCTCTTATGACATTTCTGGCTTTCTCAGAATTGTAATCCATTTCTTAGGTTGGGGCACCTTGAAGGCGGAGTTACGTTACCCCGATGATATGATGGGTGACATGATAATGAAACGCCAGAAGAGTCCTTAACCTAAACTTGCCCTAAATTCCAGACCAAGGGCAACCAGAGGAATAATTCTCTTTAAGAAAAAATTCCTATGGTTTGACCGGGAATCGAATCCGGGACCTCATAAACTGTAGTCAGAAATGCTGACCACTTGCCCATGAGGTATATTTTAAAAAGTATTAATATTAATAATAATAATAATAATAATAATAATTATAATAATAATAACAATAATGTAGGTTCTATTAAAACACGACAACAACAAAAAACTGTGGCAGCTATACAATGTGAAGATTTGCATCTTACTACGATTAATTCGGTTGAACCATCATATTTTATTTTTATCCTGCAGCTTGTAGGCTACTCTTTTCGGGTTTTGTATTGCTCAGAATGTAGACAACAACTACAGAAACAACAATAGTAGAGTAATAATGTAAAAAAAACTGCCGATAAATGTGTACAAAGTATGGAGAGGGGTTTTAATAATTGGATCCAAAGTAAAAACAAAACTATATTTATTGTGAATGTTTCTAACGCAAGGCAGTCCCTAATTTCGTTTGTGGATAACTCCGTCTGTTGAAAATGAAAACAGTATATTATGATGTGGTCGGAGTAATTAGCAGCACTTCGTTAGAGATGTTAAGCAGGAAGTATATCACGAAAGTTACGTACGCGTAAATATAATTACGCTCTGTCATAAACTAATGTATGTACATATATATATATATATATATATATATATATATACACATTATATATATAGTATGTAAACTTAGGACGATTACTTTTAAAATTATTTTTCCCTGACGTTGATTTTTTATTATGTCATTACGAAGGCTAGGATTTTTTAATGTAGGCCCTGTATTAATATTCATCATCATCATCACTCCAGGGATTAGGCAATTGCCCGTTCCGACTTCATAATGCGTCAGCCCAACGTCTGCTAGGTCTTCCAACATCACGTCTTCCTCTTGCTTGATAATTTCTTGCTAACAATGGATATCTCTCCTCACTCATTCCATCCATATGATCAATCAATTTCTGTCTGTAATTCGTGACCTTATCCAATAAAGGCTGTACTTTCAATTCTTCTCTTATATCCTCATTTCTTATTCTATCAAGTCTTGTACATCCTTTAACTTGTCTTAGGAACCTCATCTCCGCCGTCAGTATTCTATCCTTCTGTTTTTTCATTGGAGCCCAAGTTTCACATCCATACAATATTGTGGGAACTGCCTTAACATTATACATTTTTATCTTTGTTTCTTTTCTAATTTTATTGTTGAATGTTCTCTGTATTGTTCCACACACCGTCTGAAATGTATTTATTTTGGAGTCAATATCTCTTTCCACATTGTAGCCAACATCACAGCCCAAATATTTGAAACTAGACACCTGTTCTATACTTTGATTTTCTAAAATAATTTTGGATCTCACTGGATATCTTCCTCTAAAAGCCATGGTCTTCGTTTTCCTTACAGAAATCTTTAGATCATATAATTTACATATATTAATATTTAAAACAATGAAAAATGTACCTGTGATGCTTAAATTGTTTTAAAGAGAGAGGAATTAGTCCCAGGTGAAAGAGCAAAATATGAGGTGAGGTATAAAGAATGAAGTCAAGTTCTTTTATCTGAATGTTACCTGCTGGTGCACCAGCAAGTTGCATGGAGAGAGCCTGAGTGATTGTGAGGTAAATCCTGTCAGTGAGAGGAGTGATCACCAGTCTGCCATTCAATCCCATGTATTCATAACCATAGTCAAAACTTCCTCAACAAATTAAAAATTGTTTATGAAATCAGTTAGACCTTACGAAACTAGTTTTGCGGTGAGACTAGTGGTTATGCTCCTTGCGTCTGGTCCCGAGGGTCGCGGGTTCAAGCCCTGCCGCGGTTGATGGATTTTTTAGGACGGAAAAATCCAAGGAGCAAGTCCTCCGGGAGACACTTTTAGCCGTGGGTATCGGGTCTGATGATTTTCAGGCTCGTAAAAGTTACTTAAGCCTGAATAAAGAAGCATCTAAGCAAAATTTACCGGTCTCAAAAAGCTCCTAGTAATAACTTAGTTGCCTGCTAGATGTCTCATTTTGAGCGCTTGCCACTCATGAAATCTTTGGCCAAATAAGGTAACTAAATGAACTTGGTCTCTAAACTCCTGACAAAGGAGAGACAATGGTTCAACAATGGGTAACGCCATTAATCATAGGCTACATACATACATCAATGTAAAGGACTTTTTCAATATAAAAACACTACAAGCGCGACAGGATTGGTCAGCATGTTGGTCCCCCAGCCGTTATTTATTTCCCCATGGGGTCTCGAACCAGCGCAAGTCCCGAAGCTCTGCGCCAAGGCTTCTTACCTTAACCCACTCGGCTACGGCGCGGGACACTTAGACACAAAGGAAGACCAAAATTAAAATATACTGACGAATCACATTTTGAGATCTCAAAGGATCATAAGTTAATGATGATGGTGATGATAAGTAATTTTCTGATTTGTGGATATTCTTCATTTTATCTAGGTATAAATAAAAGGAAATAATGTGTAATTACTAAAGGGCGGAGTCCTATGACATGTCATATTTTTACGAAAGCCTATATTCTAAGCTTTAAGTAAGTAAAAGCATTTATACATGCATTATTATTAAGATTAAGTGGTTTTTATTGGGTCTTAAAAGTCATATTTCTCACTTTTTCAGATCTTTGGTCATACTTCTGCTTATTCCTATGATAAAGTTACATTTTCGTCACAGTTCGGGGTTTTTTAATAACCTAGTCATCAGGCGATTGCATCATACAAATCCGCCCCTTAGTAATTACATTATATAAATCCTAACTTCAACCATTACAATTTATCTTTGTTCCTGTGTTATATGACTGATGAACTGACATTTGAAGATGATTTGTGGGTTTGAATTAGTTATTTATGAAGTTGCGCCACTTTGATCAATCAGTTTTCTCCACAAATATTATCTTGTGATTGATGATGTTTCAAGACTATCAGTTTTGCATTTCCTAACAAAATTTTAACACAAATTTCTGTTCAAAATGAAAGTAATTTACATTTGAATAAAGAATATTAGTCATGCCTTTTGGTTGAATTTTATTTTGAAACACTCGATCGTCTTTGATTATATCGCGATTATGAATTCTGAACTTTTCCAGAGGCGAGCATGATAACTGGTCCACGATACCTACAGTACAAAAATATTGTCATAAGTTGAGATGATGTCATTAAGCCTTTAATTTTTAATGCCCCAGTTTGTCCTTTTGGACATTTCTGGTGTTCTCTCCTGGTATTGGCTGAGGTTGGGGCGCCTGAAAGGCGGGGTTACGTTGCCCTGATGATATGATGGATGATGATGGAGCGCCAGGAGAGTCCTTAATCTAAGCTTAAATCTAAGATGAATATGAATGATGATGATTGCGATGGCCATATGATGTTTCGGGGACCGTTTGGGCCTTAAATTTTCCCGACATTTGTCTTACAGGTGAGGAAAACCCCCGATAAAAATCTCACCCAGGAAACTGTCCCGATCGGAGATCGAACTCGGGCCCGCTTCGTGACAAGCAGCACGCTACCTCGAGACCACAGCGGTGGACAATCTTTAATTCTTTGAGTTGTAACAGTGTGGTCCAATACTTTTGTTGTCATAGGCCACTTTTTCCCCTAAACAGATTAAATCCCACCATTATATTTTAGAATTGGGTTATTTATTATTATTGTTATTATTATTATTATCATTATTATTATTATTATTATTATTATCATTCGCTCAGGATTCAGATGATGCATCTTTCATACTAAGGAAATTAGAGATAAAATACAAAAAAAATGGGGATTACAGATAAATTATAATAAAACAGAATATATTTCATTGGATACAACAGATGAGCTAAAATGTAATTCCGGAAGAATTCGTAATGTTAATTTTAAATATTTAGGAATTATTTTAGATAAAAACGGGAATTCAACTACCTAAATTGAAAGAAGAATAACTGATAGAAAAAGAATCATTGGTATGTTGAACTCAGTGCTTTGGAATAGAAATATAATATACTGAACGAAGAAAACTATATTTCAAGTTCTGTTACAAAACATTTTATTATATGGATCCGACACCTGGACAGTAAGTAGGAAACAAGCCAACAAGCTGTTAGCAGTAGAAACTGATTTTTTGAGGCGATCGACAAGAATTTCAAGAAGGCATAAGGTCAGAAACAGCACAATAAGGGGAATTATGCAAGTTGAACAAAAAAAAACATTAGAAAAAATTGAAGTAAAACGTTTGAAATGGTATGGCCACCTCATAAGAATGGAAGAAGATAGAATATCAAAGAAGATCCTTGATTGGAAAGCTAATAGAAGAAGTGAAAGAGGCAGACCAAGAGAACGTTGGATAAATGGAGTGAGGAGAAGTATGGAAGCTAGAGTTTGAGGGAAGAAGATGCTTTAGATAGGAACCTCTGGCGACATAATCACTTTGGGTTGAAGAAGAAACACTGTATTGTGTAATAATTTTTAATAAAAATTATTATTATTATTATTATTATTATTAATAATATTATTATTATGTGTTTGTTCCAATGCCATCCTTTGCAATTTTCGTGCTTCTAATTGCATACTGGCGGATAGTGGTGATCTACAGCCAAATTGACAGATTAATTTACGTATTATCATTAATATTTTATTATTTTTTCATTGTTATTATCATCGCCATCGCTTGTTCGAAATCCAGAGGAAAAAGATCAAAAAGTTAAGCCAAGTATGAGGTGGGAAAATAACGTTAACAATGATTTGAGGGAGGTACTTTATATTATCAGCAGCTTCAAGGATTAGACCTTAAGGTCTGTTTCGATCTCTTGTTAGAATTGATCTGTCCATCTTTTACTGGGTCTTCCAACATTTCTTCGTCCTAGTGGTCTATAGTGATTAATCTGTTTCGGGATTCTGTTTTTATCCATTCTATTGATGTCATCCATTCATCTCTTTATTGTGCCATCCTATCTTATAACTTGAATATATTTATTTCTGTTCGTATATCTTCATTTCGTTTCCCATCTGCCATTGTATAACCAGCGACATCCCTCAAAAACCTCATTTCTGAAGTTCCTATTCTTCGTTCCTGGTTTTTTTGTTAAGATCCAGTGTCCCGATCCATATAACAGTGTTGGAACCGCCATTGTTTTATAAACTTTTAAAAGTGTATCTTTTCTAGTTCCTTTGAGACTTCGTTTTATGGTGCCACACATATAATTAAATTTATTTATTTTGTTTTCAGTATCTTGTACTTTAAATTATACAGGAAATGATTAGAAAGCATTATTTCAGGATAGGGATGAATGGAGAGCTTGTGTCTGTGCGGTTATGAATCTCCGGATTCGATAGTTTCAGTGAGTTAATTATAATGCTAATAAATATTATAAAATAATAAATTATTATTATTCGGTCTAATTTAACCAATCTTAATTTATATATTATCTACAATTGCATTTTTTTTATTTTAATGTTATGTGTCCCTCCATGGTATCTTTACCTTGTCGTGGTGGAGTGGCTTGCGTGCTTAAATGATCCTGAGAGCTATGCCGGCGGTAGCATTGCTGCCGATAGGGTTACCCATGCCGGGCTGGTCGAAGGTGATAAACCAGACGAACAAAGTACCTTGGTCGAAAGAGTGACGATCTTTCACTGTAAAAATACAACCGTCAAGAAATGCGGACATGGGTTCAACTGGGGTAAAATTTTCTGGAGGTCAAATAGTCCCCCATTCGGTTCTCCGGGCGGGGACTACTTCAGGAAACCAATGGCTCAAACACAGGACTTGCATGGAAGCTTCTTGTAGGAAAGCCAGAGGGAAAACGCCCAGTTGGTAGACCAAGAATGAGGTGGGAGAACAACATTAACTATGATTTGAGGGAAGTAGATTTTACAGGGAATGATTGGAAAGCATTAGCTCAGGATAGGGACGTATGGAGAGCTTATGTCCACGCGGCCATGACCCTACGGGTTCGATAGTGCCAGTGAGTAAGTAAGTAAGTAAGTTTAATGTTATGTGTCGCGGTTGAGTGGAAGAGAAAATCATGTGACCTTAACTCCACCAGATTAAATAAACAAACTAAATTAATGTATAAATGGGTCGTGGCCCATCATTTGCATTGACGACTAAAGAACTACATAGAAAGTCTAGTCTATCTTGCCGGTTCCTGGATTTGAACTCTGGACACAATACGAGCTACCGTTTGAAGCAGTTGTTGTGGATGTTCTGCTTTAAGCTTCTGTTTCGCATAACGAAGAACATATCGGCAGAATGTTTTGAATGTGCACGTCGCTGATGTATCATCAGTCTGAAAGATTTGCTGTATGATGCGTCGTGTGTTACAAATGAGCCGAGACTCTTAGCATTTTGTTTGATGTCTCTTTTATGTTCTTTCTATGAAATGATCCATGGCAGACACACGGATATATCTCGATACAAGCTGATTTATAGGTCTGGCGTTTAATTCTGCAAATCCTTTAAGATACCTTAAAAATAGGCTGCAAGGAAATAAATGATGTGGATTTATTTATTTAGAACTTTTATAGGAAAACTCACTATATATATCCTCAACTCTTGTCCAACTTAGGGTCGGGTCGAGGGATGAGATGAGATGAAGCCCCTATATTTATAGAAGTATGTGAACTATAAGAGTGCCGGCCGACCAGTCCTGACGCACCGTCACAGGAGCGGATGAACGAAATGGATGAGATGAGTATGGAGAAATGGTGGACTGAAATTTGTGGCAGGGGAAAACGGGAGAAACCCCGAGAAAAACCTGTCCATGCTCCGTTTCATCCACCACGAAACCCACATGGAGTGACCGAGACTCGATCTCGGGACTCCAGCGGTGAGAGGCGAGCGTCTAACTGCTTGCGCCACGGAGCCGCCTTGGAAAAATCACTATGAGGTTTAATTTAAGATATAAATTAAAATTATTTATACCTCACCTCATATTTAAACCGGTTTCATAACCTAGTTCATCTTCAGTAATATCTCGACCGATGTTAATGAAGTTCAAAAGAACTACTTCTTATAATCCACAGACGAAGTGAATGAAAGCAGTAGGTATTTCATACGTCATCACTGTTCCTTTATTCTCAGGTAGTATGCCATTGTATCGCTTGCAATTCCCCGTGCCCCCCTTCGTTCCGCGCTTTCATTCTCTTTGTCTGTGGGTTATACTCCATCCCGGAGAATTTGATTTGATTCGGAGGTTCATCGGTCCACCAACACATGGAGTAAGAAGCAGTTCTCCTGAACGACATAACATCGACCGAAATATTACCTAAGATGAAACCACTGAGGTTTTGAAACCGGTATAATTAGAAGACTGGATATCGGGCGAGATATAAAGAATTTTAATTTAAATCTTAAATGTATTTTATTTAATAAAGTTAAGGAGAGTGAACCTCACAGATATTCAATTTTATAATTTTATGATATTTTAGTCGCGGGCTCGGGTTCAACCCCGGCCGTAGTCGATGGACGATTTAAAGATGGAGAAAATCTAAAGGAAAAGTCCTCCGGGAGGGACTTTAAGCCGTGGGTCCTGAGTTTGAAGATTTTCAAGTTCGTAAAAGAACCACAAACCTGAATAAAAATACTTCTGTGCAATATTTACTGAAGGTTTCCATCCTAGTAAGGCCTTGGTTTTCTAGATTTTACTTAGAGGCGGAATGCTGACTCTGGACCACTCAATGAAATCTAAACGAAAACATGTGTAACTAAATTAGTATGTTGAATTTCTCCACTGTATGAGGAGAACGCCTAAGTCTCACTGAGGGATAAAAGGACATAACTAACTCACTGGCTCTATCGAACCCGTAGGTTCATGGCCATACATCCCTATCCTGAGCTAATGTTTTCCAATTATCCCTTATATAATATGCTTCTCTCAAATCATAGATAATGTTATTCTCCCACCTCATTCTTGGTCTACCAACTAGGCGTTTTCCCCTCTGGTTTCCTACAAGAAGCTTCCATGCACCTCTTTTATCCCCTATAAGTGCCACGTGCACTGCCCTTCGCAGTCTACGAGATTTAACTATACTTCTGGCTTCCTATACATATCATGTAGCGCAATATTATGTAGTTTTCTCCATTTACCTGTCTATTCATCTCTTTTCGGCCCAAAAATCTTCCTAAGAACTTTATTATCAAATACTCGCAATCTTCTTTCCTCCCTTAAAGTAAGAGTCCATGTTTCGCAGCCATATAGTATAACTGGGAGAATAACTGTTTTATATATTTTCAGTTTAACTTTTTTTCAAAGTAGTTGATACGACTAGAGCCCCTGTAATGCATAATAGCATGAATTTCTAGAATTGAGCCTATGTATGATTTCTTTGTGCATCTCAATCCTATTTGTAATTATTGTTCCTAATACTTGAAATCAGCCACTTCTTCAAAATTTCCTTCATTTGTCATTAATTTTATTATATAACGCATTTCTAGGGACGAAAGGACATACTACTACTGTTATCATTTTATATTTAACACACTATTGGTCAGCCAAGCTTCCAGAAATTTTGCGCCCAGCGTAAATTCTGCTTATTTATTTTACGTCCACTCTGTATATCTTTTACTTCCACTCTGTACAGTATATCTCCCATTCTGATAACTTAATTCATCCACTCCATCGAATCATTTGAATTTCGATCTACCTACTCTTCTGCTTCCTTCATGTTTAAGCATGATAAGATGGTTTCTTACTTAATACAATTCCTTTGTTCATTTCTACTGATAGGTTGACATCAGTGATTGTGCTGACTGGATGGCAAGATTGTTTACATGTTCAATTTTGAAATTATTAATGTTTGTATGTGGACTAGGGTTATCACTTTTTGGACTTTTGTGAAATAAAATATTTCCTGTGCAATTAATGGGTCAACTTTTGCTTAAAACCATTGAAAAAAGGCCTTCATTTCACTGAGCTTCAAGAAAAGGTCACCCCCAAATTAATATTAAATATCTTCTTAAAACTTATCTTAAAAGCCCATATTTCCCTGAACAGAGATTTAGGCGCTCTCCCCCTACAGGGAAGAATTTGAACCATACTAATTTAGTTACACTTGTTTTTGTATAGATGTCATTTGAGTGGTCCGTGGTCAGCGTTCCGCCTCATACTGACGTCTAGGAAACCAAGGTAGTACTAGGACGGGAAAATTCGGTAAATTTTGCTTAGAGACCTTTTCATTCAGGCTTAAGGATCTTTTACGAGCCTGAAAATCTTCAGACTCAGTATTAAATATTGATATATAAATATATTTGGGGTGACCTTTTCTTGAAGCTCAGTGAAATGAAGAGTTTTTTCAATGGTTTTAAGTAAAAGTTCATCCATCCATTGCACAGGAAGTATTTTATTTCACAAATGTCCAAAAAAGTTATAACCCTAATGTGGACTATAAGACATTTTATTTTACACGTTCTACCAAGGGACCTTCGTTCCCTATGAATAATACAATTTGGTATTTAGATGCTTTGTGCACGTTGAAGTATGTGGCTTTGAAATCACAAAGAGAGCTTTGTTATTATAATTTATTAATAACACTGTTTGTCAGAATTGAGAATTCAATTGTGATGTTGTGATACACGTTTGCAAATAGATATTTTGTGTGTCACGTGTAAACAGTGCTACCACACTAGGAATTATGAATTAGTAAAACAATGCAAAACCTTGACTGAGGTAATTTTACCCCTTGTTTGTTCTCTCGTAAAACAATGGCAATGCTACTATAACATTTCCTTTATAGACAGGCCTATCAAATACACAATAAGAATCACATTTTTTTATAATTGTGATATAGGCTTATAGTTGACTTATCACTTATATTTCTTATGGATTTTAAAAAAATAAATAAGAATATATTTTATTCGGAATAAATTATTTGCATAGAGTATTGCTAACCGAAGGAGCTAGTGTTCGTGCTCTGGCGCAGTTCAGTTACAGAATTTAACAAACTAACTAACTCACTTCGTAGGTTCATGGCCGCGCGGACATAAACTCTCCCCACATCCCTATCCTGAGCTAATGTTTTCCAATCATCTGTATAATATATTTCCCTCAAATCATGGTTAGTTATTTTCCCACCTCATTCTTGGTCTGTGGACATTATATATATATATATATATATATATAATGTCCACCGCTGTGGTCTCGAGGTAGTTTGCTGCCTTGTCACGCAGCGGGCCCGGGTTCGATTCCTGGTCGGGACAGGTTCCTGGGTGAGGTTTTTTTCGGGGTTTTTTCCTCACCTTTAAGACAAATGTCAGGATGCTTAGGGCCCAACGGTCTCCGAAAATCATCTGGCCATCATCATGATCCTTATCATTATCACCACCATCATCATCATCATCCACCGGTGTAGAAAGCAACGGGAAGCTACCACACCTATAATTCCCTAGAAATGCTGCAAAGCATAGCATGAAAATGCTATGATTGCAGTGAAAGACCTGCCCTCGGGCAGAATTATTATGGATGTCCATTTATATCCACCGCTGTGGTCTCGAGATAGCGTGCTGCTTTGTTACGCAGCGGGCCCGGGTTCGATTCACGGTCGGGACAGGCTCCTGGGTAGGGGTTTTCCCGGGGATTTTCCTCACCTGTAAGACAAACATCAGGAAGCCTAGGACCCAAGGATCTCCGAAAATCATCCGGTCATCTTTATCATCTTTCACCGGTGTATAAAGCAACGGGAAGCTACCACACCTATAATTCCCTAGAAAAGCTGCAAAGCATAGCATGAAATTGCTATGATTGCAGTGAAATACCTGCCCTTGGGAAGAACAATATAGATAGATATTCCGTAAACCAGCAAATGGAACCATAAATTCAACTTCCTGATGAATTCGCTTAGTTTTCGCAGTTCCTGCGTGACGGTCTTTTTTGTTTAACTGTGTCGGCCGCATGTTGGGCTACAATGCAATAGTGGCATATTTTGTTGCTGAAAATGCTTTCTTTGTTTTGCAATTCGGTTGAAATCATTTCACTACTCAAGTGCAACTTTCATTTAGTACTACGTATGAAAAAACAGGCGGCTCCCTCCAGGAAGTAGATGCAGAAATGGCATCATAAATTTGTGGTAATTTATCTCCACAGATAAGAAGTGGACGTTGAGCAGTCTCCGATGAACGTGTTTAGCATGTAAAGTAGACCGAGTAACTAGCCCTCAAAATCCTTGTACAGAGATTGGGAGTTGGGAATGCCGCACCAGACAGTGTAGAGGGTGTTGAGAAAACACATAAAAGCTTATGAAACTGTACAAATTGCAATTGCATCAAAACTTACGAATCTGGGTAGAGACGAAAGACTTCGATTTGCATGTCATTTTCAAGAGTTATTGGTTTTACGTTGCGCATCATTTACAGCGACGGCAACATTTCACATTAGTGCAGAAGCCAATCTTCGTAACTTTATTTATTTATTTAGCCTTCTGGAGTTACTCTTCCACTCACCAGGACAAACATAAGTTACGACATTCAATTAAACAAAAAAGGTTATCACAATACTATTTAAATTAATTATCACAGTTTCTCATTCAATAAAGTAAATCAATTCATTCGTAATAAAATAAATACTAAAAAAACTAATCTAACTCACTAAAATCCAAAATCGCAATATTATATCTAAACGATTGTCTGGCTAAACTGAACAATAATAAAACTAATATCTAATATTAGAATACATTTAAAGACAATTACAATCAAATCTAATACATGAATTTATACTCAAAGGAAGAACAACTCAAATCTACTATACATAAAATACTAATAAAGTAATAAACTGTCATAAATTAATCCATCGCTTATATATATATATATATATATATATATAAGACAATAGGCAGAGATATTGATAAATCTTATCACTGTTTGTATTAAATAAGGGGAAAAAAGATTATTGTTTAAAAAATACTATTAGAGAGATGTTTCTGTTATCATCATCGTCATCCGGTATCATGGCAGCTACCGCCGTCATCCGAAAACCAAACGCCATTCCTCTCTGTCCATCCATTGATCTTCCTCCAATCCTCTAATCTTCATAGCTGCTGTATCCCTTCTATCCAAGTTTTCTTCGGTCCTTCCATTCCATGACAATTTTAGGCAATTTTTGCTCTGGCATTCTTTTCACATCTAATCTTTTCTTTTTTATAATGTATATGATGTCCGGCTCTCTTGCACGCCCATAATTTTCTTTATTTCGTATTCTATCCATTCTAGATTTTCCAGCTGATCTTCTTAAAACATCCATTTCTGTACTTTTTTTTTTCATTTCCCTGGTAGAAATTTGCCAAACTTCAGCACCATATGTTAAAATGCTCTGAATTATGGTTTGATATATTTTTTCTGTTAGTTAATAAAAAAATAGTTTATTTCTGAAATATGTTAAGTTGGCACTCTCTGACATAAGACGGAAGAGAATCCCATGTTTTAGCAAGAGAAACTGTAAAAGATTGAGTAATAAATAGTGTCATGAGATGGGATATAAAGGGCAATGTGCTGATGTGGCCGTGTGTATCAGAGAGTCTATCAAAGCAGTGTGATAAATAATAGTTAATAATGTGTAATTTAATAAAAATTGGTACTCTTAGAAGGCGAGGAGAACAAGTGAAAAATTGCTAATTTTGGAGTTAAGTGTATATTTTAGTAGTTAAAGCAGATACTAATCTCAGTGGCCAATAGATACAAAGAAAAATCTGTCTAGTGCTGTAATCTGATGGCTGAAAAGTAAACTAATAAGACTATTTAACTCATGCCCCAAATGGGAGTCAATGACCAATCACGTTTCAATGATTTCTGTTTTACAACCAATCAGAGTCGTGTTTCACGAAATATTTATCAGTGTTAGGATTATCATATATTAAACAAAGCTCCTCCTTTTTAATATTCTGAACAGGTCTGACCGTTATTTTGCAGTGACTGAGCCTATAACAAATACGGCTACCAGATTGTATATAATAGTGCTTACATGTCAACATTTGTAGCAATTGATTATACCACCAAAAAAAGAAACCACTGTTTGCACTTTCTTAAATGTATTTTTTTCCCAGGTAATAATCGAGAAAATATAATTGTCATATTTACATATACATACGACATCAAAAATGAATTAATATACAGATTGATGTGTTTCATTTTTTCTCCACTAGAGAGCATTCTTACAATATTGCGTTCCTTTGGCAATAAATAGTATGATCTGGTTGCAGTGATAAACAAAAGAAGCAGTAGAAGCGTACCTATCGTTTCTCATTTGTTTTCAAACATCGCCGTTTACATTAAATATATAAATATTTTAAAATAACTATAGTTAAATAATGATTTGTGAGTAAACAGCTTAATTTTATTCGTTAAATAGTCCTAACAAATGCCACTCTTGATTTCCAAATTCTCTAGATAAATTCACTCCTCACTTCGTGAGTCATGAATTTATCGATAATTTGGAAATCACTCGTGGCATTACTTATGATAATCACATGTGAAGTATCTCGACTTTGAATATCATTTACTCAAAACTGACATTTTGTTACTTATACCCACTGGCTTTCAGGGTCTCAATTGTAATTTGTCGTGTTAGGGATATGAAATAGTTATCCTAGGTGTCCGAATTCGAAGGACCGAGAATCCTTGCAGAATCATTAAGTATGTCAGAAAGTCTCTCAACTGGATATTTCCTATGCCATGTCACATTGAAGCTGTACGTCTGCTTTTCTTTACGACTTATGATAAATTAACTGTACCAACAAGATGGAGCACCGCCCCTACTATCGATGTTAGTCGCATTACATATAACTCCCACTTCGAGTCACCGTAATGGAATACCTAATAATAATAAACCTTCATGTCCAGTTCATTGTATGAACAATCGATCGTCACCTTAATATATGATGGTGTTTGAAAATGACCTTTTTTAGATAAGTTTAAAATGCTATAAATGGGTTAAGAATCCATACATGGCCGCGCGGACATAAGCTCCCCATACATCCCTATCCTGAACCAATGTTTTCCAATCATCCTCTGTATAATCTATTTCCCTCAAACCATGGTTAATGCTATTCTCTCACTTCATTCTTGGTCTACCAACTAGTCGTTTGCTCTCTGGTTTTCCTACAAGAAGCTTCCATGTCCCTCTTTTATTCCCCATTCGTTCCACATGTCCTGCCCATCGTAGTCTTGGAGACTTAACTTTTCTTATTCTATCTGGTTTCCTATAAAGATCATGTAGCTCACTGTTGTAAAGTTTTCTCCGTTCACCTGTGCTATAAATGGGCTATAAAAATGGAATATAATGTTTTATTGTCACAGAATTTGTTTTATTTGTAAAATTTTAACAAGACAAAAATTATCTCGATTTTCGTAATGAATGCTGATTGATTTCAAGTGTTATGAACTTGATAATGTTATCTATTTGATAGGCTATAATTCTTACGGTAGCATATTTATCTTCGTGTTCCTAGTACTATTGTTATAGGCCTGTTCTGTCCTCATAAATTCGATTTCTTCTGTGTGGTTTTATGTGGAATACTGGAAAAGTAAATAAAAACAAAGCTCTTGAAGTTTATTTTTTCTGAGAAATCTGCGCTTGTTTTAATTCAATGTAAGCACACTTTAAAAAATCTGTGAAATTATTGGATACGTGAAAGTTATCATTCAGTTATAGCTTTTGATGATCCGAAGACAGAGGCCATCTTCAAATAATGTAAGTCAGACTTTATTTTATTTTTATTGTGTAGAACCTATGTGTCTGACCCAGTGAACTAATGGTTACTATGCTAGCCTATGTTTCCGAAGTTCGCGGGTTAAAATAGAAGTAAATTCATGAATCTCGTGTCGTACATTTTAATTAACTCTCTGCGTTCCGAAAAAAAAGTTTAACAAGAAATATACTCATTTTTGTTCTTAATGGATTTCTAGGGAGTTAAAAAAAGGGGAGGTATTTTATGGGAGTTCTGAATTGAGATTTTGTCAATTATAATTTTATTTTCATGTTTAATGAATTTGTAGAGGTCAAAGTAACAAATATTCAATAAACAAAAATAAATTAGGGGGCATTTAAGGGAGTTCTATGCAAGGTATATGATACTTTACATCTCAACCAAGTTTTTTTTTGTATTTTAATTGATATTGCCTTCTAAAGACTGTAGTTGGAGAAGGAAAAGAAAATAAATACATACATACATATTTATTTATGTTACGGGCAATGAAGTGAATACGGGAAATGTCATAAAAGACCGGTCATTAACGACACTTTGGATGGGAAATAACGTTAATACCAACTTGCCCATCTAACACTAACTTACCCATTTTATCACCCTAAATTGTCCACTAATGTAGCTCAAGTTATGGCGATAAAATGAGCAAATTAGTGTTAGATGGGCAAGTTATTTTTTAACATTATTGCACATCCAAAGTTAACAATATCGTTAATGACCGGCCCGTATTTACTGCACTGTCCGTAACATATATATATATATATATATATAGCCTATAGGAACTTCGGTTAATTTTGACCCCTGTTTCGAATTTATTGTTTTTATTCTTTTAATTAAAGGATTTGAATTTTGTTTAATTACAGTGATTATCATTAGTGTTGTAACTATGAAATAGTATTGTTATTTTATTCAAATATGGAAACATCTTCATAATTTATAAAAATTGTTTACATTACAAGGAAGGTCCACTTTAACTTCCATATTCGGATAAAGTGGACCCCAGAACCACCTTAGCGTTTAGCCTATTTGTAAGTTTATTTACTCTATTAATTTATGCAGACAGGCACAGATTAATCTGAAAATATTTATGGCTGATCATAATTAAAAAGCGTTGATATTTAATGTAATGTTTTGAAAACTTATCGTGGATTATAACATCCACACGTCATTCAACTGCAACGGTCTTTGGGTTTAGTAAAATTACAAGGATATTAAATAAAATTAACTAAGTGAATGGTTTTACAGATAGCATCCTCATTGATAAAATATAGCCTTCGTGTTCGTATAAAGTGGTCCCAGAAGGTTCACATTAAACGAATTAATTTATGTTTAATTACTTTATAAGCCACCATGTCACATAATATCAAACCAAACCTGTCAGTATATTAAAACAGCATTTACATAATAGAATATATTTAGGAGTTTTTTATAAATATTTGTAATATTTAATAGCAGAAATCAAGAATTGATTCTTAGATTGAAAAACTTTTAAAGTGGTCATTTTCATAAAATCCCAAATAAACCCTTCTTCGCACAAAGAATAAAAGAAACTGGCCTGAACCCGTCAAAGTTGGTAAGGGGAAGAAGTTAAAATGTTTTCTGTTCGAGGGCGCTACCAATTAAAGAAGTCCACTCAAACAGAACTTCCCTATATATATATGAACTTGAAGCTATAAATGTATTGAGTATGGTACCACCGATTACAGTGAGTTTGAGTTACTCCGAAGCGAGAATAAAATTAAACGCTAAGGTATATCATATCTAATATCTAAGGATGTAAGAGGAATATATACATGAAAAAATGTAAATTTTTCTATTATTCTTTTGTGAATTTCTCGTCTGTTAACTCTAGCACTACTGAGTTGTGCTAAATCACATGAATATTTAAGCGGTGACAAAAATTGCCCGAACTTTTTCTTCATTTTTGTACCAGATATTGCTTTACTATACTGGCTAGATAATCATCCACCTCTGAACATGTCACATGTGTATGTCAGGGCAGGAGGTGGATAGTAGACCCAGGGCCTTCTAGGCATCTTGTGCCATGAAATAATTACTTTACTGTGTTGATATCATGAACTTTTAAAAATATAAGAATTTGTGTACAGTATGAGAAATATACATTTCCATTAGACTAACATTATTTTAACGACAGAAATTCAAGCTAAACAATAACTTACACTTGACAAAAAAGGACAAATTTAAGGTTATAGGGGACTCATTTTATTAGCTTTTAAATTTAAGTTCGATATGTGTAAATGTGATGCCAAACCCAAATTGTCAATTATTGTAAGCGGAATGTTGAAAATCTGATTCAGTGACAATAGTTCGATACCATGAATATTAAACATCGTTTACTTGGTAGTACAAATGAACTGAATATATTTGTATATTGTTTATACATCTATTCTTCGTATTAACAAAAAACTGTCATCATGAAGGCCTGCCTAAAATATTCGGCTACTCTATGGCACCTGTGAATATTCAATCGGAGGACAATTGACTCCTAGCATCTTGTTAGCCAATGTGATGACATACGTTCCCGCTAGAAACAATTGCCAAGTTTACTCACATATGCGGGAATTCTATCCCAAGAGACGACCCACATTAATGGGCAAGTTAGTGTTAGTTTGGGCAAGTTAGGGTGAGAAAACGGGCGAGTTAGTACACCAGATTAGTTTAGTGTTCATTTTTTTGTTAGCGGGTTTTTGTGATAAATTGGCTACACTGTCTGAGCATTGGCTAATACATATTTTACATTGCAAATATGGTAATTTTAGGTTACTTTGAGCTCAACTTCTCACTTCATTTTAAGGCATTTCTCACTTTTTTGTAAAAATCAATATATATATATATATATATATATATAGGCCTATTCAGATGATTATTCGCATACTGCAACAATAAATTGTGTATTTTTTACACGCTTTATATTAGTTTGACCTGTATCTGTCTATCTATGTAACGGAATCTTTCAACACGATTTTCACCCACTTAAAACATTGGATCGACTTTACACTTTGTATACTTGCAAAGGACCAATGACAGTACAATAATTTAATACATTTTTTCTAAGATCCTGGCCAGGATCATCAGGACATCAAAAAAATAAAGACCGGTATAATAGGTTGCGGACGTATCGACTTTTTAGTCCATCGTTGTAAGAAATTAATATTATATCCTCTGGTAGCTCAGTTGGTAGAGCGGTGGACTGTAGTGGTATATAATTTCAGTAATCCATAGGTCGCTGGTTCAAATCCGGCCCGGAGGATTTTTTTAGAAGAGTATTACTTTTAGCTCATACTACAGTAGTATCGAATTTAAAGTTATTTACATTTTTATCTTAGGCCGCGGTGGACTAGTGGTTATGCTCCTTGCCTCTGGTCCCGAGGGTCGCGGGTTCAAACCCGGCCGGGGTCGATGGATTTTTTAGGACGGAAAAATCCAAGGAGCAAGTCCTCCGGGAGGGACTTTAAGCCGTGGGTCCCGAGTCTGAAGATTTTTAGGCTCGTAAAAAATCCTTAACCCTGAATGAAAAGGCCTCTAAGCAAAATTTACCGAATTTTCCCGTCCTACTACTACCTTGGTTTCCTAGATGTCAGTATGAGGCGGAACGCTGACCACGGACCACTAAAAAAAATGACATCTGTGCGAAAACAAGTGTAACTAAAATTAGTATGGTTCAAAGTCTTCCCTGTAGGGGCAGAGCGCCTAAATCTCTGTAAAGGGAAAACATAGGCTTAAAAAAAATATTATTCTGTAAAATATTAATGACAATTTTGTAAACTTACCACATTGTAATTTATCCAAAAAATATGAGAAGGATACGATTAACTGTAACTATTTTTCTATATTAAAATATTTTTAAAAAATTATGATAATGTTAGATAATAATTGAAAAAATATATAGTTATATTCGTGCGTTGACACTAAAATTATCTTATCGTAAGCAATTAAATGTTCATGGAATTCCGGTTTATTACAATCAAACTAAAAAATAAATAAATAAATAATAGTTAAAAAAACTAACAACACGATTTATTAGAAAACCGAACTAAAAAATGAAAAATAATTTTAAGTTCCAACGCGCTTGGGATAAAATTAAAGTGGTCAACAAAAAATCATCTCCATCACATCTAGAATAAAACTAGAGTTATCTACAAAAAAAATAATTTTACCTTCAAAACCGTGGGGTGCTTTTTATGGTTTTTACGTTTTCTTCTTAGATACTTTTACCAATATCTGTTTATTGTCAAATAATGGTAATTGATGGCAACATTTTTTTTTTTGTAGATAACTCTAGATGTGTTGGAGATTATTAGTTTGTTGACCATTTTAATTATTTATTTTTTTATTTTTTAGTTTGATTGTAAATTAAAATTATTTTTCATTTTTTAGTTCGGTTTTCTAATAAAGTGTGTTGTTTTAGTTTTTTAAAACTATTATTTATTAAAATTTAAATTATGCAGTTGACATGGTGGTATAGAATCCCCAAATATTCCTTCCTTCAGTTCAACAATCACGTGTTACTAAAATAAAACCAGTTAAATTGGCAATCTCTAGTGTTGATAGAAATATAGTTGTAAAACGAGAGGACGGACAATTAAGCAAAGATTATTTTCTCAACCGATCTCCCTGAGGAGACATCAAGATGAGGGAAGGAACTGAAGGTTATCATCCTCCCTGAGTGTATTTATCCAACCCATGGGGGCCACTAACCGCAATCATCATTACTGAAATCTACAAACTCTCTTCCAAGTCAGTCGTATAGTCTGCCTTCGCCAACAAACACTTTCGTTAATTTATTAGAGTTTGTCTCATTTCTGTGGTCACAGGGAATCATTTGTCAGCTATAAAATCGATATAAATAAAACAAAATATATTATAACACGTAAAAATGCATTATTAAATGGAAATTGACACTTATCAAATGAAAGAAATTTCGATTAGTGGAACAATTCAAGTACCTAAGAACATTAATTAAGGAATTAGTTACAGAAAGGAATTATACATAGGCTCAACTGTGGAAATATATAATATTGTGCATTACAGGACTCTTGTCCTCGAAAAATTTTTTAACTAAAAATATTTTCGCGTGGATAGTGTTTTAGGTAGAGGTCCGAGTTTCCTGAAATTAACGTCACAAATGTTTACATAAAATTTTCAATATATATATATAATATTGCAGATTTTCGCGGATAGGCCTATATGTATGAATATGAAAGTTTTCTTGGGTTTTCCGCGTCTTGGATTCAAGATCGGCCTCTGGCCACTGATTCCGACGTTTCGACATGATCCCACATGCCATTATCAAGGAATGATAAGTTCGAGTCACAGGTTTATATATATATATATATATATATATATATATATATATTCCTATTTATTTATTTATTCAGGATTATTTCTGTTATTTACACAGGTATCCTCAACCAAAATATACAAGTTTTTTCTTCCATGCTTCCCGGTCTTGCGTGTCTGCTTCTGTCATATTTATCTTCTTCGTGTTGTCTTGAATTCCCTTTATCCACGTTGGCGTTGGTCTACCTCGTTTCCCTTTTCCAGGAGGTATCCATTTCAATACTTCTTTGTTTGTTTCTGTGTCCCTTCTTCTCAATATATGTCCATACCATCTTAGTTGGATTTCTTCAATCTCTTGTACAATATCTTTTCTACATTCATTATTTCTCTTAGTGGGAAAAATATATTTTTTTACAAATAAGTGCATTGCATGTATAGTTTACCCGTTAAATGTAAGAATTCTTGGAATATTGAAATTAGAATTCCATGCAAAAGAGATCAAGACTTTCGATAATAAAGCTGGAGTACATTTGCCTGGAACACGAACGTATTTCGTTTATTCAACTTGTATGTTTTGGCGTCCAAGTGTCTAATGTTCTTTATTAGCTTTTAGCTTGCAAAATTTCGAGAGAAAAAAAAGTGAGTAGAAAGTAGACATACACATACCGTTCGGCGGCCTGGAAACAGCGATAGCTTTGAAATTCGTTGAGCTGTAAACTTACACGTCCATGATACAAGAGACTCCCCCTTGTCCACGACATGATTTATGAATTTCTGACAGCAGAGGTGTAGGGGCGAGGAAAATACTGTTTATAAAATGTTATGCACACAATGTGAAGTTTAGACGCATCTTTAACCACCAGCAACACGTTGCACAGCTTTGCAACTACAATCGCTCACACTCGTGCATCTGTATTATCCAGATATTATTTCACCATCATCAACATTCACGGATTAAGCCCGTGTGGCTTGTTTCCGGTCTCATAGATTCACCAAGTGAGGAGAGAATTTGGAAATCAAGAGTGGCATTTGTTAGAACTATTTAACGAATAAAATTAAGCTGTTTACTCACATATCATTATTTAAATATAGTTATTTTAAAATATTTATATATTTAATGTAAACGGCGAAGTTTTAAAACAAATGAGAAACGATTGTTATGCTTCATTTGTTCATCACTGCAACCAGATAATATTATTTATTGCCTAAGGATCGCAATATTGTAAGAATGCACCGTAGTAGAGAAATTTATAACCAACATTATAAGTTATTAATTAATTTCTGATGTCCTATGATGTAAATATGTAAATTATATTTTTCTGGTACGTAAATTCCTGGTAAATAATACGTTTAAGAAAATGCAAATCAGAATAACGGCTTGTGAAATGAGATTCATGCGCAGAACAGCGGGTTACACCAGATGGGATCGGAAAAGGAACACCGATATCCTAAACTACGCCAATTTTGGAATATATTAAACAGTACCAACTAAATTGGAAACGCCATCTAGAAAGAATGAGTTCAAATCGGATCCCCAAAGCTGTTTATAATTATATACCAAGAGGACGAAGATCACTGGGCCGTCCTATGAAACGCTGGAGGGAAAATTTTCTATGGGATCGTAACAGGCCTTGGCCTAATACTTGGAAGGAAGAAGAAGAAGAAAATGCAATTAGTGTTTTTTTTTGTGGTATAATCAATTGCTACAAATGTTTTTTATATTATATCCCGCAAGTTACTATATGTTTACATTCGTGCACTATATATACAATCTGGTAGCCACACACAGTCACTGCAAAATAGTGCTACTCAGAATGTTAAAAAGGAGGTGCTTGATTTTAAAGTGATAGGCCTACAATTAAATTGATAAAATCGAGGTGAAAAACGACTGTGATTGGTTGTAAATAAAAAATAATTGAAATGTGATGGGTCATTGACTCCCATTTGGGGCATGAGTTAAATAGTCATTCAGAAAGTTGAATCCATCTCTTTTTCGGTCTACCAACATTCCTGTCTCCCTTTGGTTTGTAATTAAGTATACTTTTTGGCATGCGTTCATCTTTCATTCTTTGAGTATGTTCTTTCCAGTTTTTCTAGATTATTTTATCTAAAAGTTTAAAAATATATAGCCCATTTCTAATATCTTCACTTCTTTTATCTAGAAGTTTGCAGCCAGCTACACCTCTCATATATATATATATATATATATATATATATATAATTTGAGCTGCTTCTATGATCTCTTCTCTTTTAGTTAAACCCAAAACTCACTACCATACAATAGTAAGGGACTGCTACTGCTTTATAAAATTTTAGTTTTTTTTTTGTATTTTTAAATATTATCTTAATTATTATTTAAGTAGGGTTCCGAATTCATATCTAATATATAAAAATGATCCACCGCTGTGATCTCGAGGTAGCGTGCTGCCTTCTCACGCAGCGGGCCCGGATTCGATCCCCGGTCGGGGCAGTTTTTCTGGGTGAGGTTTTTATCGGGGTTTTTCCTCACCTGTAAGACAAATGTCAGGAAAACTTTAAGGCCCAAACGGTCCCCGAAATCATATGGCCATCATCATCATCCTTATCATTATAATCGTCATCGTCATCATCCTTCACCGGTGTGTAAAGCAACGGGAAGCTACCACACCTACAATTCCCTAGTAAAGCTGCAAGCATAGCATGAAAATTCTATGATTGCAGTGAAGGACCTGCCCTTGGGCTGAATTACTATGGATGGATATAGAAATGAATGAATGTTTGTTTGTTTGTTTGTACTTTATGCTCGGCCATACTGTTGATCCGATTGTGAGGGGGCTTTTTTGCAAAATGTTTAGGAGATTCCCGGGATGAACATAGCCTATAAGAGAGTTGTGATACTCAACTCCTACACCCTTAAAAATCGCCCTTTGTAGTGGAAAACGTGAAAAAAGGAGCTTTGGACGCTTAAATGGCTTACGCTGCCGAAACCATAACAAATACACAAAATTAATGTACACAGAATTGAATATCTTAAAAAGATCTACAAAAAAGTCCGCGACAGCATATGTTTATCTCTTACGGATAACTCATAATAACCATTTTTGTCTTTCATTGATGCCAAGAAGATCGAGACAAGTACGTAGATTCCTGTGCAAGCATAGCAGCACATGGCGGGTATTCTTTTACGGATAACTCACAATAACGAATTTTGTCTTTTACCTCATTTATGCAAAGAAGATCGAGATAAGTAGATTCCAGTGCAACACCGGGTAATCAGCATGGGGAATCTTAAAATAATTACGATATACATTTATAATTATTTTTCATTCTACCTATTCAACTAATCATAAGAAGTACATTAATACATTTTTGTCTTTCAGCTCATTTATGCTAAGAAGATCGGGATGAATAGATTCCCGGACAACGCCGAGTAAACAGCACGGGGTATCTAAAAATAATTACTATATAATTTTTTCCATTTACTTATTTAACTAAACATAAAACACATTTGAAGAGAAAAATTATACGCTCAGACCGGGACTTGAACCCGGGGCCCTTGGTTCTCTAGACCAAGTGCTCTACCAACTGAGCTACCTGAGCAAGTACCGATCTAAACGCAAATCTTTCTCTATATACATTGTAATTCCCATCCACCAAATGCTGTGAAGCCATGCTTCTATCTTGCAAATGGCGGCTCCTTTATTAAGAAGACATATTTGGGAATTATACATTACAGCCAGCACGGCTTTTTCCAAGTTTTTATTATTGATTTCGTGCATCTCAATGATGGATAAATCATATTTGAAGGGTTCAAGTCCCGGTCTGAGCGTATAATTTTTCTCTTCAAATATGATTTATCCATCATTGAGATGCACGAAATCAATAATAAATAAAACACATTAATTTTCGTAATTCAGCAATTTATGTGAAGAAGATCGAGATAAGTAGATTCCCGGGCAAAGCCGGGTAATCAGCACGGGGTATCTAAAAATATAAATTATGTTTCCTTTTATTTATTCAACTAAACATAAAAGCACATTAATTTTCATTTATTTAGGCGTAGCAGCGTATGCCAGGTATTACCTAGTACTCTATAATTTCTTAAATATGTATGCAATTATGGTTGAAAAAGCTACGCCTACAGAATAGCACGTGAATCATACTTTATTGAGGACATCTAGCTCCGCTTCAATCTACCAGTAACCCAGGCTTGTAAAGACGCCAACAAAGATAGACAAAACAAAGCCAATGCAATACCGAGGGAAATAATGGAAACAGAAACGATGAAAAATGATGTATGGAAAGGCCCGAACTTGATTAAGAAGATGATGATAAATATTTGAATATGTATTTAATTAAAACATTTCTGCCCGACTCTCTTTTTTTTCTTCTTCTTTTCGACTCTGCCTAAGAAAGTCATTTCAATATTGGTACGCAGGGTCTACGTAGAAGTGAAATTTCGTGGTGGAACTTAGAGTTTTTGCCTTTGGGTATCCAACCCTATAAAAAGTGACGTTAATTACTCAAGACATTAATAACAAATTAAAATTAGCTTGAAACGAGAAGCGGCCTCATCAGTATTTCGCTAGAGGGAGAGAGTATCTGAGAAGATTGCAAACAATTACTGACAAATTAAGCGCAGGCAACATGACGTATTTGCAAGGAAGGTCATAATCGATATGTAAGCTGTCCTGATGACGTCACCACGACGCTCTAGAGGTCACAAGTAACTGAAGTGACCTACATTAGAGGGTCTGCAGATAAGATTGTAGACTTCAGTCTGCAGATTATAGCTTAAAGAGGTGAAGTTTCAATGAAGTTTCGTTCTCTTGAAACACCTGTAGCGACTGCCTGGGACAAGAGCCTAGTTAATTCATTACATGCGTATCGATTATATTGTACTACATGTGGAGTTGGAGAAGTAAATGATCCAGGGATTGTTGCCCAAATAATATTTACCATAATTAAAAAAAATAATAAAAAATAAAAGATTTCAAAATACCTTCACACAGGAACTGTGTACATTAACCGAATCCCTCAGTAATTAGATGTTCATTATATACTTTTTACTTGGTAAGTCAGTCGTCCTCAACGAAATTATTAAACTTCTTCGAGTTATTCTAATGTGGATGCCTTTCGAAAACAATGTTTCATCTTCTGCGTTTTAACTGGAACTGATGGTGTTATATAGGTTGTATAACGGATTTATATCTGTGGTTATGTTATCGTTGAGCAGGTCTTTATTCCTTGCTTCTTTTAGAATCTCTATGTCTTCAAGGATGCTGATCCTGTTGTTATTATATTCTCTGTGTAGTATTGTCATACAGTTATCGATTTTTTCAAATCGATAACCTGTTTCTACTATATTGATTTTTGATTTTTCTTCATTATTAATATATTTTTTTTAAATGTTCCGAATATCCTGTGTTAAAGTTTCATAAATCCGTTATACAACCTATATAACACCATCAGTTCCAGTTAAAACGAAGAAGATGAAACATTGTTTTCGAAAGGCCTCCATATTAGAATAACTTCAAGAAGTTTATTAATTTAGTTGAGGACGACTGATTTGCCAGGTAAAAATTATATAATTAACATGTAATTACATAACCTCAACGGTGCTTCAATATGAATTTCAAAAGTGTTGATCCCTCAGTAAGTCGAATTTATGTTTACTTTTTGCTAATTTACGAGAATATCTTCCGTGTATTCTATTCGACCAACATAAATACAAATTTAAAAACATGGAAATACACACAATTTATTGTTACAGTATGTGAATAATTATCTGATAGAAATATATATGTTGATTCCCCCTCCAAAAAAAAAAATGCCTTAAAATAAAGTGAGAAGTTGAGCTCAAAGTAACCAAAAATCAGCATATTTACAATGTAAAATGTGTATTACTCATTCCTCAGAAAGTGTAGCCAACTTATCACAAAAACCCGTTATAAACAAGTGAACGATAAACTAATCTATAGTGTACTAACTCGCCCATTTTCTCACTCTAACTTGACCAATCTAACACTATACAGTCCAGTTCTAGTAACTGTAGCCGTCTTGGTGAATCCTAAGGCATGTGGCAGGAGGGAAGTAGTAGCCATGCAAAAAACATTTTCTTATTAATATTAATAATAATAATAATAATAATAATAATAATAATAATAATAATAATAATAATAATAATAATAATAATAATAATAATCCATCCATAGTAATTCTGTCCGAAGGCAGGTCCTTGCTGCAATCATAGCATTTTCATGCATGCTTGCAGCTTTACTAGGGAATTGTAGGTGTGGTAGCTTCCCGTTGCTTTCCACGCCGGTGAAGGATGATGATGACGATAATGATTAGGATGATGATGATGGCCATATGATTTCGGGAACCATTTGGGCCTTAAAAATTTTCCTGACATTTGTCTTACAGGTGAGGAAAAACCCCGATAAAAACCTCACCCAGAAAAACTGCCCCGACCGGGAATCGAACCCGGGCCCGCTGCGTGACAAGGCAGCACGCTACCTTGAGATCACAGCGGTGGACATAATAATAATAAAATAAATAGTTACAAAAACAACACTATTCTATAATGAACACTCCAAACATATGGGAAAACATAAGTATTCACTAACACAGAACTAGTAGATAAAAAAAATCAACGTGTAGTAACTAATATATGTCCCGCGCCGTAGCAGAATGGTTAAGGCAGGAAGCCTTGGTGCAGAGCTACGGGACTTGCGCTGGTTCGAGTCTCCATGAGGGAAGAATTTTTCTCATGGTATTTCGACCAGTATGGGACCGGTGCCCACCCAGCATCGTGAGGCATTTGGGTAGCTACAATAAGTAGCGGCTCCAGGTTGAGAAAACCAGCTGTAACAGCTAGGGACTCGACATGCTGACCGCACATCACCCCTACACTGGCTGATGATCATTTACCTCTGTGATTGACACATGTGGATGTGAGGCCAGCAGCCGGATGGTAGGCTAAGGGCCTTCTAGGCCTGTCGTGCCAGGAGTTTTAGAGTAACTAATATGTTTTCAAAACTGTAGTTACTGACAGTACCTGCAACTCGCCCTCCCCTCTTACCGCACCATACAACATAGACCCCGTTAAAGCGGCTACAGAAGCCAGAACTGAACTATAGCTTGCCCACCTAACATTCAAGATCATCATATTAACTTGCTCATTTCCGCACCCTAATGCAGATGGTCTCTTGGGATAGAATCCCCTTATATGTGAGCAAATATGTTGGCAATTGGTTCTAGCGGGAGCATGTGTTATCACATTGGCCAACATGACGCTAAAAGTCTCCTACTTTCCGTTCGAACATGTACTGTTAGCATACTGCATACAATTGCCATCTTTCTTTTGTATGTGTACCTTTTCGTGCGAGAAAACAGTTTCGACGGACGCTAGAACTATTTTTAAAGTATGGCTTTTATAGTCAAATCCCACTCCCAATGGTCAAATTTCACTGATTTTTTAAAAATAGTTTTCGTTTTATTTCAATGGTGTAGTCATATGCCGAGTTTCCTTTGCGAAAAATCTAAAATTGCTCCCACTAGAGCGATTTTTTTTTTAAATTTTCGCTTTTGGTTAACTCCAACTCCCAATTTTTAAGAACTGCATCCATTACTTTTCTTAATTGATTGCTGTATGTCGAGTTTGGTTCCGAAAAAAATATAAAAATTGCAACCTCTAGAGCGTTGACACATATACACACATAGGTACATAGTCGGGTTATTTACTGTATGTACTATTTCCGCTTAAGGGGAAGGAAAAAACAATAATAAACCAGGTGGAGATGCTAGTACAATTGCAGAGAATAAATCATATAGGCGCCTACAATAATCCAGAAACGTTGGCCTTCAAGCCGCCACATCCAGTCGTATTGTTTTGAATAACATAAGTAGTATGTTTTGAAAATGTACAGTACTTCTATCTGAACACACTCACCCGACTCTTGGTGCTACTGCAACAGTATTAACCCTACAGCGGGTTTTTCTTCTTCTTCCTTTCATGTGATAGACCTAGTGGTCTGTTACGGTCTCAATCCAACGTTTGAAGGGTCTACCTAAAGATCTCTTGCCTGGTGGCTGGTAATTTAAGATTTGACGTGATATGCTTGTTCTGCTCATTCTTCTTACGTGAGATTTCCAGTTGTTTCTGTATTTTTGTACATATTCCATGATTGATTCTGTTTGTAATTCTTTGAGAATCTCAGAATTCTTTTTATGGTCTGTTCTTGAGTAACCTGCAGTACGTCTCATAAATTTAATTTCTGCCGCAGTTAGTCTTTGTTCATCTACACTGCGAATTGTCCAGGCCTCACTGCCGTAACATAATATGGGTCTGACCAGTGTTTTATAAATTCTACTTCGTGTATGTTGCTGTACTGTGTTTGGCTTGAAAATATTATTTATAATTCCAGTTACTCTGTTAAATTTTATAATTTTTTACTAAAATATTTTTCCTCTTCGTAGATAACTTGGTATCCGAGGTAGTTAAATGTGTTAGTTTGTTCTAATATCTTATTATTAATAACAATTTTACTGCGAACTGGGTCTTTTCCTAGGAAAGCCATGACTTTAGATTTTTCTGTTGAGTTTATTGCAATTTGGTGAAAAGAGTGGACTGAACGTTGTAGGTCATCTTCTGAATTCGCTATAAACATAATGTAAACTGCAAATAGTAGGATGTCTAAATTATATAATCTATTAAGTGGTATTCTGCCATGTGGTTGTAATCTCCATTCTTCAATAATTGATTCTTAAACTCAGCATATAACTGTACGCGGTAGGATCGATGAAGATTTGTAAAAAGTTTTTAAAAATGATTTGATGATAAGATCATCAATAGCTACATCCCTCCGGAATTCGCTAAAAATGGACTACTTCTGTTGCAGAATGTGATCAGCAATTGAAGGACAAAATATATATTAGAGTTACAGGTCCCGGGTTCAAATTCCGATTGGCATTAATTTTCCTTTTCATGATATATATATATATATATATATATATATATATATATAATATATATATATATATATATGTGTGTGTGTGTGTGTGTGTGTGTGCGTGCGCGTGCGTGCATGCGTGCGTGTGTGTATGTATGTAATGGGCTTACAATTAAAGGGTGTGAGCTTGCCTCAGTACATATTTCGTAAAGTAAGCTATCATGTTAAAGCACTACGACCGCAAATTTTGTTTCTTCGGAACAAAACTCGGTATATAACAGCGAATTAAGAAAAGTGAAATCTAGTTCGTTAACAAACAGAATCGGGCTATTAGGTAGCAGTGGTGGTAGTTAATCTGAAAAGAAAATATAAAAATAGCCACAATTATATTTTTTTCGTAACGAAACTCGGTATATGCCATTCAAATAGAACAAGGAACGTATTATTTTAAAATATTGACTTTAGGAGTGTGTCGTTTTACCTGTAAGCCGAAATTTAAAAATCTCGAGCGTCTGCTATATTTATTTATTTATTGCAGCGAACCGGCATTTAACGTTTGAATAAAAAAAAGTAAGACCAACTTCGTTAATCAACGAAATTGGACCATAAATTGGATTTTCTGAGAAATTCGCATAGTTTACGCAGTTCCTCCTGACGGACTTTCACATTTCTTCCATCACACATAGACAGCCATATTTAATACATTCTCACACTCGTAAACTTTGATGGACAATCTTTATAGAAAAATCCACATCTCCAAGGCCAGGAATTGAACCAGAAATCTCTTGTTTTATAACCAGGAACGTGGATAGAGCACTAAGAGGCCCCTTTAAAATGTTGTTTCCTTAAAGCATAATACTTTATAAATACTTACAGTATATTCCACCCAAAGCTGATTAAAGTCTTGCTAATGTCTTATCAGTAGGTTACTTGGAATGTGCTGTGCGTTTTGAAGTGTTATATCCTAATAGCTTGAATACAGTAATGTTATTAGTTTATTACACGGAATCAAATATCCACAATAGTGCCCCACCCTTCTGGGATGTTTACCTTTCTGCTTTGCATTATCCTATACCATGCTGCAAATCAGTAAAGAGTATTATTAAAAAAAACATTCTCCTGGTGTACCTTGGTAATATTTTCTGCTAAAATAGCTAATTAGTTTGCCATAAACAGATTACGATGCCATACTATTCTCCACATTACTCTCAACTGTATTTTTGTAGACTATTACTGGGGGGGGGGGAGAGAGAAAGTGTGTGTGTTGTTGTATTATTCATTAATAGAAATTTTGTATTTTTGATTAAAATTGGGTGTTATTCTACCAGTTATATTACACTAAGCAACAAAAAAGAAACTTTTTTTTTTGTCTCAGAAGGAAGAATATGTGATTCTGATAGCATTTTTTCTCCTGAATTCAAATATGATATCGGTTTTTCTCCATCATGCAAGGTTTTCGAGAGACATGAATTTATAATTTCAAACACTTTAATATTTCCTACATTCGTAACTACACAATATTCGAACTCACCTAGAAAGTAAGAAATGACGTTTTTCTGCTATATTTCGCCTGTGGACCATCCCTCTTGATGGTCCAACAATAATCGGCCAGCATATTAGGATTCCATTTGCCTTGATATCTCTTTTCCATAGCTGAAATCTCCTGAATTCAAATATGATATCGGTTTTTCTCCACCATGCAAGGTTTTCGAGAGACATGAATTTATAATTTCAAACACTTTAATATTTCCTACATTCGTAACTACACAATATTCGAACATTCGGACTCACCTAGAAAGTAAGAAATGACGTTTTTCTGCTATATTTCGCCTGTGGACCATCCCTCTTGATGGTCCAACAATAATCGGCCAGCATATTAGGATTCCATTTGCCTTGATATCTCTTTTCCATAGCTGAAATCTCCTGAGTTAGCTCATTTGATTTTATTTTACAATAGACAAATGGAAGAAAAACGTTTATTAAAAAATAATTATTTAAATGCATTAATTGAAATTGAAATAAAAAAACTGTGGGTGATGGAGAAATTCCGAATACATATTTGAAAACAGGATAAAAAACTGCATTAAGTACAACTATTGGTACTCATGAGACAAAAGTCAAGTTGAACAGTGTTATATGGATGCGAAACATGGACTCTAACTTTAAGGTAGGAGAGGAGATTACGAGTATTTGAGAATAAAGTTCTTAGGAAAATTTTTGGATCAAATGGAGATGAACAGACAAGTGAATGGAGAAGACTACATAACAGTGAACTGCATGGTGTTTATAGGAAGCCAGATATAATAAGAACAATTAAGCCTCGTAGACTGCGATGGACAGGACATGTGGCACGAATGGGGAATGAAAGACGTGCATGGAAGCTTCTTGTAGGAAAACCAGAGGAAAATGTCCAGTTGGTAGACCAAGAATGAGGTCGGAGAATAACTAACTATGATTTGAGGGAAATAGATTATACAGGGAATGATTGGAAAACATTAGCTCATGGAGAGCTTATGTCTGCGCGGCCATGAACCTACGGTTTCGATAGTGCCAGTGAGTTAGTTAGTTAGATTATAAATTGGGAATGGAATATATTGAAGATTACTTATTATATTAGAGAATACACAGGAAGGGTCGTACAAACTCATACAGACCATTAATGTCAATACTCTTCCAACTCTTTTGTATTGTAGCGAAGTATGGACGTTGAAACAGAAGGATATACAGAGACTTAGATCTGCTGAAATGAGATACCTTCGGAGGACTGCAGGATACACACTACTAGATCACAAAAAAAAATGAAGACATCTTAGAAGAATTACACATGGAATCTTTAGAAAACAAAATTTCTGAAATATAAGTCAAGATGGATGCAACATGTTCGCCGAATGGAAGATCACAGAATACCCAAACAAATGTTAAAATATCAACCTGCAGGAAGAAGAAGACCAGGACGTCCACTCAAGACTTTTGGATGGTGTTTCTCTTGAGGCCGAAACAGGTCAATAAATGGCCTAAATTCGTGAATGTACTACGATGATTATGATGACATATATTTTTCTAAAACAGAATGTCAATAAATTCCATTTGCTAACGCCATCAACACCACCATAAAAATTTCAACAAGAATAATACATCTAGCGCCCCACTATTGTATAAAGTCCTAACTTTTGATGTTCCTAGGAACATGCCCCTGTGTTTGCCTGTGGCATGGATTCCCTTTAGAGTCCCCGCCGGGAGAACCAAATGGGGGACTGTTTTATCATAAGTAATGCCATGAGTAATTTCCAAATTATCGATAAATTCACGACTTCTGAATTTATCTAGAGAATTTGGAAATCAAGAGTGGAATTTGTTAGGACTATTTAACGAATAAAATTAAGCTGTTTATTCACAAATCATTATTTATATAGCTATTTTAAAATATTTATATATTTAATGTAAACGGCGATGTTTGAAAACAAATGAGAAAAGTTATGTTTCACTTGTTTATCACTGCAACCAGATCATATTATTTAAAGTAAGAATGCACCCTAGTGGAGAAAAAATGAAAAACATCAAACTGTATATTAATTAATTTCTGATGTCCTGTGATGTAAATATGTCAATTATATTTTTCTGGAACGTTATTATCTGAAGAAAAAAAAATTAAGAAAGTGCAAACAGTGGTTTCTTTATTTTTGTGGTATAAATCAGTTGCTACAAATGGTTTTATATTATCTCCCGCAACCACGATAAGGTTACATTCGTGCACTATATATACAATCTGGTAGCCACATGCGGTCACTGCTAAATAATGCTATGACCTATTCAATATGTTAAAAAGGAGGAGCTTGATTTTACAGTGATAAAATTAAAGTGATAAAATCGAGGTGAAAAACGACTGTGAAATGTGATTGGTCATTGGCTCCCATTTAGGGCATGAATTAAATAGCATCCGAGAAATTTTAAGTTCTGTGAAATGAAAGACGTGCATGGAAGCTTCTTGTAGGAAAACCAGAGGAAAAACGCCAAGTTGATAGACCAAGAATGAGGTGCGAGAATAACATTAACTATGATTTGAAGGAAGTAGATTATACAGGGGATGATTGGAAAACATTGACTCGGGATAGGGATGTATGGAGAGTTTATGTCCGCGCGGTCATGAACCTACGGGTTCGATGGTGCCAGTAAGTTAGTTAGTTAATTCTGTTACAAAGCATTTTATTATATAGGTCTGAAACCTGGACAGTAAGTAGAAAACAAGCCAACAAGCTTTTAGCAGTATAAATGGATTTTTGGAGTCGATTGACAAGAATGTCAAGACAGGATAAGGTCAGAAACAGCACAGTAAGGGAAATTATGCAAGTTTAAAATAACATATTAGGAAAAATAGAAGAAAAACGTTTGAAATGGTATGGACACCTGATAAGAATGGAAGAAGAGAGAATACCAAAGAAGATCCTTAATTGGAAAGTTAATGGAAGAAGTGGAAGAGGCAGGCCTAGAGAACAATGGATGGATGGAGTGAAGAGAAGTATTGAAGCTAGAGATTTGAGGGAAGAAGATGCTTTAGACAGGAACCTCTGGCGACAAATCACTTTGTGTTGAAGGAGAAACACTGTATTGTGGAATATTCCTAAATAAAAAAAATTGTGGAACACATGCCCGCGTTTCTTGACGGTTGTATTTTTACGGTGAAAGATCGTCACTCTGTCAACCAAGGTATTTTTTTCATCTGGCATATCACCTTCTTGTATGAAAACCAGAGAGAAAGCGTCCAATTGACAGACCAAGAATGAGGTGGGAGAATAACATTAGCCATGATTTGAGGGAGGTAGATTATACAGGGAATGATTGGAGAACTTTAGCTCAGGATAGGGATGTATGGAGAGCTTGTGTCCGCGCGGCCATGGACCTACGGGTTGATAGTGCCAGTTAGTTAATTAGTTTAGTTTGTTAATATATCTTATAGGATCCATCCATCCATAGTAATGCTGCCTGAGGGCAGGTCTTTCACTGTAATCATAGCATTTCCATGCTATGCTTTGCAGCTTTATAGGGAATTATAGGCGTGGTAGCTTCCCGTTGCTTTCCACACTGGTGAATATGATGGTGATGATGGCTGGATGATTTTTGGGAACCATTGGGCCCTAAGCTTCCTGACATGTCTTACAGGTGAGGAAAACCCTAAAAGAAACCTCTCCCAGGAGCCTGTCCCAACCAGGCAGCATGCTACCTCGAGACCACAGCTGTGGACACATTGCTAATTTAAAAGTATAGTATACATTGTGATGAACCAAACATGGCGGTTGCTAGTCAATTTTTAATTTTGGGTTTCAGGTAAACCTCCACTTCTAGTGGTTGAATTTTGCTGATTTTTTTTTATAATACCTTCCTCAGTTATTTTAATACCATATACTGAGTCTCATTATGAAATATAAAAAATTGCAATCGCTAGAACAATTTTTTAATTTTCATTTCAGATGAACTCCTACTCCTAATGCTCCAATTTTGCTGGTTAACAAATTTGACCTTACTTTTTCTTAATTCACTGCTATAAGCCATGTTTGGTTTTGATGAAACACAAATTTCTGCTGCTAAAGCATTAATGGACACACATATATATATATTCTTCTTCTTAATCATAATTTGTAGGATTTTCATCCTGTTTATTCCCAAAATCACTCCAATAAGTCTGTATTGGATGTGCATTCACCGTCTATCCATCTCTTGGCAGGTCTTCCTCTTGTTTTTCTCCCGTCCATTGGTCTATCTTCTTTAGCTCTTTTTGCAAGTCGGTTGTCTTCCATTCTTTCTATATGACCCTTCCAATATATTCGTCTATCTATAATAAATTTGGTTATGTCTTGAAATGACATTTGTCCCTAATTTTTGTGTTGTGTATTTTATCAAATAATGTTTCCCCCTGAATAGTTCTTAAGATCTTCATTTCACATGTGCTTATTATTTGTTTAGTTTTTATTGTATCAGCCCTAGTTTCTGCGCCATATACAATAAATGATCAAACTATCGTTTTGTATAAGTGGATTTTGCTTTCTATTGACGTATGTTTGTTGCGACAAATTAAATTTTTCTTATATCCTGATATTTGTGCTGCTTTATCAGCTTGTTCCTTTACTTCTTTTATTAAATTTTTAGTGTTTGTTATTAATACACCTAAATAATTAAATTCTGATACTTGTTCTATAATTTTTCTTTCAATTTATAATATTATATATATATATATATATATATATATATATATATTAGAAATGGAAAGAAAAATTATATGTGTGTGTGTGTGTGTGCATGCGTGCGTGCATTAATGTGTGCGTCCAAGGGGTAGGTTTTGAGTGAATGAAGTTCAAAGTTGAGATACTCCATATGTGAATGTGTTGGCAGTCATTAGATTTCAGCACTAGACAGATTTTTATTGTATCCATTAGCCACTCGCCTCAGCATTTGCTTTAACTACTAAAATCCGAACTTAACTCTAATATTAGTAATTTGTTGCTTGTACCCTTTGGCTTCTAAGGGTCTTATATATGGTCTTGGTCATTTTCGGTGTCTACTATACTGTATTCGGCCTTAGTTTAGTTGTACTGTAAACAAAGTCACAAAAGGTATCCTTCTGCAGGCATCTGCGATTGGTATTATTTCACACTCCATCTGATGTTTAACATATTTATCACGAGCTGCCATGTTGAAATAATCAAATTTCCCTCTTCTTCAACTAACATGTGCAAAATGGTGTTATATTTAAATGTATATAAATTTATACCTACTGTTAACCATTGTCATTTTTTTCATATGTTATATTGTGTTTTATTACTTTATTATTATTTTTGCGATAATTTTGTTCATACATATTAGTTATATTATATAAAATATAGATTGATCAGGGAACTATGTTTTCATCTACGTCGCTGGACAACGATGTCATTAGGTTCATGTGGCCAATAAAATCATACTTAATCATGTGCTTCTGTTTACATTACAACATACACTAAGGCCGAAATCTGTATAGAAAGGATCAGTGAAGATCTGTAAAAAGTTTTCAAAAATATTTTCATGAGAACAACCTCTTTTGGAATTTGTTAAAAAAGAATGAGGTAAAATCTCCATCTTCATTATCTGGGATCAAACTGGAACATTCCAGCCCATAGTGAGATGCCTACCTACTTGATCATCCTAGTCCCATTAGATAATAAGATAGTGGTTAATGATGGTTATTTTATTTCCAGGGTGACTCGCCATTTGGGAAGTCTGAAGCTTATATCAAATTGGAGCAACTTGGAGAGGGATCCTACGCAACTGTTTTCAAAGGTTATAGCAAGTAAGTATCAGCATCTCTTAAACAGGAACCATATGAGGGAATATGTTGAGTATTATTAATTCACCCATATTTAATCATAAGTAATGCCATGAATGATTTCCAAATTATCGATAAATTCACAATGTGACGAGTGAATTTGTCTGGATAATTTGGAAATCAAGAGTGGTATTTGTTAGGACTATTTAACGAATAAAATTGTTTACTCACAAATCATTATTTCAATATACTTATTTTAAAACATTTATATATTTTATGTAAACAGCGATGTTTGAAAGCAAATGAGAAATGTTTGTTATGCTTCATTTGTTCATCACTGCAACCAGATCATATTATTTATTGCCAAAGGATCGCAATATTGTAAGAATGCACACTAGTGGAGAAAAAATGAAATGTATCAAACTATTTATAACCAACATTATAGGTTATTAATTAATTTCTGATGTCCTTTGATGTAAATATGTCAATTATATTTTTCTAGAAGGTAAATACCTGGGAAATAATACGTTTAAGAAAGTGCAAACAGTGGTTTCTTTTTTTTTTTTTTTGTGGTATAATCAATTGCTTCAAATATTTTTCTATTATATCTCGCAAGCAGTATCTGGTTACATTCGTGCACTATATATATACAATCTGGGAGCCACTTGCATTATAGGAATATTACATCTTAATATATAAATTGTTATATTCAACGTATTTCTTAGAGAGTCAGTCACTGCAAAATAGTGCTCTGACCTATTCAGAATGTTAAAAAGGAGGAACTTGATATGATAAAATTGAGGTGAAAAATGACTGTGATTGGTTGTAAATCAAAATTCATTGAAATGTGATTGGTCATTGACTCCCATTTGGGGCATGAGTTAAATAGTCCTAGAAAAATCTTAACCATTAAAGATTACTGTCAGCTTCAAGGAAAATATGTCTTTAATGGAATTGAATTATTATAGGAAATATCACCATGAGGTTTAATTTAAGATTTAAAATAAAATTATTTACACCTCACTTCATGTTCAATCTTATAATTGAACCGGTAGCTCACTGGGAAGAACATTGACATAAGAGAGTCCTGGGTTCAAACCCCAGGCTAGGCGTATATTTTTCTTTTCAAATATAATTGAATATTAGCTTTACTTGCTAGAAATGTAATGTGTTGATTTCCATTTTAAAGTGCTCTTATTTAAGAGACCGCTAGATGGCATTAGTGGAACAAAAGTTCACTGCTACTTGGTGCACGGGAATCATATTAGTATAAGAGAAAAATGTATGTTTAAATCGTGATGCCTAATATCTTAAATCGTTAAAGCACTGGTGTACAGAACCAGAGATTGGGTTCAAATCCTGATTTAGGCATATATTTTTCTCTTCAAATTTACTTTTCCATTTTATGGGTTTCATTACGTTTAATTATATGTAATTAGAAATAATAGTTTTAATGGTGCTACATAATTTTTAGTTGGCTTGTGTTTGACATATGTTGGTGTGTTACAGCCTTACTAACCAAGTGGTGGCCTTAAAGGAGATAAGACTTCAGGAGGAAGAAGGTGCGCCCTTCACTGCCATTCGTGAAGCTTCACTGCTCAAGGAACTGAAGCATGCCAACATTGTCACACTACATGACATCGTACACACGAGAGAGACACTCACCTTCGTTTTTGAATATGTGGTAACTTACAATGTTTTCATTTATCTTGTAAATCTTTAAATTAATCAGATTTTACACCTCACCCTTGAGTATTATAATGGGTCATGTCCATTATGTAAGTTTTTTTTAATGTCATCATGTTGTCATTTCAACATTCTGGTATTCTTGCTGGAATGGCATTACTATAACACACTTCTGAGGCTGGGGCACCTGGAAGGTGGAGTTATGCTGCCCTGATGATATATGATAGGTGATGATGATGGTAATGATGCACCAGGAGAGGCCTTAATCCTATTGATGTTAATATGATAATGGTAGCCAAATGATGTTTTGGAGACAGTTTGGGTCTTAAAGCTTCCTGACATTTGTCTGACAGGCAAGGAAAACCATAAGAATTAAATGAATCGTGTTTTTCTTACCACATACTTCTATGCTTTTTTAAACACAGCACTACAGTTTCAGCGACCCATTGTCACCATCCTCAGCTGTTTTCACGACTGTCAATTTTCTTTTGCCGGTAATTATCCAAACTGCCATCTGGTGTTCTTTTGAAGGAATTATTTTCTAAACTGCCATCTGGTGTTCTTTTGAATGAATCATTTTCTAAACTGCCATCTGTTGTATTTTTGAAGGACTTTGTAATCAAGCTCGGTTCGTCTGGAATCTCAAAGTTCATGGTTCTAGTATGGTTTTTTGGAATATATATTTTTTCCCAAACTGTTAAATTCAAAGGTTTGGATAGATGTTTCAAAAGTTTTGCTTCTTTTTCAATTCTATGATGCTCTAATAAACTATGTGCTGCTATAGCTGATTTTTCAATTTCTCCAAACTCGTAAAAAAGAACACTTTAGAAACATAAAGAATGGAGAACTTGAAAAATCAGCTATAGCAGCACATAGTTTATTAGAGCATCATAGAATTGAAAAAGAAACAAAACTTTTGAAACATCTATCCAAACCTTTGGATTTAACAGTTTGGGAAAGAATATATATTCAAAAAAACCATACTAGAACCATGAACTTTGAGATACCGAGCTTGATTGCAAAGTTCTTCAAAAATACAACAGATGGCAGTTTAGAAAATGATTCATTCAAAAGAACACCAGATGGCAGTTTAGAAAATAATTCCTTCAAAAGAACACCAGATGGCAGTTTGGATAATTACCGGCAAAAGAAAAAATTGACAGTCGTGAAAACAGCTGAGGATGGTGACAATGGGTCGCTGAAACTGCAGTGCTGTGTTTAAAAAAACATAGAAGTATGAGGTAAGAAGAAATCGCGATTCATTTAATTCTTATGAATTGAACCTCATAATGTTAAAAATTCCCAAATTTGATATATAAAAAAAAAAAAAAAGGAAAACCATGAAGAAACCTCACCCAGGAAACTTGACCCAACTGATGATCAAACTCAGGCCTGCTGCATGATAAGGCAGCATGCTACCTCGAGACCACAGCATGGACAATTTTTGAAAAAAATTTGCTAACTAAAATATTTGATGTTTTTAAGTAAAGTATTTAATGTTATTTCAGCATACAGACCTCTCACAATACATGGAGAAGCACAGTGGTGGTTTAGAGCATCGGAATGTGAGGCTTTTCCTGTTTCAACTTCTCCGAGGCCTAGCATACTGCCATCGGCGGAGAGTTCTTCACAGGGATGTGAAGCCACAGAACCTGCTCATCAGCGAGATGGGAGAACTCAAACTCGCAGATTTTGGTACAATATTTTATTTTATAGATAACATAGTACTATTCAAAGCATCTTACTCTGTCACGTGTAATCATAATTAAAACATTTTGTCTGTTCATTCTTACCTCTTAGAGTTGTTGTTATTGTATTTTAAAATATGTGTAACCATATTTGTTTCCTCAACCTATGTTTAACATTAAAGTAATAATTCATTGAAGCCGGAGATAATAAAGCTATTTTAAATAAATGTGAGTTCTATTTTAACTCACCTCATATTTCTTGATTTTTATGCAGACTCGAGTTTCGTCACTGAATTTGTGACATTATTGATGCATTACCATGATCACAACTGTGGTCCTGCGGTTGTCTCTCTTGTAAATTGACTTCTGCACTCTCTGTTGGCTGACCGATGAACTTCCAAATCAATCCCCTCTCATTTTCACTGGGTATTTCAAAATTCATAGTTTTCTTCTTATTCTTGCATATGTAAATTTTCTCACAAATTGTGAGTTCCTTTGATTTTTCCTACTGTTTAAGTAATTTTGTCTTGATTTCAATACTGTGTTTTTCTGACCAAGCATGTATAGCTATTGCAGATTTGAAATCAAGGCAAAATTACTTAAACAGTTGGAAAAATCAAAGGAACTCACAATTTGGGAGAAAATTTACATATGCAAGAATAAGAAGATAGCTATGAATTTTGAAATATCTGGTGAAAATGAGAGGAGATTGATTTGGAATTTATCGGTCAGCCAACAGAGAGTGCAGAAGTCAATTTACAAGAGAGACAACCGCAGGACGACATTTGTGATCATGGTGATGCATCGATAATGTCACAAATTCGGTGACAAACTCGAGTCTGCATAAAAATCAAGAATTATGAGGTGCGTCAAAATACAACTCAAATTTAATTAAAATGAACCTCATAGTGTTATTTTCTACCTACATAATTTAATATTAAACCTATGTTGTTTAAAATAAGTATATACTATAAAACCTGTGAAACAAGTAAAATCATAGAAAATAAATTGGAAGTATTTAAAAGTAGATGCCTAAAGAAAATGTTAAGAATAAAATGTCCAGAAACAATATCAAATAAAGAATTATGGGGAAAAAAACTAACCAGAAAAAATTAAAATAGAAATAAAAAATCAAAAATGGAAAACTGGATAGGACAAACATTAAGAAAAGTCCATTAATCATTTGAAAGAATTGCATTGGATTGGCACCCCCAGGACACATGGAAGAGGCAGACCGAAACAGACATGGAAGAGAACCATACTTGAAAAAATTGCAAAGGAGGAGAAAACCTGGAAGGTCGCTAAGAATAGGATCCATTGATGACGCTTTGTGGATGCCCTATGCTCCCAATAGGAGATAAAGGAGATTATGATGAACTACCTTAGAAGAACAAAAGGCTGCACAAGAATGGATCAGTTAAAGAATGAAGATGTAAGAACAGAGTTAAATATATATATATATCCATTAAATGATAAAATCAAAGAATATAGAGAAAAATGGTTTAGACATGTAGAAAGAATGAATGTAACAAGATTACCAAAAGCAGCATTTAACTACAAGCCAAGAGGTTCAAGGAATGTAGGAAGGCGAGTGAAAAGATGGACAGAACAAATGTGAGGTGGAACAGGCATTTTGCCTAGCACGTGAAGTGAAGAAGAAGAAGAAGAAGATGATATAGTGTACATGTCAGTAAGATAGATCTATGGTGGAATGGTTAGACACCCGTCCTCCACCTCTGGATCTCAATCACTCTAGGATTTGTTGTGTATGAATCTAGTCCAGAGTACTTTTTCTCCTGGTTTCTCCCATTTTCCCCTGGCAGAAAATTCATTCCTTCACTTCCCCGTATTTGTTTCATCTATTTCATTTCACCTGCACCTATGATGGTCGAAGAGGACTGGTCAGCCAGCATCCTTCAATAATATAGCTTCATCTCATCCCTCAATCTGGTTTTATACTGACATGAGTAGTGGGTTAACCTTACTTGTCAACAAATAAACTCTTTTAATATAATAAGAAATGAACAACAGCAAAGAATTGAATTTAATATTTATAGAAAAGACACTCATGCGGACAACTACATAAAATCTTCAGGTTTTAATCATGTTTCACATAAACATGAAAATTTTCAATACTCCATTACACAGATTAATAAATATTCCACTTAATGTAGAAGATTTTGATAATGAATATAATCATATTGTACATATTGCTAAATTAAATGGTTTTGATGAAGACATAATAAAGAATAAATTAAAGAAATTTAAACAACAGAAAAGGTTACAGGAATACACCACCCTACAACATGATTCCAAGAAAGATGAAAAATTCAAGAAATTTACTTACCATCCTGAAGTTCATAATAAATTTCAAAAAAATTTCAGAAAATTTAATATAACATTGGCTCCAATTAACAAATTCAGCCTGGGTAATCTTCTGTTAACTAATAATAAAGTTAACACCCCAGACAACAAAAAATCTGGAATTTATCAAATTGATTGCAAAGATTGCAATAGGATATATATAGGAAAAACAAAAAGGAACTTGGAAACTCGTAAAAAAGAACACTTTAGAAACATAAAGAATGGAGAAATTGAAAAATCAGCTATAGCAGCACATAGTTTATTAGAGAATCATAGAATTGAAAAAGAAGCAAAACTTTTGAAACATCTATCCAAACCTTTGGATTTAACAGTTTGGGAAAAGATATATATTCAAAAAAACCATACTAGAACCAAGAACTTCGAGATTCCAGACAAACGAAGCTTGATTACAAAGTTCTTCAAAAATACAACAGATGGCAGTTTAGAAAATGATTCCTTCAAAAGAACACCAGACGGCAGTTTGGATAATTACCAGCAAAAGAAAAAATTGACAGTCGTGAAAACAGCTGATGATGGTGACGATGGTCGCCGATACTGTGGTGCTGTGTTTAAAAAAACATAGAAGTATGAGGTAAGAAGAATTCACTATTCATTTGATTCTTATAAATAAACTCTTCATCATCAGGTCCTATATCTCCAGATGTTCTTGAATTCTTCAATGTTGTTTAGGTCTTCCTCTATCCCAGTGGGATGAGGATTTTTAAACTGACCCCAAATTTCTGGCAGCACCATGGCCCTGGCATTGTCTCAGTATCTATCAGAAAATGAGTGCCAGATGCTTGTTCTTGGGTAAAGGCAGCTGTCATGCAGTGCAACGTGGCTATATCAAGTGCCGATTGTCTAAAAAAGTGGGATCCTTAACCTCCTACTACCTCAAAGACCTCCTATGGCCTTGTAGTGGAATCACTTTATCTTTACCTGCCTCAATACTGTAATACCTTTTTTGGTAAACAATTTGAATCTTTTCTGTAGAAGTGATTTAACCAATTCTTAGTGTGGATATCTTCTTCAATGTTCTAAACTTTCAGCCTTTCAAGAATGTCAACATTTATCTTTTTAACAGCCTACTTAGACCTAAAAAAAAAAGAACTTAAAATCCCATCTCGTCATTATAAAATGTAATAGTATATGGAGTTAATAAAAGTTAATTTCATTGCCTCTCTATAATATTACATATATTTTGAATGTAATAGTATATGGAGTTAATAAAAATTTATTTCATTGCCTCTCTATAATATTACATATATTTTGAATGTAATAGTATATGGAGTTAATAAAAGTTTATTTCATTGCCTCTTTATAATATTACATATATTTTGAATGTAATAGTATATGGAGTTAATAAAAGTTTATTTCATTGCCTCTCTATAATATTACATATATTTACGCTGGAGGGAAAATTTTCTATAGGATCGTAACAGGCCTTGGCCTAATACTTGGAAGGAAGAAGAAGAAGACCATCCTCTTTAATTCCTGCAAGTAATAATTGTCGATATGCCTCGGTAATGAATAAAATCTTTGTTGAAATATAGCATGGTATTCGACCTAATGCACCACAGCAGAATAATGTGATAGACAGAATAGCAAAGGCGTATGCACCCACCCACTATACTGAACAGGCAGAATACACTGATTGAAATTTTTCATGTTGATGCATAAGCAATCTCCTACAATATAGAGGAAAAATGGGTGAAACTTTGAACATGTTTTTTCTATAAACGAGTTTTTTTACATATATATGCCTTTGCTATTCTAAGGGTCTCATATGAGGTTATGTATACATTTATGATTCATTCTCTTAATAATTATATATGTTTTTATCCAATGATGATGAGGTGTTTTAATTACTGTGCATAATTTATTTTATTTTGCTTCCAATTAGAAATTTAGAATTTCTCCTCCAGTTTTTTATATCAAGACATGTTCATTGCATAAATTTATGTGTACATATGAGAAGAAAACATATTCTTACCTTTTGCTTTACGTAAAATGACATGTTTAGTGTGCTCAGACAATTTTCTTGTCCGTCCATATTTCTCGTTTTTTTCATATTGTGAGCCCAGTTTGACAAAATTATCAATGACACATCTTGAAGCCCCAATTTCGTAGGTATTTGTCTATTGGAAAGTCCCATCTCCTTGAAGGCACTAACTCTTGATTTCTCTTCATTTGATAGAGGCTTTCCACATGGCATTGTACGTACTGCTGACTTGTAACTGATGAACGATGCTCACAGACCCGTCATCTCCATGTAATTGCAGTGTTTTGTTTACATTTATGTCTCTGTAAGAGCCAGAAGTTGACCTGCCTTTATACTGATTTCCACCCCTAGGACAGCGTTTTCTTAGATTTTACGTATTATTTACATATATAATAAATACAAAATGAGGAGACCGGTATGAAATTATGTCCAAGATAATTATATGTAATCTATGACACACATACGGTATTTGCATAAATATTTCAGGTTGTTTTACTACTAAAAGTTGGTGGCTTTATACCAATTTCCTCCACTGTATACAGTACTGGAATCTGGGAAATATTGAAGAGCAAGAGAGTTGAGGCTGCATTGTCAAGTGCTCAACATTTGTTAACAAACAAACTTTTAAGATAAATTTGTATGTCAAATTGTGCACAACATTTTGTTAAATATTCACTGAAAATTATAATAAAATCAGTGGATCATGAGATAACATGCAGTTTGTAAGCATTAACTTTAGCAATGTTAGAGTATTTCTGTGTGACTCCCAGAATGATATTTATTTTGTGTTTTGTTGCAGGCCTAGCACGTGCGAAGTCTGTTCCCTCACACACATACTCACACGAAGTTGTAACATTGTGGTATCGACCCCCAGACGTACTTCTGGGGAGCACAGAGTATTCCACATCTCTAGACATGTGGGGTGTAGGCTGCATTTTTGTTGAAATGATCACAGGTGTACCCAACATTTCCAGGAGTTCGGGATACCTATGACCAACTTGACAAAATATTTAAGGTATAAAAAATATAATCATTATTGACATAGATTGATAACTTTTTATTTTATCTGTCTATATATATAGTACTCCTTTTGAAATGCTAAGTAGAGATTGATATTAAATTAATATTAAGAAGCTAAAGCTGTTACTATGATTGAAATAAGTATATTAAAGTACACAACTAAATTATAGTAATCAAATGGTAAAGAGAAAAATTTATGCGTGAACCTGGAATCGAACCCCGAACCTTCAGCTTTCCGTGCTGATGCTCTTACACATTGAGCTAATCCAGGCTTCCTTCCCATCCAAGCATAAATCTTTCCTTTACCTTACTGTCTTGGTCCCACATTCAAATGCTATATGAATCATCATTCACAAATACACAATGAATGGCTTCTAATTGATAGTCTTTTTTCAATGTTTTTATTTAAATTAAAATTTTCTAATACTAGATATAATAAAATTTTTAAGAAAGAAAAATTAATGTTTGAACCGGGATTTGAACCCTGGACCCCTAGTTCTCCATACTAATGTGCTGTCCATTACACCATTCAAATGACAATACAAACATTAACATTTCTTTCAACTTATACAATTCTCTTCGTCTAAAGGCTAATAGCTGTCGCTACCCACGCCAACTGACGTCTTCTATTCAGAAGTATTTATTCAGAATTTATACATTACTTTTTAACGGTAAAGCTTCATATTTTCGATGTTTTTATTTGAATTAACATTTTCCAATATTGGATAAAATAAAATTTTTAAGAAAGAAATAAATTTATTTGAATTAACATTTCCCAATACTGGATAGAATCAAATTTTTAAGAAAGAAATGTATTTATTTGTTTCTTAAAAATTTGATTCTATCCAGTATTGGAAAATATTAATTTAAATAAAAAACATCGAAAATATGAAGTTTTACCACTAAAAAGTAGTGTATAAATTCTCAATAAAAATACTTCTGAATAGAAGATGTCAGTTGGCATGATGGTAGCGACAGCTATTAGCCTTCGGATGAATGAGAATTGTATAAGTTGAAAGAAATATTAGTGTTGATATTGTCAATGTTTGTATTATTTGTTTTTAAACATCTTAACGATGGATAAATTATATTTGAAAAGAAAAATATACGCCTAGACTGGGGTTTATAATAAAATAAGAAATGCGCACAACGTGCAAGGAAGATTGTTTTTAGTCACTGCAGAGTTTCAGCAACGATTCTGATCTCATCCTACAGATTAACACATGATATTTCTCACACTGTTCGCCACATCTTGAACACATGCAGTCTGGGCCGGGCTCGTGGAATCTCTGGTTGGTGCACAGCTTGTGGTGAAATCCATGCACAGCGAGTCTGGTCACTGTGTGGCGCAATTCATATCCTCCCTGAGCCCATTCACGGTTTGTCATGGCGTCAGTAATATAGAATTCTTCCCATATTTTGCTTTTATTTTCGTAGAGCTCTTGCAGGAGGTCCTGGTAAGCTGATGTCACTGGTAGTAGGAACTTTAGCCTCAGCTCTTCTATGTAGAATGGTTCTAAATTCTCAATAAAAAGTCTTCTTAATAAAGAAGCCGCCATTTGCAAAAGTCGTAGCATTGGCTCGTAGCATTTGGGGTTAGGGAATTAACTATGTATAAGAGAAAAATATGTGTTTAGATTGGAGGCCTAGGTAGCTCACTTGGATAGAACATTGACATAGAGAGTCAAAGGTCCTGGGTTCAAACCCCAGTCTAGACGTATATTTTTTTCTTTTCAAATATAGTTTGTATTATCGTTTGAATGGTGTAATGTACAGCACACTAGTACATAGAACTAGAGGTCCAGGGTTCAAATCCCGGTTCAAACATTGATTTTTCTTTCTTAAAAAATTGATATAGTCATTTGGAAAATTAAATAGTTTTTTCAATACATTGTTGATTCAGAAATATAATGTTTTGATGTGTATATTATTATGTAATTTCTATTAAAAAAGTCAATGTAGTGACAAGCCTAAAAGGTACTTGGCTTACCAGCAGGCCACTGGCCTCACATGGGCATATACAAATCACAGAAGTGTATGATCATTCATCCAGTATAGGGATGACATCATGTTGGGTCCTTCAGCCATCATCACTGGTTTTTTTAACCTGGATCCACTACTTATTTTATTTATGCATTGTAAATTAATTTATCTACCATCTTATTTTAAAGCAAATTTAAATATTTTTAAAAAAGAAAATATTAATTTTCATCATCATCCGGTATCATGGCAGCTGCAGCCGTCTTCCGGAAACCAAACGCCATTCCTCTCTGTCCATCCATTGATCTTCCTCCATTCCTCTGATATTCATAGCTGCTTGTACCCCTTCTATCCAAGTTTTCTTCGGTCTTCCTCTCTTCCTCCTTTCCATTGGGATCCATTCCATATCAATTTTAGGCAATCTTTGTTGTGGCATTCTTTTGACATGGCCATACCACTGTAATCTTTTCTTTTCTATAATGTCTATGATGTCCGGCTCCTCTTTTACACCAATAATTTCCCTTATTTCTTTATTTCGTATTCTATCCATTCTAGATTTTCTAGCTGATCTTCTTAAAACATCCATTTCTGTATTTAAAATTCTTTTCATTTCCCTGGTAGGAATTTGCCAGACTTCAGCACCATATGTTAAAATGCTCTGAATTATGGTTTGATATATTTGTAATTTTCTATTTTTTGTAATATTTTTGCTCCACCAAACAGAGTTTAAAGCATTTATTGTTTGTTTTGCTTGTGCGATTCTATTTTTAATTTCCACTGTGTTATCGCCTGAATGGTCTAATTTTGTTCCTAAATAAGTGCATTCAATACTAGGTTTTAGTTCTTCTCCATTGTTGAAATTTATATTTTCCATTTCTTCTCCTATACAGAGGTATTTAGTTTTCTCGATGTTTAAAATTTTATATTTTTATCTTACTCTAAAATGATAGAATTTAATAAACATATACCAGTAATTTATTAAACTCATGTTATACCAAATACAACATCAAAATAGTCCAGTAAATTTATAAGATTCAGTTCTGTACACTATAACAATTTGATTATCTTAAACAGTTTCAGAGAAATAAGAAATGAATGAATTGTGAATTCTTCTTACCTCATATATCTAGGTTTTTTTAAACACAGCACCACGGTATCAGAAAAACATCTTTTCTGTCCTCAGCTGTTTTCACGACTGTCAATTTTTTTCTTTTGCTGGTAATTATCCAAACTGCCATCTGTTGTACTTTTGAAGGAGTAATTTTCTAAATTGCCATGTGGTGTACTTTTGAAGAACTTTGTAATCAAGCTTGGTTTGTCCAGAACCTCGAAGTTCATGGTTCTGGTATGGTTTTTTTTTTAATATATATCTTTTCCCTAACTGTTAATTCCAAAGGTTTAAATAGATGTTTCAAAAGTTTTGCTTCTTTTTCAATTCTGTGATTCCCTAATAAACTATGTGCTGCTATAACTGATTTTTCAATTTCACCATTTTTTATATTTCTAAAGTGTCCTTTTTTGCCAGTTTCTAAGTTCCTTTTTGTTTTCCCTATATATACTGTATTGCAATCATTGCAATTAATTTGATAAATTCCAGATTTTTTGTTGTTGTCTGGGGTGTTTTTTATTAGTTAACAGAAGATTACCCAGGCTGAATTTGTTAATTGGAATTAACAGTTTGGGAAAAGATATACAGTATATTCAAAAAACCATACTAGAACCATGAACTTCAAGGTTCCAGACGAACCAAGCTTGATTACAAAGTTCTTCAAAAGTACACCAGATGGCAGTTTAAATAATTATCAGCAAAAGAAAAAATTGACAGTTGTGAAAACAGCTGAGGATGGAAAAGATGTTTTTCTGATACTGCGGTGCTGTGTTTAAAAAAAAACATAGATATATGAGGTAAGACGAATTCACAATTCATTTGATTTTTATTAAGAAAACCTCGTAATGTTAAAATTCCCAAATTTATTATATTAAAAGTTTCATAGAAAACTGGACATGAGTTTGGTTAATTTAACATTACCAGTTACATCTTTGAAACCCCCATTAATAAATAAATAATGAAAACAGAGATTTCTGTTTACTTCTGGATTAAGCAAGTAGCATATGTGGTTAGTGCACCAGAAAGTAAAGGTGAAGATCATGGGTTCAAATCCTGGTTTAGGCAGGAATTTTTGTCTTTAGTTGTATTAATTTGTTGACCCAAATCATTTTTTCCCTACCTTCCCAATAAAGATCTTCCAAGTTTCTAGTTTTTTATTTATAAATGAGTGGAGAAAATGTTTTATATCTCACCTCTTATAGTTGCGTGTATTCACGATACTGGTTTCAAAGGGCATAACTTCATCTTCAGTCAAACTCCAACTGTTGAAATTTTTCCTTTAACACCATCTTAACGGGGAAATTTTGATAGTTGGAGTTTGACTGAAGATGAAGGTGAATGACCTTTGAAACCAGTATCATGAATACACGCAACTTTATGAGGTGAGATATAAAATATTTTCTCCAACTCATTTATAAATTGAAAATACTTCATAGTGTTACTTCCCATTTTAAGTTTGATTAAATTCTAGTTTCCTTTTTTTTTTTTTTTCTTTTAATACAGTAGGAAGTAACATTAAGAGGTTTGTTTAATAATTAAGACATTTTGTCTGTACATTCTTACTTCTTATGGTTGTTTTTGTCGAACATATGTTTCAAGACTTCTGAGTCCCGTCATCAGCGATTACAGACTGAATTTTCTCAAGTTATCAGCCCTGATTCTTGATTTCTGCTCTCTTTATCTCTGGTCCAATGAATTTATCTCTGGTCCAATGAATTTATCAATGAGGTTGCTTTTTGCGGGAATTTCAAAATTCATAATACATAGGGAAAACAAAAATAAATTTAACCATTAGAACTAAAGAACACATAAGGAATGTAAAAAAAGGGGAAGTAGAAAAATCGGCAGTGACTGCTCACATTTGATCAGAAAAACACAAAATAGATGTAAACACAAAATTATTAAAATAGTTAGAAAATAAAAGTGAACTCACCATATGGGAAAAAATCTACAAACAGAAGAACAAGACAAGAATTATGAATTTTGAAATTCCCGGAGAAAGGAACCTCATTGATAAATTCATTTGACCAGTGACAGAGAGAGCAGGAATCAAGAATCAGGGTCGACAACTTTAGAAAATTCAGTCTGTAATCACTGACAATGGGACTCAGAAGTCTTGAAACATATGTTCGACAAAAGCAACCATAAGAGGTAAGAATGTACAGACAAAATATCTTAATTATTCTAGTTTCCTGTTTCTTTTCATCCAGTTTTTTGCAGCTGAGAAGGTATTCCTTGTTTAGAATCACAATATAGTTGTTCACAGAGAGGTCAGCATCTCCCCATTGTCAGTTTCACCCTTAAGAGGTATTCTTGAAGACAGTTATGTCTTAAAATTTGACTGAACTGAGCTACTCCATTTTTTCTTGATTTCAACACCAAAGTTTTATATTTATGCAAATATTCAGTTTTTAAGTAAAATTTTGTCACCTCACCTCTTCTTTTTGGAACATTCTTCTTAAGTTCCATCCTCAATATTTTCACAACCATTGTTTTGCCATCTTGAATAGCTGCCTCCTGCTCCCTCTGTTGGTAGACTGAAGAACCTCCCAATCATTTTCCTTGAGAATTTCAAAGTTCATTATTTTCTCCTTTCCATTTTTTTATGTAGATTTTTCTTCTTCTTCTTCCTTTGGCTCTATGGTCCTCTAAGAACCTTGGCCTCCTCCATAACAACTGCCCTCTCTTCTCTATTACTAGCTTTCTGTCTCCATCTTTTCACCTTCAGTTGTCTTAAGTCTTCCTCAAGCTTATCTAACCATCTTAGTTTCTGTCTTCCAATCTTTCTTCGTACTTCCTGTTTCCCTTCTAATATTTGGGTTTTTCTCTTTGTTTTAAAAATGTAGCTTTTTTTTTCGGTAAGATGTTTTTTCTGACCATACATGGGCCGCTGCCACAGATTTTTCTACTTCCCCTTTCTTGACATTCCTAAGATATTTTTTCACTCTGGTTTTCAAATTTCTTTTTGTTTTCTCTATGTAGACTTTCTCACTTTCTCCGCATTTAATCTGATAAATCCCTGATTTGTTTTCTTCTTCTATTGTAATTTTTGTTGGATCTAATATGATGAAATCTTTTTCAGTGTCAATCATATATTAAAATTTAAAAAAAGTCATAGTTGTATTAACTATTAAGATAAATAATGTTTCATACCTCTCCCCATAATTAATCTTCTAAGTAGATCGCGATTTCAAGACCATTGTGATCCCATCCTCAGTATCATCTTGACAACTGATATTATGTCGATCAGAACAACCACTTCTTCTTCCCTCTATTGGTGGACCGATAAACCTCTGGATCAGGTCAGAACTCACGGGAATTTCGAAGTTCATAAGTTTTTCTTTGTTTTTCTGAAGGTGGATTTTTCCCAAACTGTGAGTTTCTTTTGTTTATCTATTTGTTTAATTAGACTAGCTTTTGATTCAATTAGATGTTTTTCGGACCAAACATGAACAGCTACTGCTGACTTTTCCACTTCTCCATTTCTCCATTTTTGACTTTTCTAAAAGGAACTCACAGTTTGGGAAAAATTCCACATTCAAAAAAACAAAGAAAAACTTATGAACTTCGAAATTCCCGTGAGTGATCCAGAGGTCCACCGACAGAAGAAGAAGTGGTTCTTTCGATTGATATAACATCAGTCGTCAAGATGGTACTGAGGATGGGACCGTAATAGTCTTGAAATCGCTTAGAAGATTAATTATGAGGAGAGGTATGAGACATTTTAATTTATCTTTAATTAAACCTCATAGTGATTTATTCTTATAAAAGTTCAGTATTAACTATTGCTTGTGAAAGCAAGCCTGAGTACATTAATTTCAATGTTACATTGATAACAACATGCGAACTACATGTTCTGATTTAGGTTTCCTAAAAAAATATTATATTTTAGTGATGGTATATTAAAAATAAAGGTTTTATAGTTGGCATTTCACAAACATTTTTAAAACTGTGTATTGTTCAGATTCTAGGAACACCAACAGAAGAATCATGGCCTGGTGTAACGCACTTACCAGGATACAAACCTCACAAGCTTGGTTTCTACCGAGGACAGAAACTGGGCTTGTCATTCCCACGCCTTTACGATATCATGGAAGGTGAAAGTATGGCCTCTGCATTACTTCAGGTATGTAGTGAAGAACATATTACAGTTCGAAATCAAACTAATCTTCAATTCCCTAAATCTGTAATCACTCCATTCATCCATCTCAGTCTGGGACATCCAAATCTTCTTCTTCCATTCACCTTATCATCAATCACTCGCTTTTGAACTTTGCTCTTATAATTTTTTATATATGCCCTGCCCATCACAATCTTGCCAATTTAATAGGTTGATAATATCTGGGGATTTATATAAAATGCAGTTCCTAAATGTGTTTTTAAGATGTTCTTATAAATAATAAATTAATTGTATTTGAAGATAAAAATATATGCTCAGACCAGAGTTTGAACCCAGGACCTTTGGCTTTCTATGCCAGTGCTCTACCAACTGAGTTACTTGAGCACTCAAATCTAAATGCAAATTTTTCTCATATACACTGTTATTTCCCAAGCGCCAAATGCTTGTTCATGCCTATATTTTTCTCTTCAAATATAATTTGTCCTTCATTGAGATATATTTAATGAATAATAAAAACATAGAATAAATTAATACTACTAAAAAACATATTTTTATCATATTTGCACTGGGTTTCATCTTCTTCCATCTCTTCATCATCCTCTCTTGTACATCACACTTTCGCTGCACGAAAACAAAAAAAACATACACTCACTCTACACTTCTCTCTGTATACACATCACCTCCCCTATATAATAAAATGTTGTTAAATTAAAATCATCACTTATTGAATAGTAAAATGAATTAAATTAATAAGAAACAGTTATTGCTGTTAAAAAATTAAATAAAGGGCTGCCTGACTCAAAAACAGTTCAAAAAAGAGCTCATTAAATATTTTCTTTGACAATATAGTATGTAATCATGTTCTAGATATACTTTTATTATTATTTTATATTTTGCATTTTCTTTCATATTTAGTCAAATTATGGGTTATTATTATTTTAATTATTATTACATAATGAAAATGGGCCATTAATGATAAATGAGGGAAATTTTTAAGAAGTGGCTGAATTCAAATACCTAGAAATAATAATTATAAATAGGAATCAGATGCACAATAAAATTAAACATAGACTTAATTCTAAAAATGAATGCTATTATGCATTATAGGGCCTCTTGTCATCCCATCTTCTCTCAAAAAATGTTAAACTGAAAATATGTAACTGTTATTTCCTATCTATATTATATACATGGGGTCATACTTTAAGGGAGGAGAAAAGATTATAACTATTTGTGAATAAAGTTCTTAGGAAAATTTCTGGATCAAAGAGAGTTAAACAAACTTCAATAGAGAGCTACATGATTTTTATAGGAAACCAGATATAATAAGAACAGTTAAGTCTCATAGGCTGTGATGCACAGGACACTTGGCACAAATGGATAATGAAAGTGGGGCATGGAAACTTCTTGTAGGAAAACCAGAGGGTAAATGCCTAGTTGGTAGACCAAGAATGAGGCAGGAGAATAACAATAACCATGATTTGAGGGAAGTAGATTATACAATGGATGATTGAAGAACATTAACTCAGGATAGGGATGTATTGAAAACTTATGTCTTCGCGGGCATGAACCTATGGGTTCAATTGTGCCAGTGAGTTAGTTAGTTATTATTATTATTAATTTTTTTTTTCCTTGTCATCTGTATATTGTGTAGCCTGTGCCTATTGTATATTTTATTAACCAAGTAGTAGATGATTTATAATTGTTAATATCTGTATAATTTAACTGTGATGAAATGGAAAAGACCTTATGGTCTAAATTCCATCAGGTAAAATAAACCATTATATATACAATAAAAATTATATAAAACCATTGATATACAATCAATAAGTACTACAAGAATAGACTAATAGCTCTAGAAATGCATTATTTATGCAGAAGTGCCAGAGCCAGAAAGTCAGAATTAGAACATGTCATAAATAAGGAAATTAGAAACATAAAGGAAGCAGAAGAAAGCATAATTGAAAGAATTGAGGAGAAGGAATTAAAATGGTTAGGACATATTTTAAGAATGGAAGTTGAGCGATGGCCGAAACTACTATATCAATGGGCAACCGAGCAGAAAAAAGAAAAGAGGGAGACCGAAGTTAACATGGAAGGAAAGCATGAAGATAGTAATGCAAGCAAGAGAGCTAAGCATTGAAGATGCCCAAGATCGTAGGCTTTGGAGGTTTGTCATAGGAAGATGTCAGCTGCTGTAAAAACCCAAAGATAGATAGATAGAAAATAAACCATTATCAAGTTATGTAGGTGATGTTTCAATTTTGGAGAAGGTATGTAGATGATATCATAGCAATAGTAAAAGAGAAACAATTAGAAGATGCCATTAAACTGCTAATATTCAAAATAAAACAATCAAATTTACAATGGAAGTAGAAAATAATCATGAAATACCATTTTTAGACCTTAAATTGATCAGGAATGAAGAAAAAAAGAAAATAGAATTTGGAATCTACAGAAAAGAAACTCACATTGACTATTTAACTCATGCCCCAAATGGGAGTCAATGACCAATCACGTTTCAATGATTTCTGTTTTACAACCAATCAGAGTCGTGTTTCACGAAATATTTATCAGTGTTAGGATTATCATATATTAAACAAAGCTCCTCCTTTTTAATATTCTGAACAGGTCTGACCGTTATTTTGCAGTGACTGAGCCTATAACAAATACGGCTACCAGATTGTATATAATAGTGCTTACATGTCAACATTTGTAGCAATTGATTATACCACCAAAAAAAGAAACCACTGTTTGCACTTTCTTAAATGTATTTTTTCCCAGGTAATAATCGAGAAAAAATATAATTGTCATATTTACATCATACGACATCAAAAATGAATTAATATACAGATTGATGTGTTTCATTTTTTCTCCACTAGAGAGCATTCTTACAATATTGCGTTCCTTTGGCAATAAATAGTATGATCTGGTTGCAGTGATAAACAAAAGAAGCAGTAGAAGCGTACCTATCGTTTCTCATTTGTTTTCAAACATCGCCGTTTACATTAAATATATAAATATTTTAAAATAACTATAGTTAAATAATGATTTGTGAGTAAACAGCTTAATTTTATTCGTTAAATAGTCCTAACAAATGCCACTCTTGATTTCCAAATTCTCTAGATAAATTCACTCCTCACTTCGTGAGTCGTGAATTTATCGATAATTTGGAAATCACTCGTGGCATTACTTATGATAATTATATAAAAGCTACAGGATTTAACCATTTTTCACACAAACAGGCAGTATTTAATAGTTTAACACACAGACTTGTGAACGTTCCCATGAGCAAAGAAAATTACAATAAAGAGAAAAAACACATCATAAAAATTGCAAAGGATAATGGATTTCAAGAAAAGTTGATACACAAGAAAATAAATAAATTTAAGGAACAAAAAATGATTAATGAAAGTACTCTTCACACAGATAAAGATATTGGTAAAAAATTCAAGAAGTTCACATACCACCCTTTAGTATTTGACAAGTTTAAAAAAATCTTCAACAAATTCAACATTAAATTAGCACCGAAAAATGATTACAGTTTAGGTAATTTAATAAAAACCAACAAAAATGAAAAGATTGAAGACTGCAAAAAATTGGGAATTTATCAAATTAATTGTAAAGATTGTGAAAGGATATACATAGGAAAAACAAAAAGGAATCTAAATACAAGATTAAAGGAACACTTCAGAAATGTTAAAAATGGAGAAACAGGAAAATCTGCAATAGCTGCACATGCCTGGTCAGAAAAACATAGAATAGAAACCAAAACAAAATTACTTAAACAATTGGAAAAACCAAAGGAACTCACAATTTGGGAAAAAATTTACATATGCAAGAATAAAAACACATCTATGAATTTTTAAATACCCGGTGATATGGAGAGGGGATTGATTTGGAAGTTCATCGGTCAGTCTGCAGGAGAAGAGACCATTGGACATCAGTTGTGAACGTGAACAGCATTGAGAATGTCACAAATACAGTGAAAAAATCCGGATCTGCTAGGGAGTTAAGAAGTATGAGGTGAGTCAAGAAACAACTCGACAAAATTAAAAAAAAAACCATTATCAACTTAATGAAACTATTTCCAAAATTAAATCCTCAAAATCCCCTCCATGGTATCTTTACCTTGTCGCGGTGGAGTGGCTGGCATGCTTAAATGATCACGAGAGCTATGCCGGCGGTGGCACTGCTACCGATAGGATTACCCATGCTGGACTGGTCGAAGGTAATAAGCCAGACGAAAAAAAAAAGTACCTTGGTCGAAAGAGTGACGATTTTTCACCGTAAAAATACAACCGTCAAGAAATGCGGTCATTGGTTCCACTGGGGTAAAATTTTCCGGAGGTCAAATAGTTACCCATTCTGTTCTCCGGGCGGGGACTACTTCAGGGAAGCATGCCAAAGGCTCAAACACAGGGACATATTCCTAGGAACATGGGATGTTAGGACCTTATACAATAGCGGGGCGCTAGAGGTATTAACGCGGGAATTAGATAAATCACCCATGGATATAGTTGCTTTACAGGAAGTTAGGTGGCCAGGAGAAGGTAGTTAGGAATCAGGAAGCTTTGCATTGTACTACGGGGGTGCAGAAAGATCTGAATTTGGAAGGGATTTTTTAGTCCGAGGGAGGATCCTCTCCGGCATCCGAGATATTAAGTTTGTAAGTGATAGGATATCATACATAATTATAAAGGGTAAACAACATTATTTTGTAATCGTAAATGTACATGCTCCCATAGAAGATAAAGATGACAAGATCAAGGATAAGTTCTATGAAGAATTAGAATGCGTATTTGATATCCTTTTACGCTATCATATGAAAATTATCTTAGGAAAATTTAATGCAAAAGTGGGGCGGGAAGATATATTCAAACCAACAATAGGCAAATTCAGTCTTCATGAAGATAGTAACGACAATGAGGTTAGATTAGTCACCTTCGCCACATCAAAGAATATAGTTGTTAAGAGCACAACATTCCAGCATAAGGTTATTCATAAATACACCTGGACATCTCCAGATGACGAAACTCGGAACCAGTTAGATCACGAAATAGTGGACAAATGCTGGCACAGTAGCATCATCGATGCTAGATCAGTTAGAGGAACAGACTGCAATTCGGATCATCATCTGGTCAGGGTGAAAATCAGACAACGGCCATCGCTTATGAGAGGAACAAACGCTAAAGATAATTATGAAAAATTTGAATTTAAAAAACTTGAAAAATTATGAAAGGTGGCAAAGATACCAAATTAAAATTGCTAATAGATTTGAAGTACTGGAATCTTCAGAGGCCAATGTGACAAATGAAGAAGAAACTGATATAAATAAAGAATGGGAGGCTATAAGAGATACTATTAAATTGTCAGCATCAGAAAGCATTGGTTATTTTAAAAAGAGGCAAAACAAGAAATTGTTTGATGAGGAATGTGCCGACATTGTAAAGAAAAGAAAGCTAGCAAAAATGAAATGGTTACACGAGCAAAATCAGGTAAATTTAGTGTAATTGGGTAGTATTAGAAGGGAGGAAACCACTAGGCTACTAAAGAGTAAAAAGGGGGAATATTTAAGGAGAGAAGATTAACGTTCTTGAAATGAATGCCAAACGTAGGAACATTAGATAATTATATCAGGGAATTAGGATAGAGAAGAAATGGTTTCAGGCTCGAACAAACATAATTCGGAATGAAAATGGGGATATGATTGCAGATTCCAGCAGCATATTAAATAGATGCAAAAGATACTTTAATCTGCTATTAAATGTACATACAGAACGGGACATCGAGGTGGATAATTTACAGACAGCAGAAATACTAGTCGCAGAACCAAGTGCATTAGAGGTTGAAATGGCGATAGAAAAATTGAAGGTGTATAAAACACCAGGTTCAGATGAGATCCCAGCAGAACTGATAACATCAGGGGTAGAAAAATTGATGGACAAGTTACGCCGGTTGCTTAGTACGATTTGGGGGAAAGAAGGTCTTCCAGAAGAATGGAAAGAGTCGATTATCATACCAATATATAAGAAAGGTGATAAGACTGATTGTAACAACTACAGGGGCATCTCATTACTTTCACCTTCGTACAAAACTCTAACAAATATATTAGTAAGCAGACTTACTCCTTATATTGATGACATTCTAGAAGATGATCAATATGGATTTAGAAGAAACAAGTCTACAACTGATCAGTTTTTCAGTATAAGACAGATTTTTTAAAATAAATGGGAAATTAATGGTACTGTACATCAACTATTCGTAGACTTCAAAAAATACATAGGATTCAATTAAGAGGGAGAAGTTATATACGTAGTATCCTGCTGGAGTTCGGAATTGCTAAAAAGTTAGTTAGACTTATACGAATGTGTCTAAATGGCACAAAGAGTAGGGTGCGTGTAGGCAAACAGTTTTCGGACACTTTTGAAATCCAGAATGGGTTGAAGCAAGGAGATGCACTATCTCCTCTACTATTTAATTTTATACTAGAGCATGCCATTAAATCTTTAGAGAATGAGGAAGGCTTACAACTCAATGGTATTAATAACCTGTTAGTTTTATGCTGATGATATAGTACTATTGGCCGATAGAGAGGAGATACTATAGGACAACACGCACACACTTTTGATTAACACTAAGAAATTAGGACTGGAAGTAAATATCAATAAAACTAAATATATGGTCACACGTAGAAATACATTATATAATGGAAATGGACAACTAATGACAAATGAGGGAAATTTTGAGGAAGTGGCTGAATTCATATACCTAGGATCAATAATCAGAAATAGGAATGAGATGCACAAGGAAATTAAACATAGGTTCAATTCTGGAAATGCGTGTTATTATACATTACAGGGACTGTTGACGTCCCAACTTCTTTCAAAATATGTTAAACTGAAAATATATAAAACTATTATTCTACCAGTTATATTATATGGATGCGAAACATGGACTCTTACTTTAAGGAAGGAAAGGAGTATACGACTATTTGAGAATAAAGTTCTTAGGAAAACATTTGGACCAAAGAGAGATGAACAGACAGGTGAATGGAGAAGACTTCATAACAGTGAACTTCATGGTGTTTATAGGAAGGCAGATATAATAAGAATATTTAAGTCTCGTAGACTGTGATGGGCAGGACATGTGTCACGAATGGGGAATGGAAGACGTGCTGCATGGAAGCTTCATGTAGGAAAACCAGAGAGAAAACGACCAGTTGGTAAACCAAGAATGAGGTGGGAGAACAACATTAACTATGATTTGAGGGAAGTAGATTATACAGGGAATGATTGGAAAGCATTAGCTTAGGATAGGGATGTATGGAAAGCTTATGTCCACGCGGCCCAGGATAGGGATGTATGGAGAGCTTATGTCCGTGCGGCCATGAACCTACAGGTTCGATAGTGCCAGTGAGTAAGTAAGTAATCCTCAAAATCCCCTCAGGGATCCTCATCTAGGGGATATGTGGATGGCGACCACAGTGCCCAAGCTGAGCAAAACATTTCTTCCACTTACTTGTGTTTTGCACTCTTTTAACTTTACTATCTAACCTCTCTTGGTTAACTCTTGTTTTTTCGACCCCAATGCTATTAGGGCATCCGAAGGCTAGGGAGTCTTTCCTTTCTTCCATTTCTTCTTTCCTTTATTTTCTTTTCTTCACCAGAAAAGCCTGACCAGAGGCTATAAGATGGCAGGCCCATCACTGGTCTTGCCTTCCTTTGGCCAGCAACCAATTGAAGGGACTATTATTATGCTTTCAAGTCTTATATGAGAATTTTCCGGAAGATGCTGGAGGGAAAATTTTCTATAGGATCGTAACAGGCCTTGGCCTAATACTTGGAAGGAAGAAGAAGAAGAAGAAATCCTCAAAATAGAATTCTTCTAATTAAAGAAAGTATACTACATAATGCTATGTGATTTTGTCTGTCAAAGTAGTGCATAAATTGCAAATAGATCACATTAATACCTTCTTCCCCTCTATGTATAACCCAAAGAACAAAAAAGTGTAGTGAATGGCACTGAGAGAGACATGAATAATAACTCCCTATAATTTAAAAGAAACTAAGGATACAATTATTGCCACTTAATCTTCAATTAACATTTCCATGGTTTTCAAAATTTTTGTAAATTGTAACATTTTAAAAATGGTGAAGTAAATTCTGGTTTGTGTTAAAAAAGACAGAATAATAATGGGCCGGCGCAAGAAGAATAACTCACCTGCACCATCTAATAGCTTTGAAATCTGTACCATATGTGGTGGTTTAAAGCGCAAGTCAAGCTATAAAAATCTGTCGTCTGAATATATTTGGCCATATCACCCAGTTAAACCTCAAATTTCTCGTCAACGCCGCCCACGTCTATTATTGCCAAATTCTTTACCTCATCATCATCGCCATCGACCTAATAATCCTACATCACGACGTACTTCTACTTACATACCTCTGCCACGTAGACCACCTCGTTTTCTTCCAAAAATTCCTGTTCCTCGTTCATTACATAAACCAGCGCCAGATAAAGCAGACGTAACTTCATCAGCAAGTTCTGTAGCAATCTCATCATCAAGATCAACTCTGTCTCAATGCTCAGAAGATAGCGAATAACTGCTCTCTGTAGGTAATACCTTCTTCTTCACTTCATGGGCAGGCAAATTGCCTGTTCTGCCTCATAGTTGTTCTCTCCATCTTTTCACTGGCCTTCCTACATTCCTTGAATCTCGTGGCTTATAGTTAAATGCTACTTTCTGTAATATTGTAACATTCATTCTTTCTACATGTCTAAACCATTTATCTCTATATTCTTTGATTTTATCATTCAGTGGATATACACCATGTCCACAAATATAGTATATTTTAAACTACTACTACGTCGCTTTGGATAATCATATCTAAATGAAATTGGTGACAATCAAAAGAGGAACTCAAAAAGTTTTGTGCAATGTCAACAATGGAGAATAATGGACAACAATACAGAAACTAAACTAAATTTAATCATGTTTTTTGTCGTTGATATGGGTTCATTGTTGGATATTTGGCAGACAGGTTAAAATGGATGTCTGCAGCGTCAGTTGTGGGTACCACATTCAATGTCTATGAGGTATAGCAAAAAATTTTTGAGTTTCTCTTTTTGATTGTCACCAATTTCATTTAGATATGATTATCCAAAGCGACGTAGTAGTAGTTTAAAGTATGATACTATATTTGTGGACACGGTGTATATTTAACTCTGTTCTTATATCTTCATTCTTTATCCGATCCAATCTTGTGCAGCCTTTTGTTCTTCTAAGAAAGTTCATTTCTACGCTTTGTATTCTACTTTGTAACTTTTTTGGTCATTACCCAAGTTTCACTCCCATGAAGTAATGCAGGAACTGCCAATGTTTTATAAAACTTCAATCTAGTATCCCTTCTTGTTTTGTTCTTTAATATTTTATGTATAGTTCTGCATACCATTTGAAATTTCAACAATTTCAAATTTATGTTTCTGTAGGTAATATAATGAACTAAATTGATTCGGATCTCTGCACTGATATAATATAATTTGTTTTTCTCTTGACTATTTCAAAGCAAATTCTCTTTTATCCTCAGTCAGTTTTATTTCCTTTCTTATAGATCGGTATGATAATTGATTCTTTTCCATTCATTTGGAAGAACCTCTTTTTGCCAAATCGCACTAATTAAATGACAATTATTTGTCCATCAATTTTTCTGCCCCTGATTTTATCAGTTCTGCAGGGATACCATCTGGAACTTGATGTTTTATACATCTTCATTTGTTCTATCGCCATTTCAACTCTAATTCATTTGGTTATGTGACAAACATTTATGCCATCTGTAAGTCATCCTCTTCAAAATACTGTTCTGCATGCACATTCAACAGATGTTTAAAGTAAACTTTCCATCTATTTAATATACTCCTGAAATCTTCAATCGTATCCCCAGTTTCATTCATAATAATTATGTTTGTTCTAGCCTGAAACCATTTCCTCTCTATCTTAATTCCCTGATATAATTCTCCGATGTTCCTGTTTTTTAATTTATTTCAAGGTCATTAATCTTCTCCTCAAATATTCTCTCTTTTTACTCTTTGATAACTTAGTGGTTTCCTGTCTAATGCTACTCAATTGTTCTAAATTTACTTAATTTGGTTGGTATAACCAATTTTGCTGAATTTTTCTTCATTACAATATTGCCACTTTCCTCATCAAACCATTTCTAGTTTTGCCTCTTTTTTAAATAACCTACTCTCTCTGTTCCTTGAATTCATAAAACCATCTTTGTTACTGTCCATGTTTAGAGTTCATAAAATAATGTGTTTATTTTATTTTTTGTCCCACGCTGTAGCCAAGTGGTTAAGGCAAGATGCCTTGGCGCAGAGCTATGGGACTTGTGCTGGTTTGAGCCCCAGGGGGGAAGAAATTTTCTCATGGAATTTTGGCTAGTATAGGACCAGTGCCCACCCAGCATCGTGAGGCATTTGGGTAGCTACAATAAGTAGCAACTCCAGGTTGAGAAGACCAGCTATAATGGCTGGAGGACCTGATATGCTGACCACATGTCACCCCTACACTGGCTTGTGATTGTTTACCTCTGTGATTAACACATGTGGATGTGAGGCCAGCAGCCAGCTAGTAGGCCAAGGGCTTTCTAGGTCTGTTGTGCTTGGAGTTTTATTTATTTGTTTTTTCTACCATCAGTGGTGTATCCTGATTCCACAATAGCTTTTTAATTTAATTGTAGAGAATTTGGTTATACTTTGTACCTTTCTGCTGATTTCTTTTCTGAATTGTGTGAAGTATCTAATTCATTATTTTTATGTTATATTTTAAATTAACATGTTCCAGAATTGGATATAGGTTTATTTTAGAAAGAAAAATTTCTAATTCATATTTGTATTGTAATGATATTTACCCCATAGTATGTTTGTATTGTTTTAAGATAGTGTGTACAATAGATTATTGAGGAAAGAAATTAATTGTTGCAGTTAAATCCTGATGAGCGAATAGGTGCTGAAGAGGCATTGAGACATCGCTACTTCTCTCCTCTACCGCGAAAACTTTATGAATTACCAGACGGTATGTATCAAATGTAAAAATTATTTAAAATTTATTATCTAATTTAATATTTATTATAATGGATCCCATTAGATCCCAAATTCATTTGCCATTGAATTTTTTCTTAAATTTGTGTTTATTTCAGTTGCCTACGATGCTAATAATGCATCCAGACCACTTCCATCATTATAATAATTTGCTTAGTGCCTGAGAATGGTTGATCCAATAATGGAACAGTGGGAACGAATGGGTACAGGAAAGTAACTGCTGCAAAATTAAAAAAAAAAAAGTTAATAATGAGTTATTTTATTACCAATTATCAAAGTACATTAAATACATTAGAAATATAATTTAATGAATCACAGAATAATAATTGTTATTGAAAATAATTTTATAATTATTGTGTTTCAATGTTTTGTTTTTACTGCTGCATGTGAAATGGTAGGAAACAGTTCGCATGTAAGGGGACATTACATTTTCTACATTGTTTTGTACGAGGGCGGATCGGAAAGTAACGCACAATAATTTTTTTCTGCCTTGGTATTGCAGCTAGAATGTTGAAATTTCACAGAGATATAGTTTGAAGTTTTCACTACAGATGGTATTTTTTTCTCAGGTGCACCTCTTGCGAGAGAAGCTTGAACTATGCAACAAAGATGGCGCGCATGCTACAGTCGTCCACCTGTGAGGAACAGAGAAGTGTTGTTCGATTTTTGTGGGCCAAAGGGCATAAACCCAGTGAAATTCACAGGGACATGCATGGCGTGTATGGGGATGATTGTATGGACCATAGCAATGTCTCCAGGTGGTGCACATTCTTCCAAGAGGGACGCGTGAACCTTAGTGATTCGCCACGCTCCGGCCGGCCGACAACAGCAGCAATCCCGCAGAATGTCAGAGGCATTGAGGCGGCAATTCTGAACGACCGGCGTGTGCAACTGCGAGCCTTATCGCAGAAGTTCAACATTTCCTGTGGTGCGGTGTACGATATTGTTCATGAAAATTTGAAATTCCATAAAGTTAGTGCTCGCTGGGTGCCTAAGAACCTGACAGACGACCACAAGGGCCAGCGAATGATGGCAAGCTTGGACCACTTAACGCGGTACACCGCACAAGGACATGACTTTCTGGAAGGAATCGTCACAGGTGATGAGTCGTGGGCGTACCACTACACGCCCAAAACAAAGCAGGCATCAATGGAGTGGAAACATGCTGGTTCCCCAGTAAAGAAAAAAATTCAAAGTGACTCAATCTGCCAGGAAAGTGCTTGTGACAGTGTTCTGGGATATGAATGGTGTTTTATTGGTGGACTTTGCTGAACACAGGACCACTGTGAATGCTGCGGCCTACATTAAAAATTTGGTGAAGTTGCGTCGTGCCATTCATGACAAACGTCACAACATTAACGTTAAACTTCTTCATGACAATGCTCGCCCCCATGTTGCTGCTGTCGTTCGTCAGAAAATCGCCAAATTTGGTTGGGAGGTGCTCCAGCATCCACCATACAGTCCGGATCTTGCACCATTGGACTTTCATCTGTTTGGTCCCATGAAGAAATTCCTGGCCGGCAAACGCTTTGAGACAGATGTGGAAGTGAAATCAGCAGTGCGCAGATGGCTACACTCCAACCAAACGGACTTCTACGAACAGGGCATATTGAAACTGGTAACACGATGGGAAAAATGTGTTGAGAAAGTTGGTGACTATGTCGAAAAGTAGGTAAAAGATGTAAGTTCATTTGTGATTTTTTTCCTTTTTTTTACTATTAAACTTTTTAAAAAAAAATTATTGTGCGTTACTTTCCGATCCGCCCTCGTAGTATTCATTTTGCATTGTCCACATCTCAATTGTTTTACCCACTGGCAGTATAAGGTGATCTTTCCCATCGTAGCAGACATCATTCAGTACTCTTTTGTGCACTGGTTTGGGACTGTGCATTGGGTTTCCTGGTGACTGGCGTGTTGTGTATTTCTGGAAATAACAATTTACTACGTATCTTGTGAAGCCTAACAAGTCCAGTGGACTGTTCTTTAACTGTGGTGTTTGTCTGTACAACAACCAAGCATTATTTATTGAAACGTTGAGGGGGAAAGCAAGCAGTTGGTAGTACCATTTTTTAGACCTGTAGTTAATTCTATAGTTAGCTATATTTTCATCAAGCCTGTCAACGCCGCCCATGTAAGTATTATAGTTGACAATAGCAGATGGTACAATCATTTCTTTATGTTTTCTCTCAGCTCGGCTGTAGCGTTTGCATTATCAGTTGGTTCAACACCACTTCTATTGGATGCAACGGTAACAAATGCTATTGTCATGATAGCGGATCAGGGTCACACCTGACTTACTATCACTGACCTGATGATATGTGCCTCTTGGTTATTTTTTAATTTCTTTGGGATCCTTCAAAGGAGCGCCCTCTGTTCTATTTGAAAGAATTGTTCCAGTTCCGGTGCACCCGTTTACTTTCAATGCATCCAAGAGGAATAATGACGTGAAAAAGTTATCAAAAAAGAAATCATAGTCCTGTTTATCTTCGTTTGGAAGTTTGGATACCAAATCTAGAACAACCGAACCACCGACACCAAATGCAGGTCTCGTATTACCTAATAATTAAATGAATCGTGATGTTTTCTTACCTCATACATCTATGTTTCTTTTAACACAGCACTGCAGTATCGGCGACACTTTGTCGTCATCGTCAGCTGTTTTCACGACTGTCAATTTTTTCTCCTTTTTGCCGGTAATTATCTAGACTGCCATCTGGTATTCTTTTGAAGGAATTCCTCTTCAAACTGCCATCTGGTGTTATTTTGAATGAATCATTTCCTAAACTGCTATCTGTTGTATTTTTGAAGAACTTTGTAATCAAGCTTGGTTCTTCCGGAATCTCAAAGTTCATAGTTCTAGTATGGTTTTTTTGAATATATATTTTTTCCCAAACTGTTAAATCCAAAGGTTTAGATGTAGAAAATATTAAAGTGTTTGAAATTATAAATGCCTGTCTCTCAGAAACCTTGCATGATGGAGAAAAACCGATATTATATTTGAATTCAGGAGAAAAAATACTCTCAGAATCCCATATTTTTCTTTCTGAGACAAAAAAAAGTTTCTTTTTTGCTACTCAGTGTTATGTATTCTTTTTTCACTATCATAATTCTCTCTGTTCGCAGGTATGTTTATTAATCTATACATGTCATACTATTGAAAACTGTCTCTTTGTGAACAATGTGATTAGATTTATATATTGAATCAGAATAAACTTTCTACATCTCACTCATAAAACTCCATGATTTTCACATGACCGGTTTATGTGACCATCAACTTTCAATTTGCCATCTTGTGCCGATTTTCTCTGATTCAATATATAAATTTTAAATACTTAATAATGTTATTCCCCTTTGTAATTTTTATTTAAAAAATCATGAAGCATTAAAATAATTATGTCTTCTTTCTGTATATTTCAAATTCTATCTTATCTTTAACAGTGAGTGGAGAATATATTTTTATCGACTCACCTCATACATTTTCAAATTTCTTTGATACTGACGGTTTCAGACAATATCATGTCCCTCTCCATGGAAGCCATGATTGAAGAGGGACATGATATTGTCTGAAACCGTCGGTATCAAAGAAATTTGAAAATGTATGAAGTGAGTCAATAAAAATATGTTCTCCACTCACTATTAATGATATAACCTCATAATGTTTACTTGCCAATATTAATTTAAATATATCTATCTTATCTCTTCATGTCGTATGAAATTTAGATCTAGAAATTGTATTTATTATCTAATATTGTTATAACGGGCTTCCAATATAAAACCGGACCGGCCTTACGGAGTTTCACCCGGCATGCAGTGCTGTCTCTTCCTCCCGCAATTCACCCTGCCTGCCACCCATCCATGAACTGTTTCTTACCTTATAGGAAATGCTGGAAATGTTGTCCTCCCGCAGTTAAACTTTAGATTGACATGCTGTAGTTCGGGCACTGTCAAGTTTCTGATTTCATTTCTTATGTTCTTCAGTTCTTCCAATGTGTGCGGATTTGTTTTGTACACTTTGTCTTTCAGGCTACCCCACAAATAAAAATCACACACGGTTAGATCTGGGGAGCGAGGGGGCCATACACCAGCACTAATCACTCTATCTTCAAACACTTCCCTAATTTTATTCATGGACTCCTCTGCTGTATGAGCAGTAGCAGAATCTTGTTGAAACCACCCATATGATTTCTCTTCTTCAGTCAGTTCAAGAAAAAAATGGGATCAAAATGTCATTTCGATACCTCTCTGCAGTTACAGTCTTCTCGTAGAAAATCGGACCGATTATGCACTTTGCGCTAATTGCACACCAAACTCCAATTTTCTGATCATGAAGAGGCGTTTCCTGTATTCGATTTGTATTTTCAGAACACCAATAGCGAGTATTGTGAGTGTTCACATGACCATTTAGGTGGAACCATGATTCGTCTGTAAAGAACAAAAGCTGAGGGTCGATTAACCCTTTACTCACTGATGAAAAAACCACTCACAATAACGCACACGTGCTATGGGATCACCTTGGTTTAGACAATGAACACGTGTACACTTGTAAGGTTTGAGTTTTAACAATTTTGTTGCTGTATGTGCAGAAGATACTGAAATCCCAACTTGTTGTGCTAATTTTGGTAATGATTTTTGTGGTGAACGTTCCAAATTTTCGCCAATTTCATCTAATTTTTCTTCGGTGAGAACCGTACGCCTTCGCGTGTGTTTCTTATTTTGTACTGAACCAGTGGTCTCAAATTTAGTCACAAGATCGTGGATTGTCAATCTGGAAGGAGGTAATTGTCCAGGGAAGTTCCGAATAAATTCCTCGCGAACGCGACGAGCTGATTCGTATTTATAACAACATTTACACACATAAATGCGCTGCTCTAATGTCAGCAGACGTCTCATCTTGTCGAACGATAGTAAACTGACTAGTTCAAGGACGAGCGGCTGGCAGAGTGAAATGCGGACGAGGAGAGAGCGCTGCCTGACGGGTGAAACCCCGTGAGGCCGGTCCGGGTTTATATTGGAAGCCCTGTATGGGGGTCCGTTTATCGGGCCCCAGCTGTGCTCACAACAGCAACAGGGCGCATCCTCGGGTGGCGGATAGGGGAACGGTCGGTGGTTTGCTTGCACTCCTCCCGGCTAGGTCCAGACCGGACCCGCGGGCCATTTGTGAGGTCGTCAGGACTCGAGTGACCTGATGTACTACATAGCTCGTGCTGCGCCCACTTCAGCAGCAAATCGCGTCCCCTCGGTGGCATAGTGGGGAAAAGGTCAGTGGATCTGCTAGTCAGTCCTCCCTTCCAAGTCCGATGGACTCGCGGACCATAAGTGGGGTCAACAGGAGACGAGCGCCCTGTTGTACTAAAGCTCAAATATCCCGGCCCACAGCGGGATCAGCGGCCGTCGTGGCGAGGCGGTGGGAGATTGTGGAGATCAGAAGCTCCCTTCTCTTGGTTAAAATCCCGAGGTCCTTTGTGGGGGCACCATGGGCGATGAGCTCCCTGGATGCCTACATTGCTCAGTGGGCTGACTCACAGCAGCGGCACGACTAGGCTTAGTCTTGCGAACGGGCTGGTTGGGACAATACCGGGCGTAATGCTGGGAATTACCACCAGGTCAATAAGCTCGGGAAAGGAGGAAGCGCGGTCTTTGTTGGTCGGAGATTTAGCACCAACTCTGGAACCGAGTGACCCAAGGACAATCTGTGAGGTCGTCAGGAGTTGAGCGACCTGACGTACTAATGCTCAGGCTGGACCCACTTCAGCAACCAAACACGTCCCCAGCTGGTGCACTGGGGGAAAGATCGGTGGATCTGCTAGACAGTCCTCCCGGTTAAGTCCAAGGGACTCGTGAACCATTAGTGGGGTAGGCAAGAGTTGAGCGCCTTGTCGTACTAGTTGCTCATCTGTTCGAGCTTGCGAGCTCCGTGCTGGCCCACAACAGCTGCAGAAGGCGTCCCTGGGGGCACACCAGGGCTCGGCTCGGACCAGTCCAGAGGGGAGCTACTGTACTGGTTCCTGGCTCGGCCTACGGGCCCGTCGACAAACTGTGGGGTCGCCAGGAGATGAGCACCTGGATGTACTAAAAGCCTCACACTGTTGGGCTTGTAGCCCTAGCCGGTCTCACAACGGCTGCAGGACACGTCCCTGGAGGCAGAACAGGGGAATGGTCGGTGGATCTGCGACAGCAGTCCTCACGGCTAGGCTCATGGAGCCCGTGGACCAACTGTGGGGTCGTCAGGATTGAGCGACCTGATGTACTATGTAGCTCAGCAATTCCCAGAACTGCAAACTCCAACACCCTCTCCCTGGGGTGTTGGTTTAAGGACCGTGAACTTGAATGTGGACGTGAACATAGGATAGGGAGGACTAGAACTAGGACTTGGGAGTATGGTCATGACGACCGAGGTATCCCAAGGGGTGGACGGATGGACCTAGATGTATATTTAAATGAAAGATGGACAGAGAAGAAAATCATCATCTCCTTCTTTTATGGATTAGTTCTTTGCCTGTTCCGATCTTACATTTATTCAGCCCAGCATTTTCTTGGTCTTCCTACTGATCTTCGTCCTCCAGGATTATGCATCAATGCTATATTTGGTATCCTATTTCTGTCATTCTCTGCAAATGCTCTATCCAATTGTTCCTGTGATCTTCTATTTGTTGAAGAAGTGGTTTTACTTTTAATTCCTCTCTAATATTTTCATTTCTAATATGTTCTTTTGTACAACCTTTCACTGCCCATAGGAAGCTCATTTCTGCTGACTGAATTTTACTTGTGTCTTTTTCCTTCAAGGCCCAGGTCTCACTTCCATACATCACCACTGGTAGTGCCATTGTTGAATAAAATCTTAGCTGCATCTCCTTTCTAATTTTGTTCCTCAGTGTTTGTCTGATTGTTCCACAAATATGTCAGAAAATAAAATGATTCTCAATTAAGAATACTGAAAAGACAAGTAGAAATTATCATTCTTTGTTTTTATCTTTTTCCTTCTGTCATTAAAATGTTGGAACTGGCAAAAGTCAGAGAGTAGAGAGGTAGAAGTGGTAGATGAATTGGAGACAGGGCAGGTTTTCTTGGGGTTTCTCACATCTTTCCTCTGCCAAAAAGTTCATTTTACCACATCTTCATACTCATCCATTTCATTTCAATTAATTTTGCATCTGTGATGGTGTGACAGGCCTGGTCAGTCGGCATCTGTGTATATTACAGATCTTCAATAATAGAGCCTTCATCTCATTTGATCTTCCTACCTGGCATTACGCTGGTTAAAACTAGTGGATTTACTTTTTTCAATAAAAATTACAATGGGAAGTAACCTGTGAAAGTCATGGAGTTTTTGATAAAATCAAATGTTTTTTACCTCTCCTCATATAAATGTTCTAAGTAGATCATGATTTCGAGACCATAACAGTCTCATCTTCAGTACAATCTTGGCGACTGATGTTATGTCAATCGGAAGAAACACTTCTTCTTCCCTCTGTTGGTAGACCGATGAACCTCTGGATCAGGTCAGGATTTGCGGTAATTTCGAAGTTCATAAGTTTTCCTTTGTTTTTCTGAATGTGGATTTTTTTTCACATTCAGAAAATCAAAGGAAAACTTATGAACTTCGAAATTCCCGCAAATCCTTACCTGATCCAGAGGTTCATTGGTCTACCAACAGAGGGAAGAAGAAGAAGTGTTTATTCCGACATAACATCAGTTGCCAAGATTGTACTGAAGATGAGACCGTTATGGTCTCGAAATTGCGATCTACTTAAAAGATTATGAGGAGAGGTAAGAAACATATGATTTTATCATAAATTAAACCTCATAGTGATTAATTCCTATAAAAGTTAAATCATGAAGTTTTGTTAGGTGAGATGTAAAATTATTTTTGATTGATTCTTATGTGTTAGAGAATTTACTTTTACTATTATTTAAATAAAAAATGAAAACCAAGCATATTGAACAAATGCAACTAAAGAGAAAAATCTCTGCCTGAGCCAGAATTTGAACCCTGGATCTCTAGCTTTATGCACTGGTGCTTTACTATTTGAGCTATCCAGGCAACTCTGTGCACAAGTACAAATTTCTCTCTTCAATCTCATCTTACCCCATAGAAGTGAAAATTCATACACAATACAATTGGGTTGCTTCTATACCAAACGGAATGAACAAATGCGGGTCAGGCTGGTTTAGCACATCACCGGAAGTAGACAAAAGATTTTGATGAAAATGCAATGTTTTTATTGCTTACCAGGAATTCACACACATTGAACCAGCGAGTGTGTGTAATATACAACACTTACTATCACCACTTTCCATGCTTTACATTGTTGTATTTAGTTATTAAACATAACACTAATAAAATAAGATTTACTCACTTTTAAAAGTACGCCATGCCAGGAGAGAAACCAGGAATGTCGAAAGATAAACCTGGGGCATTTAAAAAAAAAATTCATCATCATCATCATCCTGGGATTAAGCCTGTTGGCTCGTTCCGGTTTCATGAAAGCTAGAATTGTTAAAATTGTTCATACCATCTTCTGTGTGGGTGTCCAACATTTCTCCTTCCTTGCAGTTTATAATTTAGCAATAATTTTGCAAATCTTTCTTCTGGCATTCTATCAATATGTTCTTTCCAGATGTTCCTATATTTAATTATTCGGTCTGTAAGTTTGAAAATATTTAGTCACTTTCTTATATGTTCATTTATTTTTTTATCCAGCAGAGTATATCCTGCTATATTTCTTAAAAATCTCATTTCAGCTGCTTCCAATCTTTGTTCTTGTCTTTTAGTGGTCGTCCAACATTCTCATCCATACATCAATACAGGAACAGCCATTACTTTATAAAATTTCATTTTTATTTCTTTTCTTGTGTTTTTAAGGGTTCTTTTAATAGTGCCACACATTAGATTAAATTTATTTATTTTGTCATTAATATCTTCAATTTTAACATATGATAAATGAAACCTAGATATTTAAAACTCTTCACTTGCTCAAAAATGTTATTATCAATTACTATTTTTGCTCTTAAGATATCATGTCCTTTAAATGCTAAAATTCTAGTTTTATTCTTTGAAATTTTTAAATTGTAATTCACACTTATTTTTTCCAAATTAAAAATAGTTTTTTGTAGATCATCTTCTGAACTTTTATTAATATAAACATAAACTCATACAAATTCCATCACATTTAATGCACAATAGTTGAATGCAGGTGATTGGCTCTCTGAAAGCATTGCGACGTAGATGTGCAGAACTCACATAAACATGACTGCTTTCAATTAATGAATGAGTCAATTCTTATCTTACCTTATACCTTTTTTTTTAACATGGGTACTACAGTTTTCAAGAGGTGTCCCTCCCATCCTCAGCCGACATCATGACTACCAGATTTTCATTTGAATCTTCATCTATAATGTTGCCATCTGGTGTTGATTTGATGAACCTTGAGATCAAATCCTTTTCACTGGGAATTTCAAAATTCATGGATTAAATTTGTTCTCCTGAATATATATTTTTCCCAAACTGTCAGTTCCAAAAGGTTTTAAAAGTTTAGCCTCTTTTTGAATTTTATGTCTCTCCAGCAAACTATGAGCTGCAATAGCTGATTTTTCAATTTCGCCATTTTTAATATTTTGGAAGTATTCCTTTGTGTGAGTGTCCAAATTCCTTTTTGTTTTTCCTATGTATACTTTATTGCAGTCTTTACAACTAATTTGATCAATTCCAGATTTTTTACTATCTGGGGTGTTCACTTTCTTATTGGTTGTTAATAGATTTACCAAGGCTAAATTTATTTATAGGTGCCAGTGTAATATTCAATTTCTTGAAAATATTTTGAAATTTGTTGTGTATTTCATAATGATAAGTAATTTTCTTGAATTGTTTTCCTTTCTTTGAATCAGATTGATGGTGTATTCTTTTAATCTTTTTTGTTGTCTGAATTTCTTTAATGTATTTATATTTATTTATTTTCTGAAACCATTTAAATTAGCTATGATTAAGAAATTTTGTCTGTACATTCTTACCTCTTATTGTTGTTTTTGTCAAACATATATGTTTCAAGGCTTCTGAGCCCCATTATCAGTGATTACAGACTGAATTTTCTCAAGTTGTCAGCCCTGATTCTTGTTTCAATCTTGATTAGATTAGCTATGTTTAAAATGTGATTGTATACTTTCTTAAAATATTCTTCATTAATTTGAAATGTTTAATAATCTGTATATGAAATTGTTGAAAATTGCACCTCTTGAAAACTGCAGTTCCCGTGTTTAAAAAAAAACATGAAGTATGAGGTAAGATAAGAATTGACTCATTCATTAATTGAAGAACCTTATAATGTTATATCCTATAATTAACTTATAAATGCCTTCGTTCGTACATTTTACAAGACATTATGATGGGATTTACTCTATGCTATAAGCTATAAACATAATGTAATTGCTTGTCTGTGCATATTACTTACTTAATACTTAATACAGGCTTTCCACTTTACAGCAGTTTGCCTTTGATTCCTGCTTTCCAGATATTCCTATCTTCCCATTGTCCATCTTCCATACCCCTCTTCATCATGGCATCATATATTCCCTCATACCATGCTCTTGTACTTCTTCCCCTCTTCCTTCTTTCTGGTACCATCCAATCCAACACCTGTTTAGGCCACTGGTCTTCCGGCATCCGTTGTACATGTCCATACCACTGTAGAGCTCTCTTTATTATCCTATCGATAACAGTTTCTTGTGCATCCATTTCTTGTCTGATATATGTATTTCGAATATGTTGTAGCCTGGATATTCTCATACTTCTCCGTAATCCATCCATTTCTGTCGCCAAGATTCTTTTCTGCATCCTTTCATTTATTGTTCAGCTTTCTGATCGATATGTGAGTATACTTTCTATTATTGTCTGTATAATCTCTTTTTTTGTTTTTCTGGTCAAATTTCTATTCCATAAAAGACCATGGGAACTAATCACCTCCCTTGCACAATTTACTCTGTTAATAATATCTTTTTCAGATTTATCTATTATAGATCCAAGATATTTAAATTCTTTAACACGTTTAATTATCATATTATTTATTTGTAGGTCTTCTGAATTTGCTCCGATTACCATATATTCTGTTTTAATATAATTTATCTTCAGTCCACCTACCTCGAATGCATCTACCAACTTTCTAATCATATATTCTATATCTTCTTTATCTTGTCCTATTATAATCTGGTCATCAGCGAATAATAAATTGTGCAGTAAATGGCCATTAATGTTGATTCCCATTCCCCTACATGACTTATTCTATTTCATTAATACATCTTCTAAATATATCTTGAACAATGTTGGTGACATCCCGCATCCTTGTCTTAATCCTTTTGTTATATCAAATTCTGAGGATGCTCTATTTCCAACCTTAATACTTGCTTTACAATCATACATTCTTTTTATAAAATGTATAAAAGATTTTGGTATTCCAAACTTCTCCATTGCCACCCAAAGCTTGTTCATGGGTACAGAATCATATGTCTTTTCCAGGTCTTTAAATGCCATATGAACTTCTTTTCCTTTACCCAACACCTTTTCTATAATCTGCCTAATCACAAATATACAGGGTGGACCGCTCGAATGGACCTAATTTCAATTGCTTGTTACTGGCAAACGGTTGAAGATAGAAACTTAAAACAACGTTCATATTACAGAAAAACTCACCAAGTTTTGATATCCAGATCACCACATCTCTATATGAGCCCCAGCAGTCACTGTGACGATATCAAAGCGATGAACAATTTCTTGCCAAGTACGTTGGAGTATGTCTTCTGGAATGTTCTCAATAGCCTCTATGATGCGCTCACGAAGATCACGAAGGTGCTTTTGAAGGGCGGTGGTGGTGGTTTTGTAAACTTTATCTTTGACATAGCCCCAGAGACAAGAAATCCCAGTGGTGTTTTTCTGTTAAATCGGGAGATCTCGGGGGCCACGCGATTGGTCCTCCCCTACCAATCCAGGCACAGGGGAAAGAAAATGTTGTCCAAAGTCGTTACGAACTTCATTGGACCAGTGGGGAGGAGCACCATCTTGCTGGAAAACGATGTTAGGCTGCAGTTGTTCAATTTGTGGAAAGAAGAACTGCTCCAGCATGTCAAGATATGTGGTACCACGAACAGTTTTCTCGGCGAAGAAAAACGGTCCAATGACCTTATTATGTGACAAACTGCACCAAACATTCATCTTCGGACTATCACGAACATGCTCTTGAATAGCGTGAGGATTCTCCGATCCCCAGATCCGCACATTAATGCCGGTTTACCTTGCCTGACAAATGGAAAGTGGCTTCGTCCGAGAAGAAAATCTTGGTCATGAAGTCAGGATCAGCGCCGAGACGGTCCAGCATCGTATTGGCGAATTCCACTCGTTTCGGCATGTCATTCGGCTCCAGACGTTGCACTAACTGCACTTTATATGCGTGCAGTTTGAGGCGTTTGTGGACAATCCGTTGTAATGTCGATTTTGGTATTTGAAGTTCCCGCGAAGCTCTTCTTAATGACTTCCGGGGGCTTCGCTCAAATGCGGCTTGAACATTTGCTACCATTTCATCGGATGCTCTGCGACCACCACCATGCTTCTTCAACACAGATCCTGTAGCTAATAATGTATCACGCCACTTCTTTATGCTTCTAGCAGTTGGAGCATCACGGTTAAACACACGCCGGAACTCCCTTTGAACTCTAATGATTGATTTAAACTCCGCATACCACAAAACAGCTCGCCATTTTCACAAACAATTAAATCTAAGAACGAGAAACGTATCTTTGTGCCATCTACCGACAGGATTCGAAACTTGATGAGTTTTTCTGTACTATGAACGTTGTTTTAAGTTTCTATCTTCAACCGTTTGCCAGTAACAAGCAATTGAAATTAGGTCCATTCGAGCGGTCCACCCTGTATTATCAAGGCATGATTTACCTGCTGTGAAACCTGTTTGTTCTTCTGTGCATATTAATTTACATATTATGACAGTGAACAAAATTTGAATTATAACACATGGTTTGCATTTTAGAGAACTTGCAACATTTCAAAATAATTTGTGGGAATGTTTGAGTTTGAGTAAGGGATGTGTTGGTTGCTATGGCAACACATACCCACATTCTCAAATGCTGAACTATCAGAAGTTCAAAGATCCATTAACTCCACTCTATATATATGTTTACTGGTTTTCATTAATGCTATGTGTTATTTATTTGCAGAAACATCAATCTTCAGTGTCGAAGGTGTGTTTTTGTACCCAGAAGGTCGGGCATGTGCTGTCAGAACTTGAAAAAACTCAGTAAAAGTAGGAAGACAAAGAACATGTCCTGTGACTATTTGAAGATTGGCTGTCACCGAGTATTGTGTCTGATCGATAAAGTTCACCATTCACCTTGGAAATAGCAGCTCAGGGACGATTAATACAATTTTACCACCGGGATTAAGGGTGGGGGGACTTTATGATGGGGTGGAAAAAAAAAAATCTTGTGTTTATTTTTAATGAAGCTTGCCACCGTAACTCCTGAATCGAATTTGTTTTTGCTCACATGAAACTGACTTATTATTTATTTAATAGAGAGAGAAATGTATAGAGTGCGGTGGAATAAAAAGAAGCCAAAGTAACGTGTATTTTGGAATGTTTAAAAAGTCAAAAGTGAAATGTTACATGGGTCTTAAAATCTGTAATCTGAGTTGTTAAAGAACTATAGTGCGTTACGTGGATTTTCCTTTGAGTACTAGTAGCAAATATTTTTTTATGCTACAGAAAGTCAAAGTAAGGTGAACTATGACTCATGGTGAGAAAAACTATTATTAGTTGAGGTAATAATTATTTTAACCAAAAAAAAAGTAATATAGCGGTGCATTAGGAAAAAATCAAATTTAAAGAAATCGTGGCTTTCATCGAGAGGGAAAATAAGAAATATCCTTTTTGCCATAAACTTTGCACTGCTCTGCACATTCATTCCTTCCAGAGTGCTCAATTAACTAATCAAGATTAAAGCTGCATTAGTGATCTGACTGATTTGTTAGGCATGTTGTTATGCTCACACCTTCCTCTCTAGCTCTCTTTAATATTTTGTTGTTTATACACAACAGTATATTTGCTAATTAAGTTGATTTTATTTTATTTGCTATATATATAACACTGGTCTATAAATAAAAAACTTTTTTTCTTTCACAAGAATAAACTGAATCTAAATGTACTATGCTATTTTTTTTTTGCATGGTCCATGGAGTAGTTGAAAATAAGTAGTGTTTTTGCTAATTACATGTACAGCCCAGGGACACCACATCATCTATGTTCAATAGCTCACTAAACCCTCAAGAAAAATAATTCAACTGATTAAAAATAGTGAATAGTTATAATAACGAACAGTTTTCTTGTATTTTTAACAATTTTTTAAATACCCAAATGTATTTATAACTGATGAGATTTCACGCAAGTAAAGTGCATATGAGGGTTCTTGAAGAAGTGTGACAGTAAAGGGAAAGACGGCTGTTTTTGTGTCTCTTATTCCTTGGAAGAACCAGTACAAAAACACAAACTTAGGTAGAAATTAATGAATCAATCTAAATGTCCCATGTAGAGTGTTGAGAGAAATTAGTTAGGTTATTACAATGATTTATTTAACTTTCACAGGAAAAAAACACTATGAGGTTTAATTTAAGAATCAAATTAATGTTTTTATTACCTCACCTCATATCCTTTTTCTTCTAGACTACAGTTTCGGAGCTCATTTCCATCATCAGTAGCCTCTGGCCAACCAGTGTTATGTCGTTTCTTGGCGGTTTTTTTCTTCCTTCTATCAGTGGACCGATGAACCTCTGGATCACGTCAAAATTTGTGGGAGTTTCGAAATTCATGAGTTTATTTATTTTTTGCTTTTTTGGATGTGGATTTTTTCCCAGACCGTGAGTTCTTGCTGTTTATCTCTGTGTTTGATTAGGCTAGCTTTTGTATCGATTAAATGTTTTTGTGCCCAGGCTTCGTCTGAAGAACATTTAATCAATATAAAAGCTAGCCTAATCAAACACACAGATAAACAGAAAGAACTCACGGTCTAGGAAAAAATTCACATCCAAAAAAACAAAAAAGATAAACTCATGAATTTCGAAACTCCTGCAAATTTTGACCTGATCCAGAGGTTCATCGGTCCACCGATAGAAGTAAGAAGAAAACCGCCAAGAAACGACATAACACCGGTCGCCCAGAGGCTACTGATGGTGGAGAAAAGCTCCGAAACTGCAGTCTGGAAGAAAAAGGACATGAGGTGAGATAATAAAAACATTGATTTAATTCTTTTATTACAATGATATTTGTATTCGAGACTTTCATCATCATAAACAGGTTTATATTGTATTAATTGATAATTAATAAATAGAGTTAGATTTTATGACTCACCTCATAATTGTAGATTTCTTGAAGGCAATTAAATATGTGTAGGAAATAACACTATGAGGTTTATTTTAATTATATTTAAGTTGTACATTTTGACTCACCTCATATTTCTTTATTTTTATGCAGACTATTTTTGTCACTTCTGTGCGACATTCTCAATGCATTACAACTGTAATGTTACAAGTTATAATGCATTGGCAATGTTGCACCAAAGCAATGAAACTAGTCTGCTTAAATATCATGAAATATGAGGTGAGTCAAAAATATACGACTCAAATATAATTCTTGAAGACTAGTTTTGATACATCTGCCTGTCATTTTCAATTCCATCTAACTGTTGAATTGATGGTTGGCGATCTTGTAGGTTGCTTCCTGCTCCCTCTGTTGGCTGATTGATGAACTTCCAATATTCCAGCGTTATAAGACTTTACATTCTATTCCTGTAGAGTGGTTGATAAAGTTATAAAATTTGTTGCAGATCCGCATATTTCCATTATATTTGTAAAGTTTTATTTTTAAGGGCGGGGTTTAATAATAAGAATCTTATCTTTAGGATTTGCTGGATTTGCTTTTTTTCATCTATTCAATTTACAATGATTTTTACATTTTTTCTAACAATTATTTCCGTATATTTTTCTGTGATTTTTAACTACATAAGTAGCATGAAGACATGGCAGCCATATTGATTTTAACAAATATTCTAAGCAAAAACAAAATCGTGTTCCAGTACATCCAACAAAGAGTATATTGTACTAATTAACTGTACACATACACTTCAGAATTTCAGAACTTACTATTTATTTCTGGGCGTTGCATTCTTTCACAGGTTAGAGTGCTTAAATTGTGTTAGGTTAGCTTTTAGGTTGGTCTTTCACAGGTTAGAGTACTTAAATTGCGTTAGATTAGCTTTTAGGATTGTTAAATATCATGTATCTGTTTGGCTGCATCCCGTGATATCATAGTGTAAACTACTTTGCATTTGTTGGCGCATGCACATGGTGTTTGATTGGAACTTAGAAAAATTCTTCACATCACATGTTGTAAAGAATCCCCAAATCTTTTATCTCAGGAATTTCAAAATTCATATTACATTGTATTATAACATCTTCCTTTAACCAATGTTCTGCATTATTATCCTTTTTTTCCAAATATCTCTATCTTTTCATTTCGAATCTTGCATTCCTTTCGCATTCATAGCTTTCTTTATGTCCTGCAACTAAGTGGTTTTTTGGTCTACCTCTGCATCTCCTTCCATTGGAATCCAATCAAAAATTCTTCTTGGTAACCTTTCATAATACATTCGTTTTACATCCATACCATTGCAATTGTCTGTATTTTACAAAATCTATAATTGAATTTTCTTTATTCATATATTACCTAATCACTTTATTTCTTATTCTGTTTGGCTGAACATTAGAAGAAATCCATTTCTAGTGCTAATAATTTTGACTGCAAATTTTAGTTTAGTTTTCCAGGTTTCCATTCCATATGTAGCCAGACTCTGGACTACAGACTAATTACCTTTGTCACTGTCTCTGTCCTACAATATCAATATTTTATTTTTTTATAACACAGAAAAAAAATTGATGTCCTTTGTAGCTAAATAACTCATTTTTGACAATTTTGGAGATATATCTCTTTACATATCTACTCAAGATGATATTTTTCTTTACACATCCACCACAGATTATTTTAGTTTATGCAACCTATTAAATTAATTTGAAGCTAGTGAACTCCCAGTTAGTTTAGCTAAGTTCATCTTTCATGAAGTGATTTAAAACATGTACAGATTTGGCAGCACCCTCAGAGGACAAATTACAATATTCAGTATATAATTTTAACAAAATAACCACCAAATATGAGTATACATGAAAATCAATACAGAGAAAACAAAAGTAATGACTTTTCAAGGAAAATACCCTGTACGTAGCAAAATTTGTACAGGTTCAAAAATACTGGAAGGAGTAAATTCATTTACCTATCTTGGATCAGAGTACGGTTATACAAAACCTTAGCCTGATCTGCACTTTGCTAGTACAGTGAGGCATGGACTTTGAGAAAAGGAGAAGAGAGCAGGATATCTTCTAGTGAAATGAGATTCATGAGGTATACAGCAGTATATACCAAATTGGATTACAAACGCAATGAGGATGTCTTGAAGGAACTATGTTTAGAACCAGTCATTAAATACATATAAATACCAGAACAACTGGTTGAATCATTTGCTATGAATGAGTTCAGATAGAGTTCCAGAAACCATGCGTTGTTATTGTCCAACAGGGAATAGACATGTGCTGTCCAAGGAAAATGCTGGATACAAAATCCATCAGTGAGATCGTAACAGGCCTATAGGTCTAAGACTTGGTTGGATGAAGAAGAAGACAGATTTGGCATGTAGTGAATATTTTCCATAATAAAGTAAATGAGAAAGCTGCATTAGAATGTAACCCTCAGAGATAGATAAGAAGAGGAACCTTACGGGACAAATTTGCAAGGATAAAAATAACTTATAAGTAAAGATGATAGCACAGAATAGGATGAATTGGAGACACTTTATGTATATCTCCTATACTCCTACTAGGTCATTAAGGAGAATATGATGATGATGATGATGATGATGGTGATTATGCATGTTTTCCTGTATTTCCTTCCATTCAAATGAACTGCCAAGCTTAACATCCTCATCTGACAGACAAATTTCTTTTAACTGTTCCACATGCCTTCTCCACATATGGAAAGGTTTTGAATTTAATCCAGGCATCTCACATTCTGTTGATTAAAAATTATATATCACCATCTCTCCTAACCCTGAAATTTTACCAATTGTTTTTTAAATATTTATATAATTTATTATTGGCTTTGGTGATCAGGAGTTATATTCCTTGTCTTTGGTGCTAAGAGCCATGGGTTCAAACCTGACCAAACTCAATGAATTTTTAAGATGGAAAAATTTGAGGGACAAGTCCTCCACAGGAGGAAGTAAGGGTTGTGGCTCCCAGGTCTGAAGATTTTCAAGCTCCTAAAAGAATATAAGCCTAAATTAGTGCCTCTGAGCAAAATTTAATCAGCCTTTCACAGTACAAATATCTTCTCTTCATAGTAAATAAAAAAAATAAGCAATTATATTTAAAATACTTATCCAATTAAAATATTTATAAAATTAATTATTATGAAACTAATTATTTAATTAATTTTTATTAAATCATCCAGTTCGGACAAAGATAATATTAGAAAATAAACCAATAGAACAGGTAGTAAGATATAACTTCCTGGGTTGCGAAATATCATACACAGCAGAAACAGATATAAATAACAAACTAAATAAGTTTAATTATATAACAGGAACACTAAAAAGAACTTTGAAAAATAAAGCCAGGAAAGACTCTATAATAAAATTATACAAGACAATGGCAGTTCCTGTTATTACTTATGGATCCAAAACGTGGACAGTGACAACACAACAAGCTGCTGAAATGAAATTCCTCAGACCAATAGCAAGATATCAAAGAACTTACAAAATACACAACACAGAGATAAGACAACAACTGAAAGTAGAGGAATTAAACAAAACAGTAGTGAAATACAGGATAAACTGGAAAGAACACTTAGCAAGGATGACTGAGAATAGAATACCAAAAGCAGCATACAACTATTCACTACGAGGAAGAAGAAGTTTGGGAAGACCAAAGAAAAGATGGAAACAGCAGCAGTTTGGAGCTAGAACAGGCTAGTAAATAAGCCTAAACTGTGACAAAGAAGAAGAAGAAAATCTTTCCATTAAGCGCAGTGAGAATTTTTTCTAAGTCCCAGGCAGACACCACGTGCATGGGCTAACAAACGCAAAGCGGTTTACTCTATGTAATATTGCGATGCAGCCAACATTATACATGCTATTTAACAAACCTAAAAGTTAACTAATGCAATTTAAGTACTCTAACCTGTGAAACCTAAAAGCTAATCTAACGCAATTTAAGCACTCTAACCTGTGAAAGAATGCAATGCCCAAAAATAAATAGTAAATTCTCAAATTCTGAAGTACATACCCTATGTTGGCTGCACTGCTGTTGTATAGAATATTCTTTAAAATCAATGTGGCTGCCACGTTTTCATGTTACATAATTATATAGCTAAATATCATAGAAAAATATGTTCAAATAGTCGTCAGAAAAAATGTAAAATTTGTTGTAAATGGTGGGAAATAATTTGAAAATAAAACCCTGTTGGTGCATGTGCGTGGTGTCTGCCTCGGACTTAGAAAAATTTCTCACTGTGCTTATTGGAAACATCAGCCGAAGAAGATTAAATCAAGTTATATTGAATTGCACAATAAAATGTTCAATGTAAGTGAAAACCTAACTTCTAGAACAACTTGATTAATCTAACATCCCTTATGGAACAACTAGATCTTCCATCTACACCTCATCTACCCCATCTACTAAATATTTGAGGTGACAAGCTAATCACTTGTCACTCGATGACATCTATAGGGAACTAAGCATAACTAAATTAGATTACTTACTTACTTACTCACTGCCACTATCAAATCCATATGTTCATGGCCATGTGGACATAAGCTCTCCATACATCCCTATCCTGAGCTAATCCTATCCAATTGGCATGGGTTCCCTGAAGTAGTCCCCGCCCAGAGAACCGAATGGGGACTATTTGACCTCCAGAAAATTTTACCCAGTTGAACCCATGTCTGCATCTCTTGATGGTTGTATTTTTACGGTGAAAGATTGTCACTCTTTCGACCAAGGTACTTTTTTCGTCTGGCTTATCACCTTCATTGAGTAAATACCAGAAAGGAATATTCTTGCCTTACATGGGGATGTATGGGTATTATCCGTAAATTAATAAAAAAATCTCATATTTTGGAAATTCATCACAATTTTGAGGAACATGAAAAAAAAAATTGAATGTTTTATATTATTTATTTTGAAAAAATCACATCAAGTGTGCTGAAATCCCAATGAATGAGCTATTGAACGTTTTTTTTAGGAAAAATCACTTTGAGATTTAATTTAAGATTTAAATTAAAATTCTTTATTTTGACTCACCTCATATTTCTTGATTTTCATGCAGACCGGTTTCGTCACTGTCTGTGTGACATTCTCGATGAAGCATCGAGAATTCACACAGATAGCGACAAACCCGTCTGCATAAAAATCAAGAAATATGAGGTGAGTGAAAATAAACAATTCAAATATAATTAAAATTTTTTGTTTCGACTGATGTTATGTATGTCATTCGAGAGATTCTTAAATTTTGCAAATATTACTGAAGATGAAACACGTAGGTTTTGAAACCGGTTTAATTAGAAGACTGGATATGAGGTGAGGTATAGAGAATTCTAATTTAAATCTTGAATGAGCTATTGCCATTTAAATTTGTTATATTTCTGGCATCTGCTAGATTTATTGTGCATTTTGCACAAAATAGTTGGTGAAATGAAAATATTAAAACATGTTAAAATTTATGCAAAATGTTAGTTTACTTTTAACATCTGTTGATGAAATCACTCCTGATAGATAGAAAGTAATAACACTGAGCAACAAAAAATAAACTTTTTTTTGTCTCAGAAAGAAAAATATGTGATTCTGATAGTATTTTTTCTCCTGAATTCAAATATGATATCAATTTTTCTCTATCATGCAAGGTTTCCGAGAGACAGGTTTATATAATTTCAAACACTTTAATATTTTCTACATTCGTAACTACACAATACTTGAACATTCAGATTCACCTAGAAAGTAAGAAATAGTAATTTTCTGCTATATTTCATCTGTGGAGCATCCCTCTTGATGGTCCAACAATAATCGGCCAGCATATTAGGATTCCATTTGCCTTTATATCTCTTTTCCATAGCTGAAATCTCCTGATAAAAGTGTTCCCCCTTTTATTTTACAATGGACAAATGGACGAAAAAAGTTAATTAAAAAAATAATTATTTAAATCCATTAATTGAAATTGAAATAAAAAACTGTGGGTGATGGAGAAATTCCGAATACATATTTGAAAATACGATAAAAAACTGCATTAAGTACAACTATTGATACTCATGAGACAAAAATCATGTTGACCAGTGTAATTGCATAATAAACAATAAAATTCCCAATATTAATATATGAATAATAATTGGATATTTGAAGTTGGATAAAAACTGCCCAGAATTACTATTTAGTATTCTTGTGAAAGAAATTGTGTTAAACATTGTAAACATTTAGATCAGTATGGTCCAACAAAAAGATAGATCTGGTCTTAAAAACAATATTGTACTCTGGAACTGCTTTTATGTACATACAACAGATCTCATGGGGGATAAGTAAGTACAATTTCCAAAACACAAGTATCTTCTTGAAATTTATTATGTTAAATTTCCTTTAAACATTTATATTAGTCATATAATTTAAGGGGATATGGAATGACTTACTTGTTTAATGTTAAAATACTGATTATAAAATGCATGTTCTCGACCAGCCTCATGGGCAGAGCTTCTGATTATAGTTCATGAGGTCCCATGTTCAATTCCTGCTCAGACCACAGTAATTTTCCCCAAAGGGATTTATTTCTATGGTCCCCATGGTTTTGAATTTAGGTTATGTTTAGATTCAAGGACTCGCCTAGTGTTTTGTTATCATTTGTCATGCGTCGTATTAAGTGGGTAACATAACTCTCCCTTCCAGGTGCCCCAGCATAAAAAGTGCTACAGATCTGCTGATTCCATGAGAGAATGCCAAAAATGTTATGTCATTGGACAAAAAAATAGTGTCATGTTCTCTCATTATATACTAAATGGATTTGCTTTGTATTTTGATGTGATATTTAATAAATTCTTGTACATAATTTATTACAAGAATATGTTTTGGAAGTGATTATTTATTATTTTTTGGATATAATATAAAAATAGAGAGAAAATTTATGTTAATATTTAGAAAAGAAAATCATAATTAATGGGATGTGACATTGTGAGGGAATAAAATATATTATTTGAAGTCTTCCTCTGTTGAGAGTTTTCTGGAAGACAAATAGCATAAGACAAACAATTTTTGTCATACAAAGAAATTTAGAGGTTTAAATCAATTGTAAAGGAAACAAGCTATTTGTAGATAATGATTTCTTAATAAATCAAAAGGGTTTAATTAATACCATTATTATAAAGATGATTCTTTAAGATGGCATGTGAATATCATATAGAATTTGAAATGTACGCCTCACCTAAGACAAGAAAATCAATTTACTTAATTGAATTAGACAATTTTACATCTCACTTCATAAGATATCCTATATGTAATTCTCACCAAGACTAGTTTCAGAGGCATCCCCTCCTTCGTCAGCTAAACTCCAACTGAACACCAACATTTCAACTGCTATCTAGTGCTAATTGGATGAACTTCGAGATCAAATCTTGTTTGCCAGATTCAAAATTCATGGACTATATTTGTTCTTCAGACTGCATATCTTTTCCCAAAAAGAATCACTTAATTAAAAAATAAATTAAACTATCAAAATATTTAGAGAAATCTATGGAACTAACAGTTTGGGGGAAAAAAAAAACATTTAGAAGAACAAATAGGTCCATGAATTTTGAAGCTCCCGACAAGCAAGATTTGATCTCAAAGTTCATCCAACCTGCACCAGGTGGCAGTTGGAATTTGGTGTTGGTGGTGCATTTTCAATAGAGTTTATATGACGATGGATGGAATATGTCTGAAACTAGTTCAGATGAATACCATATATACTTTTTTATAAGGTTTGGTGTAAAAATGTCTAATTCAATTATGTAAATTCATAATTTATCTCATAATGTTACATCCCATAGTATTTAATTAAATGATAAAGTCAATTTTTGAAGTGTGCTTCCAATTAAATTTAAAAAAATAATATCTAGGCTTTCATAATAAAACTAGACACAAAAAAATCTATGTCAAATTACCATCACAGGTTAAAATATATGGGAATGTTTTTAGAAATGATATATTAAAAAAATACAACAAAAATGTATGGTGCTAGGGAATTGAAAATAAAAAACTTCTGTTAGTTAATCCAGATCATTCAATATATAAGATGATAATTATTTCTTCTCAATTTTGTAAGTTTTTATTTCATACAATTTTATGAAAATGCTGGAAAATGGAACTTTACAATACCATTTACTGTAATAGTCATAAAAAGTGTTTCAACTTTTGCCAAAATATGAATAAGCCATGGCAAACTTAATTAATAATTTTATAAATAAACAAGCAAGGTTAATCAGTGGATATTTTATGGTCATAATAAATAATTATCAAAATACTCATTTCATTAAAAGCTATTTAATAATAAATGATTTTATGTTGCATAAATAATTGTAATACAATTTCCATTTCATTTTGTCAATTGACAATTGAATAAAACAATTTTTATTTGTTTTATTGTTACAAGTAGTAATGCATATGGCTGACTACACATTCATAAGAGTAAGTTTATAAAATTATTAATTTTGTTGGCATATATTCCGGATATATTACTTTTGTTTATAGTCCTAATAATGTTAACATTCCATACAAGCAAAATTATTGTGAACATATTCAGAAGTTTCATTTTGTATCAGTTGTCAAATTGGTTATGAGTTTTTGAATAGGTTATGTCAGTACATGTTAATATTTATTTATTAAAATAATTAAATTTGACATAATATGAAATAAAAATATGTACATTGCAAGAAATGAAAATGTTTTACAAATTAGTTTCTCGTTTGTAAAATGTTATTTTCAAACCTTGTAATGTAAATAATTACTAATATAGAATTTATGTTTGTTATCTTATTGTCTAAATATACAAAAGTTAAAACATTTTCAAAAGCTCTCAATCATTCATGCAAAAGAACTAAAAGAACAGTTAAAATGTGCATTATTCATATTATCCAAATTATGTTTCAAAAAGAGAGAAAATGAACATTCCCATACTCTATTCAAAATAAGATATATGCTTGAAATAAACATTCACCTTAATAAACCACTTATCGCCGGTAGGAAAGGAAGAAAGAATACATAACATTTAATATATCTTTCACATAAATAAGTTGTTAATTATAAAGGAAGCAAATGACATAACCTCTTTTATATAACAAAAATATGAAAAGAATTAAAGTCTGTTAGAGGAACAGTAACTAATATTGCACATACTATTACACATTTCGTATGTAAGCAAATGAGTATTTAAATCAATATTAGATTCAAGGGATCAGAATTAATTTGGTCTTATTGTAGTTTAAATGCCTGCCATAGCATAGTGGTTAAGGCAAGTGCGCTACAAATCGGAAGGTCCTTCTGGTGGCATCATGGTCCTGAGGTTGACTCAGCCTCTAACGGAAATGAATACCAGAAGCTTGTTCTGGGGTAAAGGTGGCCGTCATGCAGGACTGACATCAGGTGCCGATTGTCTAGAAAACATGGGAGCCTTAACCTCCTACTTCCCCAAGGGTCTCCTATGGCCTGTAGTGGGATCACTTTACCTTTACCTGTAGTTTAAATATTTTGTATTTAAATTATATACAATCCTGTTATCTTGATGTACGGGGTGAATCATAAATATGGCTATACGTTTGATCGCGTTGTGTGATGAAAATATTACCATTACAGGAAATATGAAATTACCGTTGGAAAGGTAATTATTCAAATTACAACAAGGGAATAAAACAAAACAGTGTAGAACTTACATCATTAGTCAAAACGGTGTTGAATATGCAACAGCAAATTACAATTGCTGCATGGGCAATAACGTATGCTAATGATCGTGAGGCCGCAAGATGGGCAAGACATGAGTTTAACGTAGCATTGCAGTCGTCGACTGTGGGGAAGTGGAGAAAACGACTGCTGGAAACGGTAAGGATGCAGAAAATCAAACCTCCTGGAAGGCCTCGCATTAGCAAGGATGCAGAAACAGCGAAGAGAATTGTGGAGGCGTTCGACGCTAGCCCACAAAAATTAACCCGCCAAGCTGCATGTGAGCAGTGATTTGTTTCGTTTTGTTCTATCGTTGTAGTTTGAAGGATTCCCTTTCCAATGATATCATATTTCCTTTAATAATAATATTTTTGTCACAAAATGTGATCAAACGTATAGCCATATTTCTGGATCACTCTGTATTAATTTAAATTTTAACATTTGTAATGATGAACATTTATTATTTTGAAAAGAAAAATTAACGCCTGAATTGGGATTTAAACCTGAAACCTGTAGTGTAGTGGTTAAGCACACTAGCATACAGAGCTAGAGGTTTCAGGTTCAAATACCGATTCAGGCATTAATTTTTCTTTTCAAAATAACAAAAGCCTATTATCCCTTATTAATATTTATTTTTCTTTTTAATTTATTTTCCTGCGTGGTGTGACAGGCTTAGAAGGCCCTTGGCCTACCAGCATGCCAATGGCTTCACATCCATGTGTTAATCACAGAGGGAATGATCATCTAGCCAGTATAGGGATAACATGTAATTAGCATATTGGGTCCCTCACCCATTGTAGCTGGTTTTCTCAACCCGATTATCCTTTATTACAAGGATAATTACTACCCGGACACCATCTCCATCCCAGGTTTACTTACTAGAGATATCCATCCATAGTAATTCTGCCCGAAGGCAGGTCCTTCACTGCAATCATAGCATTTTCATGCTATGCTTGCAGCTTTACTAGGGAATTGTGTAGGTGTGGTAGCTTCCCGTTGCTTTCCACACCGGTGAAGGATGATGATGATAATGATAATGGTAAGGATGATAATGATAAGGATGATGGCCATATGATTTCGGGGACCGTTTGGGCCTTAAAGTTTTCCTGACATTTGTCTTACAGGTGAGGAAAAACCCCGATAAAAACCTCATCCAGAAAAAGTGCCCCGACCGGGGGTTGAACCCGGGCCTGCTGCGTGACAAGGCAGCACGCTACCTCGAGACCACAGCGGTGGACTACTCGAGATATAATACCTTAAAAAATAATCACTCCTGATGCAAATAGGAAGTAGCAAAGATCTCATACAACAAAGTGTAACAACCATGCTGAAGGTCTCTACCTCCATCTTGAGAAATTATCCATAAGATCAGTCTCCAAATTATGTTTTTTTTTATTTTTCCCTTCAATCAGGATTACTCTCTATTATCAAATAGGCCTATACTTTGTCACTTTTGGCAGACTCTATTTTAGTAAGTTTATTAAATAAATTGATTATTATTGATGTAATAAATTTTAATTCATTTTCATAGTTTTGTTGTTTATTATTATAAAGAATATTGGGGCACAGCATAGCATAGTTGGTTAAGGCGATACACTACAAGTTGGAAGGACGATGGTTCAAGTCCCAGTTGGATCTGGGTTTTACATTCACCTAAATCCCTGTAATGGAAATAAGTACTAGATATGTGTTCTGGGGATAAATGTGGCATCGCCAGAGCTGACATCTTGTGCCAATTGTCTAAAAAGGAGGGAATCTTAACTTCCTATTACCCTGAGGGCATCCCAAGGTCTCTATCTTTTATTATAAAAGATAGGCTAAGGGTATACTATTTGTTTCCTTTATAAATAATAAATTGTGTTTATTATATGTAGGAAAAATAACACTATGAGGTTTCTTTTAATTGTTAATGAGTTGGTTATTTTGACTCCCCTCATATTTCTTGATTTTTCTGCAGACCAGATTTCATCGCTTTTGCACGACTCGATGCATTCCAACTGTTGTTTTGCGGTTGTCCATCCTGTAAGTTGATTTCTGCTCCCTCTGCTGACTGACCGATGAACTTCCAAATCAAATTTTGTTCTCTTTCTCTGGGAATTCCAAATTCATGGGTTCCTTTTTATTCTTGCAGATGTAAATTTTCTCCCAAATTGTGAGTTCCTTAGATTTTTCTAGCGGTTTTAGTAATTTGACCTTAGTTTCAATGTGCAGCTATTGCAGATTTTTCTATTTCTCCATTTTTAACATTTCTGAGGTGTTCTTTCAATCTTGTATTTAAGTTCTTTGTTTATGAGGTGAGTCAAAATAACCAACTCATAAAAAATTGTATATTGCAAAAGATAATTGAATGTTATGAGCTCTTTTTTTTTTCCTTCCTACCAAATGAGCACCGTTCTTCGGTCAGTATTTACATCAAGAGCGAGTTTGTTTTGGGTTGGCAATAAAATAAATCAAAGTTACAAAACCATGAATAAAAAAAATCTTGGTGTTAACCCATTGGCTTACACAGATGGCTCCCAGCCGGTTGATCAAGTGAAGCTCATTCTTACACAGACGGCTGTGAGCCAGACTGAGCAGCTGTAGCTTCTTCTTAGTGTTTCTTTAGTTTTGTCAATAGATGGCATGACATGTTATATACTGTTGGAAAGCTGAGAGAACAATCTATTCAATGATGTACAACATACTCGATTTCTCTCGACAGATCGCGAGTTATAAGCCATTGTTTTTCGGTTATGCTAATTTTCTTAAAATTAAATGGTAAATATGGGTGCAACTATGGAGGAAAATATTAATAAGACAATGGGTTAAATTACATCATAGCTTTGATAAATGGCCAATAAATATTTAATTCTGCTATGATAAATAAATTATGAGAGAACATGCACTTTACAAGCAGTATTTTAACACTAATCATATAAATATTCTGTATCCCCTTAAAGTACTTTGTATTTTTTTTTAATTTAAAAGACAGAATATTTTTTTATAATGTAGGTAAATGTGGTTTAAATTATCTGGTCACTAGGCAAGTTTATGGACCGTAACTGTTTTATTTATGTTTGTAATAATATGGGATCTTGAACAATGGAGAATATTGATATTGAATACTGATGTGATGTCACCTAAGAATATTGAATATTTCCTCAGTCAGTTTACTGTCTTGGTACTTTTGATTAAACTTTATTATGCAGGATATTATGGCACAACCTATTCCATAATGATCCTTTGTTTCTTTGTGGCTGTGACATTACAGAGAGTCAATGTTTGAAAATTTGTTACCTGATGTTGCATTGATTTTGTTACCTAACTACTAGGGTCACTAGATAACGTTGCAATCAATAGTATACATCATAAGAGTTCTTATAATTCTTATCAGTAATGTTTCTAAGATGATGCAGGTTTCTACATGACATTCGAAACACCAAATCTGATTAAGAATACTGAAACTGAAGTCGAGGGACTATGTCATGTTAACCACATGATTTCCTTGTATTGTCATGTGCTTGAGTATTAAAATGGGCCAAGTCCATTATGTTACATTTTGAGAAAACTGTATTTTCTTCTACTCCTGACGCGACAGACCTAGAGGGCACTTAGCCTACCAACCGGCTGCTGGCCTCACATCCACATGTGTCAATCACAGATGTAGATGATCACATCTATACCTACTGTGAATATGTGATGGGCTCAAACAACAAATCCTAATAAGCCAATCGCCAGTATAGCAAAGATTATACCTAAATTACCGAAGGCCTCCTTTTTCCCTCTTTCATGACAAATAATATGAAAAATTATTCCAAATCCAGGGAGAATTAAAATATAAACTTCTGGATCATCCAGCCAGTGTAGGAGTGACATGTGGTCAGCATGTCGAGTCCCCTAGCTGTTATAGCTGGTTTTCTCAACCTGGAGCCGCTACTTATTGTAGCTACCCAAATGCCTCATGATGCTGGGTGGGCACCGGTCCCATACTGGCCAAAATTCCATGAGAAAATCTCTTCCCCCATGGAGACTCGAACCAGCGCAAGTCCCGTAACTCTGTGCCAAAGCTTCCTGCCTTAACCACTCGACTATGGCGCGGGACGTATTTTCTTCTACATACTGGTTTAAAGTTTTAAGAATTGTAAAACAGTACCTGATATGTCAGTCGTCCTCAATAGTTTGCAGTATTAACTATTGAAAACGACCGAGATATCAGGTACTGTTTTACAATTCTTAAAACTTTAACACAGTGACCTCAACGGAGTTTTGTAATGTATTTTAACAATCTTGATACTGGTTTAAATCATCTTTATATATAAAAATGAATGTTTGTGATTCTGTCCTTTATGGACTCAAAAACTATTTGACCAATTTGGATAGGGTTTTTACCATCATTTAGAGAATTTTTTTGAGACAATTAATATATTACCATACGTACTATAGGGCTAGAGCTGAAAAAAAAAAGTGTATTGGTGCACTAAAAAAATTAGGTTTTTGGACGCTTAAATGGCTTACACTACCTAAATCATAACAAATATACAAAACTAATGTAAATAGAATTGAATATCTCAAAAAATTCTACAAAAAAGTCTGTGACAGCATATGTCTATCTTTTACGGATAACACACAATAAACATTTTTTTGTCTTTCAGCTTATTGATACCAAGAAGATTGGGATAAGTAGATTCCCAGGAAATGCTGGGGAATCAGCATTGGGTATCTAAAAATAATTATGATATAAATTTATAATTTTTTTTCTTTTTACTTATTCAACTAAACATAAAAATACATTTAATTTATGTAGGCACAGCAGCATATGCCAGGTATTATTACCCATTTAAGGAGTAAGTGCAATTGTTGACGGAGGGTGCTGCAAGTCATGTTTATGCAGGAATAGAACATATGACATCTAGGAAGTACAGAGGGGAATGGGACGCTGACAGTGCAGGTCTAGTAGAAAGTTTGTTAGTGGTGCACATTGCAATATATAAATTATCTTTCTGTCTTGTGAATTAATCACTTTTCTTGGAGACGTTTAGTGTCTCCATACTTATATAATACAAACGTAGGTCTATAATACAAATTGCTGTTTCGGCACGAAATCACAGTTCAAGAGTGAACAATGAGATTGCAAGTGCTATTAAAAGGCAACTGTGATTCTTTGCCCACTGTACACTGCCTTATATTACGTCACGTGTAGCAACAAACAGAGATTCGTGATGTGTCTGCCTGCAGAGATATTTTGAATGACTAATAGTATATTATAAATGGTATATATAGAACAAATATTTTATTTGTTTTAAAACACTTGGTAACGCTATGAAATTATTATTATTATTATTATTATTAATAATATAAAAATACTCTTGACCTATCAGTAGATGCACTCACATGTAAAAGCACCATAGGTGGACATGGCCAATTTTAATACTCAAGGGCTCAGTTGGTCTTGCATCCTCAAACCTGTCATACCTCATATTTATTTCTTTTTCACTCTCCTTATCACTAGCAAAATTTTGTTATTTATACCGTAAGTGTAGGCCCACAATGTAGTTTTTTTTAAATATTTGACAAATATATTTATTGAATTCAAATTTGAGATAAGTCTTATACAAAAGATTTTATACTGAGCACAAAAAATGCATAATCCATAATAAACCATATATATATTTCCAGTCCTTCAAAGTTTCTCTAATCCCTTGGATCCACGTGAGATTTGATCATCCTTTCCTTCTCGTACCTGATGGTGTCCATTCCATAATAAACCATATACATATGCAAATCTAAATGCTATTATTAAAACAAAAGTATCATGATTTGTGATATTCAGATTAATTGGTCAGAATTCATGAGGTTTTGGCATCATTTAAATATTTTGCATTCAAGTTAGTTTGTTTCCTGAGATATAAGTATTTTTATTATTTGAGCCATTATTGCAGTTAATTACTTTTTTAATAAAATTTAATTATAGAAAATTAATAATTATCTTAGATTTATAGATTTTTTTCTTCTTCTGCCTATTGAATATCTGAGTATCCTGACTTGTTCTGAGACTACGGTTTTTGTATTTGCTATCTCCTCCTCTTGTATATGGATGGCCTATATCCTGTCTTCCAATTGTAAAAAGCTGCTGAGATAGATGATCAGTGAGCATACTTTTTATATGTTCATATACTTCCCCTTGACATTTTTCTATTTATAGTACTAATTTTTTTCTTTAAATTTTTTGTATTTGCATTTCTTGGGTGACATCTTTCATTTGTATTAATGTAAGTAGTTGAAGTAAAATAACATTATTCTCCTTTACTGGAAATATATTTCAAGAATTCAGGCTTCCATAATTATTTTTTAATTGTTTATTTACAATAATTATTATTTCAAATGTGTATTTATTGATGGGAAGGTACGAATTAAGTATAAAATCAAGGAAAATATTAAATAAAATAATAACTCAGAATTATTGAAATATCGGATCTAAAAATATAAATCTACCAGAAATAAGAAAATGTTTCTCATATGATCGCTATTATTTGTAAATACCAGGTAATTATTCTTGATTGAAATAAGTTTGAAATTAATCATGAGTTTACTGTAGGATGGAGCATGTGAAATTGTGATTAAACTCTTTTGTACCAGTATGTTATTTCAGTTCAACCTCAGAAATGTGGTAACACTAGAATTTCTATGTTTTTTTTTATTTCAAATCTGTAATAACTTCTAATAAAATTGAATAATTTAAAAAAAATACCATAATTATTTTCCATTACAATTTCCACATTTTTGTTCTTTTTAATTCTTAGAATTGAATAATACTTAGCAAAAATGCATTTGTAATTTTCTGTAAAATATATATATGTATTAGATAAAAATGATCCGTTTGAACATATTGAAAATTGTTTAAATCCTGTCAGCAGCCAGTTTGGTTATTGTATCAGTGTTAGGATTTAAAAAAATCATAATTTCAATCTACTAATTTTTTTTTTATTCAATGCCCCAGGTTGTCATTATACATTTCTGGTGTTCTCTCCTGGCTTGGCTTAATTGTAACCCACTTCTAGAAGGCGGAGTTATGTTACCCCGATGATATGATGGATGATAAATGATAATGAAGCGCCAGGAGAGTTCTTAACCTAAACTTAATCTAAATTCCAGACCATGGGCAACCACAGGAATTATTCCCTTTAAGGAGAAATTGCTATGGTTTGACTGGGAATCGAACCCAGGACCTCATGAACAGTAGTCAGAAATGTTGACCACTAGCCCATGAGGCTGGTCATGTACTAACTTATTGTTATAAGTGGGCTTTGAATGTTTGTTAGATTTTCATATTTTTTTGCATGTAATTTGATTCTATAAGTTTGAAGCAATTTAAGTATTATGCTGAAGCAGTGCTTCACTAATTTCATCTAAATACTCACCACTGTAACTATATTAATTTTAAATTTTCTTCAAATTAACACATTCAGTACCAGGCACTGAGCAGGGCATTTAAACCCACAGGCCAGCCATTTAAATACCCCAGCTACCTTTTCATGGCACTTCAGAAAATGGACCATTATTCACAAACTATTAGTCCTAGAAAATTCAAATTTTGTACATACCTAAAGGAGATATCCTAGTAGGATTTGATGGTGAAATAACTTGGGTGATTGACATCACATGGTATCGGCGTATCAATTTCAGGAAGTGGAAGTTCATCTCCACTTTCACTTTGTGAATCTTCTAATTCAGGAATCAGTTCATCACCTGAATCATCATTATACAAAATATTCACTAATTCTTCTTCAGTGAGATATTTTTCTTTCGCCATGGTTTCACTCACGCACAAACAACAGCGCGATAACGAGAAACATATACGACTGCATTGGAGCCTGGAGTCAAGTTTGGGTGAACGAATTCCATGTGTTGTTTGTTTTAAAAATAAAAGGGGATTCACCAAGGTTAAACGTGTCAAACAGGAATAGAAAATGTACATTTAAATGCCATCTATGATCTCCAAGAAATACCAAGCCAACACAATATTTAGGCGCCGAATATAAACACGCACCCGCTCTAAAACGAGTTAACTGACCGACGGCCACATACACGATAGTCTCTTTAAACGCCTTAACTGGTTTACGGTACTGAATGTGCTACAACATAAATATTAAAAAATCTAAACATTTTGTTGTAATTCAAAGTTTTGCAAAAAGTACAACCCACCCTTGATTTTTCCTGAAGTGTATATAATATAGCTTACAAATCATGGTATACACAAACTTTTAACAAGAGCATATTATGATAATCATCATCCAGATTCTAAGCATTAATATTGATGTCTATAATAAATCAGAGTTAATATTTATATTTAATATGCATGACTTTTTCAATTTTCAAGCTTTCAGAGGCTAATAAATAGACGTGACATGAACTTAGATTTTAAATCGTCTGTAATAAGTTTAATAAAAATATTTTGACTACACTGCATGGAAGAAGTGTAGTTGTTTTAGGCTGTGAGTTGATATAAGTATTTTCCTTGATTTTATTCATAGATGTGGAATTCTACTTGTTCCATATGAAATCGCAGATGTTAGAGAAAGGGGGCCAATAACTGGATTGTTCATGCAAGGAAAAACATGACTTTTCTATTTTAATTATCAGCTTTGTTTTTAATTTAAATATTATTAATTTCTTTTACTTTTGTATATTATCACAGATAATAGCCAGTTTCTCAAGTGATATTTGACTATTCATTAAAAAATAATGATTTCAAGCAGGAGAGATGAATTTTTTAGATATTTAATGAATAAATTGAGTCTGTTATCATCTTACCTTATATTGGTTATGTAAGATGATGACAGACTGAAGTTATTTACTAAGTAGAACCTCATAATGTTAATTCCTATTGTATTTTCATAATTTTTATATATTATTAAAAGAACAAAAAAATTAAATCACAATTTAAGATGGACAGGTGTCCGCACCTTTCCACTTTTGAAAAAGTATATATTACACTCTATTATAGTGGTTTTCTTTATATCAGACATTTTCTAGAAGAAACAAATACCAAAAGGAGGTATGAGAAAAGAGATTGGTATTTATACATTATATTATAAATGCCAGTATGGCTTCTTTCAATGTTTTTATTATTCATTTCATACATCTCAATGATGGATAAATCATATTTAAAGAGAAAAATTCCAATGTATATAGAGAAAGATTTGCGTTTAGATTGGTACTTGCTCCAGTAGCTCAGCACTTGGTCTAGAGAACCAAGGGTCCCGGGTTCAAGTCCCGGTCTGAGCATATAATTTTTCTCTTTAAATATAATTTATCCATCATTGAGATGTATGAAATGAATAATAAAAAAATCGAAAGAAGCTGTACTGGCATTTATAATGTAATGTATAATCCCAAATGTATGTCTTCTTAATAAAGAAGCCGCCATTTGCAAAGATAGAAGCAAAGGCTTCATAGCATTTGGTGGGCAGGAATTAACAACGTATACAGAGAAAGATTTGCGTTTAGATCGGTACTTGCTCCAGTAGCTCAGTTGGTAGAACACTTGGTCTAGAGTACCAAGGATCCCGGGTTCAAGTCCTGGCCTGAGTGTATAATTTTTCTCTTTAAATATGATTTATCCATCATTGAGATTGGTATTTGTTGAGAGTCCATCTTAACAGTCACCATTCGGTCTTATTCTTTAATATAAAGAAAATGTATTTTTGTTATTTTATAGATACATAATCTGTATTTTCATTTGAAGAAAATAAGAATGAACTTGTGGGGACAAATATTTTGAGATAAATTATCACATTACAGTTTTTTTCATACAAATTGTCTTAACTTTTATCTTGATACCCAAAGATAAATATAGAAAATAAAAATTTCATTGAGCTTTAGGAATCTTTATTTTTTTTTAACAAAATTTTACAATACAGTGGTTTAAACCAAAGTGAGTCTCTTCTCTTGTAGATCATCTTCCCGAAGATCCCTTGTTTCCATACTTGATACTTCATCCATCCAGCTTTCTAAGTGTCTGTCTCTTCCTTTCCATCTGTTAGCATTCCTCTTAAGAATTTTCTTTGGCATTCCATTCAGATAAGGTGCCCTTTCCATAATTTATCATCATCATTCCCTTATCGTGTCCTCCTTTCGGAAGGTCGATTCCAAATATGCCTCCAACCACCTCTATCTTCCCATGCTTTCCTTTTCTAATACATTTGTTGCATGAAATCTTTAATCATAATAATATAACATTTTTAAATATAACATTATAAAATTAATACCTTGTAAGATACCAATTTCTTCACCTTGGATTGAAAATTATAAAAGCATTTCAGAACTTATCCCATCATCAGAAGAAGCTACAACATGATGCTGATGTGGAATAAGATCCAAAAGGCCTACAATTTTTAAAACTTTTAACTAAATTAAGAAAGGCAGTACCTTATAGCCATTAATTTTATGTTTAAACATTTTATATTGTGGCTGATACCTCAATGGAACTTTATCATGTATATTTTATTAACTTATATTAATATTCATAATGCAAACAAGGTTTTAGGCTTAGTGGCCAGTTTTGATTTCATAGAAATTGTCTAGGTCTGTTCAGTGGACACTCTTTACTTTTTGTATTAAAATTAATGTTGGGAAGTAAGTATTATGAATGGTGAAATTAAATGTTTCTTACTTCTCTTCATATAAATTTTCTAAGTAGATAGCGATTTCGACACTACAATGGTCTCATCGTCAGCACTTTCTTGGCGACGGATGTTATGTCGATTGGAAGAAACTCTTCAGGAAGACGATCGACATAACATCCGTCGCCAAGAAAGTGCTGACGAAGAGACCATTGTGGTCTCAAAATCGCGATCTACTTAGAAAATTTATATGAAGATAGGTAAGAAACATTTAATTTCACCATAAATTAAACCTCATAGTGATTAATTCCTATAAAAGTTAAATATAAGTATTATGAAGTTATATCATTAATATTGAGTGGAGAACATATTTTTAATAACTCACCTCATACAATTTCAAATTTATTTGATTTAAGACCATTGGTTTCAAATTTTTCATTCATCTTCAGTTTATTTTCATGACTTTATTTTTCTGGCGATCAGTTATGGCATTCATTCTTGTAGCATGTTGTATCTACTTATTTTTTATAATTTTTAACTTTTTCTTTAACTGGATCAACTTTCAGTTCAGAAAAGATTCAAGGTCTGTTTTGTTTTGTTGTCACATTTCATTGTTCGGTGCATAAATTTCATTTCTTCTATTTATTAATTAAAATAAACCTCATAGTATCACTTCCTTTAAATATTAAGAAAAAATTCATTTCTTCTGCTGTGATACAGGTGTGATTCTTCCTGTTTTTTGAAGGTCCAAGTCTCTCTTGCATGTAATATAGTGGGTATTGCTAGAAGTATTGTATAAATTTAGTTTTGTATCTTTTTGGATTTGTGATGGTTTAAAAGTTCTTTAATTAATATATGATTATCTTTTGAGGAACTGGCCATGTGATTTAATTTGATTGCTTGTTGACGTCTTTTTCACCTTGATGACTGCACATTGATGTAGAATATTACCGTTACTACATTTGAATGGTTTAATAGCAGTAGGGGTGACCATACATATTTTTATATACTTAAGAAAGATACACTGCTTAGATATCAGATTTGATGTAAGAAATGTAGATATATCTCAAGATGTGGGAATTTAGCTGTGAACACTGCTTTACTGTAACAATGTTTAATTGCATTTCTATGATTCAGTGGTTCCCAGTTACAACAGTGGATATATTTTAGGCAAACTCAAAATATGCTTAATATAATAAATTTGGGAATTTTTTTACATTATGAGGTTTTCTTAATAAAAATCAAATGAATCATGAATTCTCCTTACCTCATACATATATGTTTTTTTAACACAGAACTGCAGTATCAGAAAAAAAACATCTTTTCCACCTTCAGCTGTTTTCACAACTGTTGAATTTTTTTCTTTTGCCAGTAATTTTCGAAACTGCCATCTGGTGTACTTTGTAATCAAGCAGTTTATGGGTCTCAACTAACTTATAGTGCACCTTGCTTATGATCACTAGGATTTGTTTTTCTATTTACAATTGGAGGCTTAACAGGGGTTGTTCTCGCTAATTTATCAATCGATATTGTTCTTCACGATACATACTATGTAGTTTGTCTGGAACCTCGAAGTTCATGGTTCTAGTACTAGAACTTCAAGGTTCCAGATGAACCAAGCTTGATTACAAAGTACTTCAAAAGTACACCAGATGGCAATTTAGAAAATTACTGGCAGAAGAAAATATTGACAGTCGTGAAAACAACTGAAGGTGGAAAAGATGTTTTTTTTCCAATACTGCAGTTCTGTGTTAAAAAACATAGATGTATGAGGTAAGAAGAATTCACTATTCATTTGATTCTTATCAAAATATGCTGATGGAATGAAAAGACAAGATTTTAACAACAATATATAGGGTGCAGCATAAGTCAGTTGACCATTGCACATGGTTGCAAGGGAAAAAATATATAATTGGTTGAAACTAGGGTTTGAATACTGGATTTTCAGAATATAATCTCAAACACTACTCCTTAGTAGTACTGCTAAGCAGTAGTGTTTGTGATTATATTCTAAAAGTCCCATATTTAAACCCCAGTTTCAACCAATCTGGTTTTTTTTTCCCCTTGCAACCATGTGCAGTGGTTAACTGACCTATGACACACCCTATATGTAATAGTGCATTAATTAATACCATGAGCTGAGATATTTGAGACATTCTGGATCAATATAATATATAATAGGAGAAAATCTAGAAAAAAAAATTCTTAAATAACCATAGATTTGAAACTAATTACTCAATAATAGAATCACTTTTGTAGGAATTTCCATCGGCCAGGGTTGATGGATTTTTTAAGGATTTAAAAATCCTGATTAATGGCTTTCTTCAAAAGGGAAGTAGAGCCATGAGTCCCATGTCGTATATTTATGTCATGTAAAAGAATCTCAAGATGTGAAGTCTGCTGGTAGGCTTCTGGGCTTGTCGCGCCATGGAAAAGTAAAATTACAAATCTGAAGAGAGAAAAAAGAGTTCTGAGCAAAATTTGTCACTTCCTTCATGCCAGATTTGAAATGTAAGCGAATGACCTTTAGATATTACACTATTAAAAGAACCCTTAAACACACAAGAAAAGAAACAAAAATGAAATTTTATAAAGTAATGGCTCTTCCTGTTTTGATGTATGGGTCAGAATGTTGGACAATCACTAAAAGAAAACAACAAAGATTGGAAGCAATTGAGATGAGATTTTTAAGAAATATAGCAGGATATACTCTACTGGATAACAAAAGAAATGAAGATATAAGAAAGGAACTAAATATTTTAAAACTTACAGATCAAATAATTAAATGTAGAAACGCCTGGAAAGAACATGTTGATAAAATGCCAGAAGAAAGATTTCCAAAATTATTGCTGAATTATAAACCACAAGGAAGGAGAAATGTTGGATGCCCACACAGAAGATAGTCTGAACAATTTTAAATTAGACTATAACTTACAAATATCACTGCGGGCCGAATGCGATGTGATAGAGCAAATATCGTTGTGGGCCGCATGCGATGGGATCGAGGGCCGCAAGCGGGTCGCGGGTTGGACACACCTGATTTTAACAATTCTATGTTTCATGAAACCGGAACGAGCCAATAGGCTTAATCCTTGGATGATGCAGATGTTACACTACATCGTAATGGTGACATTTTGTAAGAATTTTGAGTTACCCAGTTGATATAGCTGGGGTTTACTTAATCTGGAGTTGCTACTTACTTTAGTTACCCAAATTCCTCATGATGCTGGATGGGCACAAGTGCCATACTCTGGCCATTATTGCATGAGAAAATTTCTTGGTTGAAGGAGGCTTGAACCAACATGTCTCATAGCTCTATGTCTGGACATGTTTCTATAAGATAATGTAGCCAAAATCCAGTATTAAAATGTTATAAAGCACAAGTTTTTTCTGTAAAATGTGGCAGGCAATCACATATGGAATTATTAAAAATTATCAGTTTCCTATCTATGGTTCTTTGTTAAAAATAATTTGTTTCAAATTTAACCCATGTTCCAAATGGTAGTCAATGACAATCATGTTTCAATGAATTTTGTTTTACAACCAATGACAGTCGTGTTTCTCCTCACTCTTTATCGGCTTTTGTGATAAAGAGAGCTCCTCCTTTTTAATATTCTTAACAGTTCAGAGCATTATTTTTCTCCAACAAATGCATTGAATATAGCAAATAATGAACAGATTCCTTGATTTTACTGAGTTGTTTACTAAAAAAATTAATTAATAACCTATAATGTTGATTATAATATACAGTTTGATGTGTATAATTATTTCTCCACTAGGGTGCATGCTTACAATATTGCGATCCTATTTGGCAATAAATAATATGATCAAGTTGCAGTGAATATACATAACCTCACATTTCTGATTTGTTTTCAAACATCGCTGTTTACATTAAATATATATTTAAATAATGACTTTTGAGTAAACAGCTTAATTTTATTCGTTAAATAGTCCTAACAAATACCACTCTTAATTTCCAAATCCTCTAGATAATTTGGAAATCACTCGTGGCATTACTTATGATAAACTAGTATATTTTATAGTAAACATAAAACAATCTCCCTTATTCAATCGTGTTTTTTTTTAGTTTGGAAACATTTTACCTCTGGGCAAGCTGAAGTTGATATAGAAGATTATATCGAAACATCTTCGAGAACAAATCAACATTAAATTAAGGTAAGATGTTTCCAGACTCAAAAAAAAACTTGATTAAAAGAACCTCAAAATGTTTTTTTCCTAAAATAAACCATTAGGTACAATCTCCCTTATCTTTATTCCTGATTCAGGCAGATATTTTTCTCTTTATCATAAATTGTACCAACTTAGCTGTGTTTAATAATTTATTTCTATCATCTCCCTCCATCCAATGGCTGATTGGCTCAAATTTGAGCTTTGGCCTCCCTTAATTTCTGCCTCCAATCATTTCTATTTTGCGCAGCAAGCCTCCAGTTGTGACACTTAAGTAGGTTTGCAGCATCTTCCTTAATACCATCCTCTCGTTTTTTCAGTCTTCCAACTCGTCTATTCCCCCATAAAACTTGCTGTAAGCACCTTTTTTGGTGCTCGGTCTGTTGAGAGCCTTTGTACATGGCCAACCCATTCTAATTTCTATCATATTTTAGCTGTAATTCAATACCATAAAGTCTTCTAGAATTAGAAGCTACCCATATGTAATATCAATGATGGTTCAGTGTTTTGGGGTTGGAGATTAAAGTGAGGAAAGTTATAAGAGGAAGGTGTCTGGATAACTCAGTGGTCAGAGCATCAGCATGAAGAGCTGAAGGTCTGGGCTATGATTCTCAATTCAGGCAGATATTTTTGTCTTTATTATAAATTTATTTTGTATAGATTTCTTTAAAAAAAATATATATATGTGTATAAGTGTTGTTGATTTTATATATAAATAATTTTAAACTAATTATTATGGCACAGATTTTATGTTGAGAATTTTTTTTATTTCCCCTCAGCTCCAATCTTCAACATACCAATTTGAGGAGGGGGATACAAATTGGTAAACTTTTTACACTGTAATTTGTTACACTGTAGAAAATATACTCCTATTATTTGACTCAGTATATCCAGTTCACGATGTTATAGTGTTCAGAAAAAAGAAAACAATAAAATTACCCCTGATAAAATGTAAAATTGCTGATGTACGATTGCAGGGAAAACTATTAAAACTGTATTTTTGACTTTGCCTAAAATATATACTATACTGTATTACTTGATTGTATTTTGAAGGATTATATTATAAAATTTATTATTTGAATACAATGTTTTTTTCTACAATGTTTCTGAAAAATGGTCTTCCAGACAACATGTAGCAGAAAGATGCCCAAAAAATGATGGTACATCAAAGGATTATAACATCTAATGGATATTTGTAGTTGAAAATTATATTTAATTTTTTTTATGTTTTCTCTTATATTTTCATCCTAAGTATGTAACTCTAGATAATGGAACCTGTAGGTTCAATGCCACATTCACTAAGGCCTTCCATTGTACCTATCTTCGGCCAACACATTATAATTCATATCTGATATCCAGTTGAAGATATATTATCCTCTGACCTATGTCTAGGTCTTCCTAATGATCTTTTCCTTAAGGATTTCCCATCTCAATCAATACATCCCATAGTAAAGCATCAACAATTCTTTTTGTTTTACATAAATTTGAATCTCTTTACAGCATTTTTGTTGTAACATATCAAAAACTTTCTTTAGTTGTCAGCTAACAACTGGGAAGTTTCCAACATTGACAATCACTTTACAGATTTACAAAGACTTGAAGTACATAATTAAAATGTGTTTTTTTTAAGTAAGAATGGAACACATAGTAATGAAATTTTACATATACAAATTCAATTTATCATCCAGACCAATTTTTCAAATTGAATTGGTCATTACTAAAAGGCCCTTCCTCCAAATTTTTACAAAAATTAGTTAACATTCTTACATATAAATATACTCTGTGCTCCAGCCTTCATACAGAGCCACAGTTGAGCATTTCATTTTTAATTTCATGCTAAAATGCTCTTACTCCAGGATAGAGGGCCTTCTAGCAGTGACTTGTCAATTAGCTATATTGGAGAAAGGTCCTTTTAGCAATGACCAATTCAATTGGAGCTGGAAGCATGTATCAAGAAATAAGCATCTTATATTTATAAAAAAATATTAGAAAGTAACACTACACTATGTCAAAGTTAAAATATGGACATGAAACTTTTCATTTGCTTCATAAAATAAGATCCTTTTACCTAAACATGTTTTGCAAGCTATCCCCCAATTCTCAACTAAATTGGTTATTTACACCTCACCTCATATTTTTCTCTCTCACCTGGACATGTTTTGAAGGAAAATTTTCTCAATCCTTAATCAAAAAACAGTGTGTTCAGATGACTGTTGGAAGCCTTATATAGTGTCTCCCCCAGTATTGAGCAGATGAACCTCACATTCTCATACTTTTGATTTAACTGAGAGGTTCGTTCTACTAACACCAAAGAAAGAGGATATGCATGGGTTCCAGTAGTCATCTCAACAGTTAATTTTGGTTGAGGATGGAGGAAATTTTCCTTCAAAACATGTCCAGATGGGAGAGAAAATATATGGTGAGATGTAAATAACCAATTCAATTTCTTTGATAAAATACCTCATTCTGACTGTTTGATTCACAAGACCAATTACAGAATTATGAATTTTGAAGTTATCGGCAAACAAGATTATTTGAGCTTAAAATTAATTTTCTCTCCACCAGAGACACAAAGAACAGCTGAAGTTGAGAGATCAATTTAAACAGTCAAAATTTAATATTTAATTTTAGGAAGTTATATTTTGAGGTTATTTTAATTATATTATTTTTAGTCTGGACATCTTACCTCAATATTAATGTTGATTTGTTCTTGGACATGTTTCAAAACAATTCTGTTTTATCGTCAGCTTTCATTGAGAATGGGGATAATAGTCTCTGAAACATGTCCAAGGGAGAAAATTGTATTTTATGAGGTGAGGTGTAAAGTTTCTGATTAATTTTAATAAATGAAATGAGTCATGATTATCTCATCTCATATACTCTGTGTTCTTCAAGCACAGGACTGGTTTCAGGAAATGTTTTCCTATCTTTACAACTGAAGATAGAAAAATGTGATGGCTGAAGATAGGAAAAAATTGCCTGAAACGGTCCTGTACTTGAAGAACACTTGAGTGCATGAGATGAGATAATCATGGCTCATTTTACTTATTAACTTGAAAGCCTCATAATACTATTTTTCATAATAAATTTTATAAAATTTCTCCTTTATATTTTGATTTTATCCTGTAGGCCTAGCATATCTGAATCCTAACCAGAGGCTCTGTATCCAATACCAAGCAGGATTAGAAATTTTAATACTGAAATTTTAAACTTGAATCTAGAAGAAGTAATAGAATTATCTTATTAAAATGTATATATATTTTTTTCCCCCCTTAGAAAATGAATGTGGTTTTCTTACGATTGACTTTGTACTCCTTTGATGTTAATTTCTTTGGACATCTTACACTTATTGTAGTTTGTAAAGATCTGGCACAATATGTTTGGCTTTATTTAAAAATGTAATAAATCTAACTGTAAAGGGAACTACATATAATCAAAACAAGAGAAACTGGAATGTAAATACACAAATACTGCATGCACCATGACAAATTGTATTTTTAGGATCAATAAATATGAAAGGAAAAGTTTTTCCATTTCATCTCCTCTACGATCTGTGAGAAAATCATACCAAAACTCACAGTCATAAAGTAGGCAAATTTTTGTACTAACGTAATTTCTTCTGAGATAACCGTAGATTTTCAAATATTTTAATTATACTATTTATATTTAATTTCAAGAAATTCATCTGTACTCTTACATGAACTTCCAATACATGCATCAGTAATATTTTCTTTGATAGTTTTTAATTTTATTATACTAAATTCACAATATGTGAGAAGTGGAAGTAAACAAATTAAACTTGTGAAAAGTGTGGTTTAAAAATGCTATTTCATTCATATTTCATGAAAGAGAAAAAATAAACACTCTATGCATCACTATTAAAACATACTTCTAATCAGTATCTGAAGACAAATTCCTCATGTCCAATGTTGATGGCCACAAGATTTATACACATTTATTTCATTGGGATACATAATAAAATTAACATTTCAATTATATGTGTATACCACACCTCACTAATTTAATTCTTTCACATGGCATACATGTATTGTATTGTAAGCCCATGTTTTCCCTTTACAGAGATTTAGGTGCTCTCCCCCTACAGGGAAGAATTTGAACCATATTAATTTAGTTATGCTTGTTTTTGTACAGATGTCATTTTGAGTGGTCCGTGGTCAGCATTCTGCTTCATACTGACATCTAGGAAACCAAGGTAGTACTAGGCGGGAAAATTCGGTAAATTTTGCTTAGAGGCCTTTTCATTCAGGCTTAAGGATTTTTTACGAGCCTGAAAATCTTCAGACTCGGGACCCTCCCTGTAGGAGGAGAGCGCCTAAATGTCTGTTAAGGGAAACATGGGCTTACAAGATACAAGATGTAATAAACCAGAAAACTAACTTGTAAACTGTACAAAGAGAAAGTTCAAGCAGTCATGTAATGTTTACTTCTACTACCAAAACATCATGAATTTATTATAGTATATAGGAAATAAATGAATATCATGCAATAGAATACACAAATAATGATATATAAACATATTATAGAATTACTTTTTTTACCAAAATATAAGGCTTACGTTTTTCAGTAAAACTAAATTACAAGATCAATTGGATGGTTTTAGCAATAGTGATCTAAGCACCAAAATGCAGAAGTTGAGGTAATGAATGCCCATACTGGTCTATTCTAGTTTGTTAGAAATGCATAAGCAACAGCTCCCATCTGCAGAAGTTAAACCAGGTGCCATCCACTTATCTTCATGATGGAGTTGCAGTTAATCATTTAACTCAGTTAAGATTTTGATGCTTGGTCACAATTTCAAAACACCAATTGCTTGTATTTATTTATTGTGGAAAAACATTCCAGTTGTCTCTTAAGTTTTGAAAATTTAATATTCCATTGCTAACATAAGAGGAATTAAAAAATTCTCCATTTTGACTATTTACTTCTGTCAAGAATAATGGTAGACAGTATTAATGATGGAACTTGTTAGAAGCAGGATTTTAAAAAAAATAAGTGTTTGATCTACAAATTTTATTAAGGATAATTATAGCTGATCTTGATGATTTATTGTAGAAATTTTTAAAATAGTAACATATTCTAAATTTTAGCTGCAATAAATTCAGTTAATAGTTTCTAACTTGATTATAAACCAATGTCATTCTGGAAACTGAAGAGAAAATTTATTTTTCTATTTTTTTTTAGATGTGGTGCACTCTTGGTGAGCTTCCTCCCAGAAAACCTATATTATTTAGACTTCATTTCAGAAATAAAAAATATATTTTTATACAGTAAGAATTAGTTTTCCAGTATAATGTATTTAACATTATTGAATTATTGTGATGTTTTAAGAGAACAGGTAGGAGAATTGAGTAATAGGATGATGAGAAGTGATTAAGAATTTTAAAATTAACTTAGTCTTTAATAACAGTTAAATAGGTTCCAAATCAAAATAATTATTATACAATGAAGAGAGTATATGTGGAGTTGAGACTAAATCTGCAAGGACTATTCATACAGAACTGATGTTTTATTATAATAAAAAAGGGAAAAAATGGGTGCAATTCTTTTTTACATTTGGAAACTCTGTCACATAGCTCAGAGGTAGTATACCTCCTTCCTAACTAACAGATCTGGGTTTAATACCTGACAGTGTGGAAATTTTGTAAAAATATATTCTCAATTAGAGAAGAGATTCAATTTATTTGAACAGAAAAAAAATATATGCCTATACTGGGATTTGAACCCAGAACCTTTAGCTTTATATACTAATGTTCTGCCATTGAGCTACCCAAGTCTCCAATCTAAACACAAATTTTTCTCTTATACATTTTGATTCCCGAGAGCACCAAAAGGCTTGCAATCCGTTGCTCGATATGCAAATGATGGCTTCTTATTTATGGGAATTTAACATTACTTTATAAAGCCAATAGAGCTTCTTTCGAAAGAGGTGTGCTCATAAAACAGGCTCAAATGATCTAAATCTGAATAAGTTAATGATGATAGTATGAAAGAAGATGCTTCTTTATGAATTGCGCTCTTATAGTTCCATAACAGGATATCACAACACATTTTTAATTTATACTTCCATTAATAAATGAGTTGGAGAAAATGTTTTAACATCTCACCTCACAAAGTTGCATGTCTTCACAATTTGTGAAGACATGCAACTTTGTGAGGTGAGATGTTAAAACATTTTCTCCAATTAATTTATTAATGTAAATACCTCATAGTGTTTGCTCCTACTGTAATTTTAATTAAATTATACTTTCATATTTACATTATCAATAAATTTTCTTCAGTTTTTAGATTCTAGTGAAAGGGTACTTGGACTATTATATAGATACTAGAAATGACATTGGTACTGACTGAAGTAGAAAGATTAGGGTCACCCTTTATTGTAGTATTGAATTTTCCATGTTGTATTTAAAAAAAAAATTAAGAATTTAAAAAAGAGGTGTAAAGGATTGCTTAACTATCCTATGTATTTGTATTTTTGCATTTCATTTCTTATCTGATGTGCCAAAACTTTTTTCTTTTCATTTAATATTTTTAAGTTTTACTTGCATTTAGTGGTGTTGCATTTAAGCTGTGATTCTGACAGTGAATAAGTGTTGGTTTGTGACAATCCACTTTTCTGATGCTGTATTTGAGAATTTATGATAATTTATCAAATAGGTATGGATGGTATTTAAAATGTGCTTTGTAAACATACACCGCTAACAAAGGTGTTTGTTTTTGTTTTGTCTGTAACTGATTATGCATCTGAACTGAGCACCTATTGGAGTGAAATCTCTAGATCATTGTCATTTCCCAAAGTAAATGGTCTTTTACTTATTTGTCTCTAAAAATTAGTTGTATTCATTTTTGCCAATATAAAACAAAATAGGCATAATATACAATAAATATATAAGTAAGAATTCCATTAAAAATTATGTATTATAAACATTCATTTCAATAGTCCTCGATTCATTAACTAATGTTTCGATATATTTGCAGTATTTTTTTACAACCCTTGAAGCCATGTTCTTTTGTCAACATTTACAATTGAGGAGTGTGCCCCACTTTGTTGTCTCCTGTAGGCCTAATATTATTGGGAATTCTTATTCAAATGACAGTCTATAGTAACTTGAAAAATATTTTTAAAATGCACAAATTATCTTGATATATATATATATATATGATTAAGAATGTTTTCTTAGGTTTTCCACGTCTTGGATTCAAGTTCGGCCTCTGGCCACTGATTCCGATGTTTCGGCATGATCCCTCATGCCATTATCAAGGAATGATAAATTTGAGTTACAGGTTTAGGTCTTGTATAATTAGAGTTTTCGCTGTGGTCCGTTCCAGAAGCCATATACCATTCAAGTTTTAGTTCTTATGTAGTTAAACACCTTCAGTTTTCAGTGTGGTCCATTTCAGAAGCTGTACACCCATCCAAGTGTTGACCACACTCCATGTTCCCCAACCATGGTTTTCTTCATATCTTCTTCGCTGTAAAAATTTCCACGGTTGGGGAACATGGAGTGTGGTTGACACTTGAATGGGTGTATGGCTTCTGAAACGGACCACACTGAAAACTGAAGGTGTTTAACTACATAAGAACTAAAACTTGGATGATATACGGCTTCAGAAATGGACCACAGCAAAAACTCTATGTGTCTATTATATAAGACCTAAACCTGTAACTCAAACTTATCGTCCCTTGATAACAGCATGTGAGATCATGCCGAAATGTCGGAATCAGTGGCCAGAGGCCGAACTTAAATCCATGGTGCAGAAAACCCAAGAAAACATTCTTAATCATACTTATATCCGTGAAAATCTGCAATATAACTTATATATATATTATATATATATATGGCTTTTTGTCCGAAGAAAGAAGGAAAATACTTGAAAATTGAAAGAGATAGAAAATAATTGTACAAAAGGGCATACGCTAAAAACTAATATAATAATTTACATTTGTCTATTTTGTGTAACATATATTATTTTTAAGTGCTGTCATTTGAGCTGGAATAGCCCTATTATTTTTTATTTCAAGTAAACACCAACTCAATTGATTATTTTATTTCAAGTATCAAGAATAACAAAAAGTTTTTTTTTCTGGTTTCTGAAAAAGGAATTACGACATTTAAATGTAATTCAAATTGATAAGAGAGATATTAGGTTATTTCAGGGATGAAAATATATACTGGACTATATACAGAAATTATATTATATCAATATAGACAAAATTCATAAAATTTTAGGTGAAAAAACAATAAAGTTCAATAATTTCCAATTTGTTACATTCTTCTTGGGCCAAAAATACAGACTAGGCCTATTGTATCACAAAAATACATTTTAAGAGTCAGAAATGGACATCTCATCTCAAAATTTGTAATTAATTAATTTCTTAATTATCATAATTTCTTAATTCATATTAATTTTCATAATTTCAATTATTATTTTACGTATTTGTTTTTCGTTTAAAAACTGGGTTGGAGAGGAGCTTTGAGAAAATTCAAGGGGAATTAAAATGTACCCCCTCCCCTCAAATAAGACCACATTATCCCACTGCCTCACTTACATCTAAATTTTGAATGTTTGTAAGTGTTTCTGCTGCCCCAAGCCAGAAAATAAGCCCAAGATAGGTTAGTGTGATTGTTAAGCCCATCTTGCCTCACATCCACATCAATTACAGAGGTGGATGATCATCTTTTCAATATAAAGATGACATGTCATTAGTATGTTGGGTCTCCAGCAGTTATAGCTGGTTTTCTCAATCTAGTGCTACTTATCATAGCTACCCAAAATTCTCATCAATGGGCATCAGTCCCATACTGGTTGAAATTCCACAAGAAAATGTTTTCTTCCATAAACACTCTATAAGCACATTCCTTAGCTCAGCGCTGTGGCATGATGGTTTAATTAAACTTATAAAAGTTAACAAAAATAATCACCTTAACTTTGAAATATTCACTAAATTCTTCATTCTGATAATTCAGGTTAGACATTGGTATTCAATTAAAAAAAAACTAAACAGTCAAACTATTAGATTTTTCTATAATCAGCAGTTAGGTTTCGTAAGTAATTACCAAATATCCTTGCTCTTATTCATTGTATTGCATTTATGTGGATTAAATTCTTATATTTTTAAATTCTCATTTTGTTAATGACATTGGATGGTAAAAATGTTAATTATGGTCTCGATCAAGAATAACTACAAAATGTTATGTTGAAAATATGTTCATTTAGTGAAGTAAGGAATCAATTTAAGAAATGCTAAATATATTGTAAATTTGATGGTTTTTATATAAAAGGAACTAAGCACCAAACAAGTATAACTGAGAAAAAGCTTTTCTAAATATCTTCATTAAAGAAATATTAAACATTTTTTAAATGTAATTACAATGGCATATGCTATATATTAATATATTCAATAAATATATGTTATATAATTTTTTATTAATTTTATTATAAAAATAGCTATATAAAATATCAATAACTTAATTCAATTCAGGGTGTGTGGTTCCTTTTATATAAAAGACATCTAATTATAAGAAAGACTAAAAAGAAGGTTTAAGCTACAGTTAAATCAAGATGTCTTTTTGAGTGATCACAACTGGCCATTTTATATTTATTGAAATAAATTCAGTTGCGGTGGACTAGTGATTATGCTCCTTGCCTCTGGTCCCGAGAGTCATGGGTTCAAACCTGGCCGGGGTCGATGGATTTTTTTAGGATGGAAAAATCCAAGGAGCAAGTCCTCCAGGAGGGACTTTAAGCCGTGGGTCCCGAGTCTGAAGATTTTCAGGCTCGTAAAAGATCCTTAAGCCTGAATAAAAAAGCCTCTAAGCAAAATTTACCGAATTTTCCCGTCCTAATACTACCTTGGTTTCCTAGATGTCAGTATGAGGCGGAATGCTGACCACAGACCACTCAAATCACATCTATACGAAAACAAGTGTAACTAAATTAGTATGGTTCAAATTCTTCCCTGTAGGGGGAGAGCACCTAAATCTCTGTTAAGGGAAACATGGGTTTACAAGAAGAAGAAGAAGAAATTCAATTGCTTTCCATATGAAATGAACATTAGTTCACTGGCAATATTTAAAAAATGTATCTTGTAGATTCAAGTAAATCTTTCATGAACTTTGTGCCAATAACGAAGGAACTAATACATTCCTTGCCTTTACATAAAACCATGTATTATCAACACTGTGCATTCAGTCAGTTACAAAATCAAATTCAGAACCATGACTATTATTTTATATTTTTTATAGTTTACATGACAGCTATAAAAAAATTTAAATTTAGCCTTTAATTCTGTAGAGTCTTCAAAAATAAATTATCCTACCTATGCAACAGCCCTAAATAAATACAATTCTCTTTCATTTGGTTTTATCATGATTTCTCCATGCACAGTGATTCCTAAAGTGTGCTTCATGAGTCACCAGGGATCCACCAACAATTATTAGGGGATTCACAGGAGTTATGTTTATTTTAAATAAATGATATATTAATACAACAGTTTCTTCAGTGCCAACTGGTACGGTAATATATGCATACTGTACTGAAGAAATATAATAAATTAGTAAGTGTACATATCTATTGTCCATGTTAAATAATACAACTAAGAATATTTATTATAATTAATTCATTTGAAGTTCTGTGAATTTATTTTCAAGTGCAAAGGGATCGATGATCAATAAACTTCATCATCATCAATGGCTCGACGGTCCCATATGGGCCTTGGCCATCTTCAGAAGCTTATGCCAGACTTCCCTGTGCTGAGCTTCATTCTTCCAGTTTTTTATTTTTAAAATCTTAATGTCTCGAATTATACCATTCTCCCATCTTAATTTAGGTCTTCCAACTTTTGTGGCAAATAGAGGTTGCTCATTGTAAATTCTTTTTGTAATCCTTTTGCTGGCCATAAGAATAATGTGTCTATCCCAGGTCAATCTATTAATTTTAACAAAATTCAGAATATCTGGCTGATTATACAGATCAATAAACTTGAAAACTGTATTTATGAGCAATATAGGTTTAATTATTTGTCCACCGCTGTGGTCTCGAGGTAGCATGCTGCCTTGCCACACAGCAGGCCCAGGTTCATTCCCCGATCAGGACAAGTTTCCTGGGTGATTTTTTTTTTTTTTTTCCCCACCTGTAAGACAAATGTCTGGAAACTTTAAGGCCCAAATGGTCCCTGAACATCATCTGGCCATCATTATCATATTCACCTCTTTATATTAAGTTTAGTTTATGGCCTCTCCTGGCACATCATTGCCATCATCACCTTTCATATCATGGGGTAGCATAATCCAATTTTCCATGTGCCTCAAACTCAGAAGTGCCATGCCAGGAGAGAATACCAGAATGTAATGAAGACAACCTGATGGCATTGAATAAAAAAAAAAATTTTTCCATTGATATTTGTATTTGAGTTTTTATTGAAGGATTTGAATACCAAAACAAATCCTTCACTACATTCCTCGAGGCAGAAGATCTGTGGGTCGACCTTTTCGGAGATGGCGGGAGACCATAGCCCTTTAATTCAGGCACTTCACTTTATTTTGGGTAAATAAACATCTATTGTCATTCTTATTTTGAATTGGTAGTATTTAATTTTAAAAATAAGGGAGGATCTGGAAATAAGAGATTAAAAAAGGTCTATTCGGCCGAATTATATTTCTAATTGTCTCAATGCAAACTATGAATGGTATTAAAACGGGTAACGGGCCACTGGGCCTAATACTTGAAAGGACGATGATGATGATTTATAAACGGAAAATAAAAATATTCTTCTCGTTATATTAAGCCCACAGCCTGTTCCTTTCAGAAAATTGGAGTCCCTCCATCTTTTTCAGTAATAAAAATATTTATTTCCCAAAACAACTTTTTTTGTATGTCATGTTCTGACCTTACAGTACAGAATTGCTAACACAAAGTTTTTAATCAAGACTATGATTTTATAACCATTTCCATTAATTTTTTTACTTCTATAGCTCTCATGGAAACAATAAAAATTATAATAATGACATGGTTCAGACTGAAACTGGTCGACAAAAATGAACTTTTTTTTTCCTTTCACAAGAATAAAAATATGAGATTTTAGAAGTATTTTTCATCCTGAATTTAAATATCATTTCAGTTTTTCCTATCAGGCAAGAGTTTTCTGTGATATTCATTTACATTTTTTTATAATTTTTAATAAAATCCATCTACCTAGAAAGTGGTAGATAGTGATTCGGGCATATTTTGCATCTGGAACATCTCTCTTCTTGGTCCAACAGTAGTCAGCCAGCATATTAGAACTCCACTTGCCTTGGTACCTCTTTTCCATTGTGGAAATTTGCTGATGAAAACGCTCACTGTGCTCATCAGAGACAGCCCTTAAATACAGCTTGAATAAAATCGCTACATATAAGGTAAAGGTTCCTATGACAGGTCAAAGAGAATGCTAAAATCAATTTTAAAAAAAGTAGCTCTCACAAAAAAAAACGTGCCTGATGGAAAAATTCTGACTACATATCTAAATTTAGTATGGAAAAAATGCACTAGATTCACTAATCAGATTTCTTGTGGACAAAACCTTGTTGACCAGTGTTATGGTACTGCATATTAAAAAGCAAATATAATAATGACTTTTTATTTGTAACATATCTGCAACATAAAAAAAATATTCAGCTCTGGTAAAAATTTACAAAAAAGTTTAATTTATTTTTCCTCTTTTTCAATTCCACTTTAAAGATACTAAATGTAATTCTGAATTATGTTAAAGATATGCTAAAAGCTGTATCTGATGAAATATATTAATATTAATTAATGATTGATAATAAAGCAACGTAATATTGTTTCATATGTTAATAAATAAGGCGAGTCTATAGCATCTTACTTCATAAAAGTTGAGTCTGAAGATAAAACAGAATTGTTTTGAAACATGTCCTAAAGAAGTCAACTTTTATGAGGTGGGTGCTACATATTAACTTATTTATAAAGAAGAACCTCATAATGTTACTTCCTATTGTAATTTTATAATTATTTGATATCTTTTCTGTTAGAACTTGTTCTTTTCTTTATTGATTGTGTTTCCCTGATTTTTATAAAGTATATCTTTATATATGAGGGTCATTTCATAAGTCATGGCAACTACTTTTTATCAGCAAATAAAGCTGCTGGAAACAAGATTCAGTATGTACAAGTCAGTGGAATGTCCTTCACAATGGTCGTGCAAAACTGGAATTCAGATACAGGAGGATATGGGTAAGGGACAATGAAAGATGCATGAGTAGAAATCATTGTTTTACTTCTATTACATGTGAAGAAAAAAAATATTCATATATCCCACAACTAACACCCTTCAAAATAATCCCCCAAGGCTTACACAGTTTTGCCAATAATAGCATTAGCTGATCGTGATGCATCTATGTGCACCATTCTTCATTGAAACACTGTTAAGATAGCCTCCCTGTTTGTAAACTGCTTCTCATGCAGCAGCATATATATTTTTCTTCACATGTAATAGAAGTAGTACTAGTAGGACTTTATTAGACAAAAAGTAAGATATTTACAATATTATTTACAAATATGTGTCGCACGGGCAGTAAGCCATATGTGCTTTTGACAGTCCGTTACAATAAAGTAATAATTGGTAATAGTATAAAGAAAAACAAAAAAAACAATAAGCTTACAATTACATCAAGAAAACACAATAATATTACAATTACATAATAATACAATAGCATTATACACTAATTAAGTTATGTATAATTATTAAGAATTAATGGTATTGCATTTTGATAACATATATTTATTCATGAATGAGTGTTGTTCTTATTCTGCGTTTTGTCCAGAAATTTACCCAAGTTTATCCAATTTTCTGGATTTATCAATAACTCGTAGCATGCCAGTCTTTCCTGATTTGAATTTAGAAATCTTTTCGGTAATAACTGACATCCCCAATATTCTAAATTATCACATTTTCCTAATATATGTATCTCATCTTCTAAGTTCCTGCACATTGGACATATTCACATATTGTGATCGTCGCTATTTTTTAGAAATTTCCATGCCCCTACCCTAAATCAAGCAAATCTTGATCTCTCTTTAAATCCTAGGTTGAGTATATAAGATTCTTTTCCCCAAACGTGTTTTAGGTCTCTTTGTAAACACAGTGAGTGTTTTCCTGTACATTCAGAAAAAATATTGATGTAATAGAAGTAAAACAATGGTTTCTATTTATGCACCTTTCAATGTCCCTTACCGATATCCTCCTGTATCAGGATCCCAGTTTTGTACCACCATTGTGAAGAGCATTCCAGGGACTCTTACTTGTATATACTGAATTTTGTTTCTTGCAGCTTCATATTGGCTGATAAAAAATAGTTGCCAAGACTTATGAAATGACCCTTGTATAATGCATACATACAGAGTATAAAAGAACTCTACAAATAAATTTTCACATGTTGTTCAAGGATCTGGATGAGGTTTTCGATTTATGAAACTCATGCTCTCCATGTGTTAGACATGTGGCATGTCTTTTGGACTGTGATAAGATGGATTCTGATAGATTATATAGAAGAGGTGTGTTAATTGCCTGTAGTGCTAGAGTGTATGTGACTGTCCATTGTGTGTCACTATACATATTGCCTTATCACAGTGATCAACATTTTTAACAACTGCTTTAATCTAACAATGCAACTGTCAACCGTTGCTTGCTGAAACCTGCCTTAAAATTTCTCCTAAAGAAGTGCTCTGATGTACCAATGCAGTACCGAAAAAATATTATCTTCTTCTTCTCCCTTTTAAGTATTAGGCCAAGGCTTGTTACGATCCTATAAACAATTTTCCCTCCAGCGTCCTTCCGGGAAATTCTTGTATAAGACTTGAAAGCATGATAATAGTCCCTTCGATTGGTTGCTGACCAAAGAAAGGCAAGACCAGTGATGGGGCTGCCATCTTATAGCCTCTGGTCAGGCTTTTCTGGAGAAGAAAAGAAAATAAAAGAAAGAAGAAATGGAAGCTGCCATATTTAACTACAAAGTCGGCCACGGTGGACTAGTGGTTTTGCTCCATACCTCTGGTTCTGAGGGTCGCAGGTTCAAACCTGCCAGGGTTGATGGATTTTTAGGATGAAAAAATCCAAGGAGCAAGTTCTCCAGAAGGGACTTAAGCCATGGGTCCTGAGTCTGAATATTTTCAGGCTCGTAAAAGATCCTTAAGCCTGAATAAAGTGGCCTCTAAGCAAAATTTATGAACCTCAGCGTCCTAGTAATACCTTAGTTCTCTGTTAGATGTCTCATTGGGTCAGTGTGTTGACCACATGCCATCCATGACATCTTTAAGCAAATAAGGTAACTAAAAAATTAACTTGGTCTAGTAACTCCTTACAAAGGAGAAGCTATGGCTCAGCAGTGGTCTACACCATTATTATAGATAGATTTAATTACAAAACAAAGAAATTGAAGCTAGAATCCAGTAATAGCAACCCACTGTATGGAGCAGATGTACTCCCTGCTTCAGTTAGAACAGAATTGAGTGAGGCAAGACATGGCATGGATGGCAGGCAGTGAGGGTTATTCATTCTACCAATTCAGGAATTGTATTACTTCCCTATAATTTAAATGAGAGGTTTGATTAGATTTTAGTGCCTTGCAGTTACAAACAGCAGATTTTTTTTTGGACATGGCCTTGATACATCACCTTGCTTCCCTGGAATAAATTCCAAGGTAGGTGTCAGCATGCAATGGTAGAGAGTTTCCCTGTAAGAAACATATTACTATAATGAAGAGTACACAATGTACTATACAGTACCATGCTTAACAAATAAGTATGATTTTTACAGTATCTACTTCAGGTGTTGAATACTTGATTATTTTTTTAATTTTTATTTGGAATGTATCAGAACCCATCTCATCACAGATCAAAGAACATGTATATTCCCCATATATGGAGACAAGAGTTCTCCCTTAGCAGGAGTTTCTTGACAAAGCATAATTTAGTTATGTTATTCCCCACAGATGTCAGTGAGTGACATGTGATCAGCACATCATGTGAATGAGATATTTTAGTAGGCAACTAAGGTATAATTAGAATGTGAAATGCTAGTTACATTTTGCTAAGAGGCATTAAATTAGACTTGAGGTTCTTTTATGAGCCTAAAAATCTGAGGAGCAATGACTTACAGTCACTCCTGCAGGACTTGTCCCTTGAATTTTTCAATTCTAAAAAATCCATTGACCCCAGCTGGATTGAAACTGCAACCCTTGGGGCTAGAGGCAAGAAATATAACCACTAAACCACTGAAACCGACATCAAAGAACATGCTAATAACATATTACATAAACTGTAATAAGTCGCTGGAGATCATGGGTTCCTTATATCAAATAACTCATCCTGAACAACCTGTGAAAGTTTGAACTTTTATAGGGAAAAATCACTATGAGGTTTAATTTAAGATTTAAATTAAAATGATTTATACCTCACCTCATATCCAGTCTTCTAATTATACTGATTTCAAAGCTTAGGTAGCTTCATCTTTAGCAATTTCTTGTCGACTGATGTTATGTCGATCAGGTATAATTGAAAAACTGGATATGAGGTGAGGTATAAAACATTTTAATTTAAATCTCTGAAAGTTTGTTAATAAATTACATTAGAAAGTAACATTATGAGATTCTTTTTAAAAAATAAGGTAAATTCGGAGTCATCTTACCTCATAACTTGTTGTGTTCCATCTGGATTAGTTTCAGTATATTATGTATACCATCATATGCTTTTCCAGAAAAAAATGGAGTAGGAGTCCATATCCAGGATCTACAATGTAAATTTCAACAGTCTGGAAAAGCTGACAATGACACAATATACTGAAACTACTTATTTTAGGAATTCACACTATGAGATATATTCATTTAGGTAGAATTTTACCACTCACCTAATTTTTTTTTCTTTTTTTAAACTAGTTTCGGAACTTTACATTTCAATTCCAACTTCAATATTTTTGTGACCATTGTCCTGTCGCCTTTCACTCCCTTTTGAGGTTTTTCCATCTACCAACAGAGGGAGCAAAAGGCAGCTCTTCAAGATGACAGAACAACGGTCACGAAAATACTGAAGATGGAACTGTAATGTAAATTTTCAAAACTAGTATAAAAAAAGAAGAAAAATATGGGACGAGCGATACAATTTTACCTAAATACTGAAACTAGTTCAAGTAGAAGGCAAGTTATGTGGAAAGATGACTACGGATTCACCTTATTTACTCTGAAAGTTTGTCTGCAGAGTTCTGTTCCATTCTGTATAGCTACATGTAAAATGTAGAATGGTTATATACTTGTGCACAGACTTACTGGCGCAATCTCAGTTCAGATGCATATTTAGCAATGACAATGTTATAAGAAGCCTATTCTTTGTTATAAAGATAGTTGCCTAAGAAGCACTTGTCTCCTTTCTGCACCGACCCCATCCTGAAGTTTCGTCCAAAAGTGCATCTTGAATAGAGGGGATTAAGCTACAGTTGTAAATGAAATTGGTTATGATCCGATAAAAAAAATCTAGCACAATCGTTAAATCTTCTTGCTTTATACTGATTAAACAGAGCTCCCATTGTTTGTACGAATTTTCTGCACTTTAGATTTGGGACATTATCGTCAATAATTTGTGAGGATTATTAATTATAAAAATATTAAACTGTACATAGTCAGTGGTTGTTTATATTGCTAAAAATAAAATTGAATAATTGATAAATGTCTCTTTCTTTATAATACCTGACTTCCTAATCCAAGATCAAATGAAAGAAAACTCCTGTACATTATCAAATTCGAACTCAGGCACAGAAAATTAACCATTATTTGGTTGCCAGCTGTTTAAAAATTAAACATACCTTCCTGCTCAGAAAAAATCTAATAAACAGGCTAATAAGCTCACAAATTAAAGAAAAATGAATTATTGCCAGCATGAATAAATCATGGTCAGCTATAATTAAGGACATATTTAATTTAAATAACAGGCAACCAAATAGTGTGTTTCATTTTTTATGCCCAACATCATTCCAAAGGTCCTGGGTTCAAACCCCAGTCTGAGCATATAATTTTTCTCTTCAAATATAATTTATCCTTCGGTGAGAATAATAAAAATATTAAAAGAAGCCCTACTGGCTTTATAAAGTAGTATTTAAATTCCCAATAAATGTCTTCTTAAACAAGAAGCCGCCATTTCCGTGATCGAGCAAATGCTCGTAGCATTCGGCGATCGGGAATTAATAGTGCACAAGAGAAAAATTTGCGTTTAGACTGGAGTTCTCAGATAGCTCAATGGTAGAACATTGGCCTAGAACGGATTCAAATTCCAGTTTGAGTGTATAATTTTTATCTTCAAATACCATTCCTTGCATATTGACATAGGCTTTCACAGCCTGAGTTAGTATGAAGATCTTGGAGATTTCCGGCCTCTTAACCGTGCTCTTGAGGCTTGAAGTTCCCTGACGTTTTGCCAGAAACTGCATCTGGCATCCTCAAGGGTTGTCACAGCCAACAGTTCAGAAATCTTCATACCATTCCTTGTGTTTCAGAATGAATTGTTTCTAGTTAAAAGAGTCATCTAACAATGACTTGTGGAAGGCCATAGTTTTAATACTACATTCAGTGTGGCATGCACCAGCCAGCTACACTAATACATCACATGATCAATCGCTCTACTAATCACTGTTAAACTGTTTTGTATTTTAAGCAAGGATAATAGATAATGTACTGTGTTTTAAGCATCATCTTCCTGAACTATAAGTTGGATGTAAAAATATGGGGATGTAAATGTTTGATCATACCATGAGGAATGACCAAAATATTCTAGGTCTAAAATGACCTTCATGCACATGCTTGCAATATGACATCAGAGGTACACAGGGATGAATGCTTTATGGGCCTGCTCGAGAACTAGCCGAAATTAGACTCTGTGACAAATGTATGGCCAAAGGTAAGTTTTAATGCTCAAGACAAGTTCATAAATGTCTTAAAGTGGGGCATGTCATTTTTTTAAAAGATTTTTTGACCTTGGCATCGTGTCCCTATATCGATTTCACCTTCACCAAGTCCTATCCTCACATTCACTTTGCAGTTTTTTTTTTCTTTATTTTGGAACCTTGAATTTTCCCAACTGCATATTGTTCCATGTTTGGAACTCTGACCCCATTTTGTAACCATCTACATGGTTAGCATTGAACGTGGTTGCATGTCCTAGCCACCTATGGTACTACATCACATGCTTATCTACTCCACTATACGGTAGTTCATCTGGCTTAACTTTGCGATAATTTTGTAGAACGAGACAGCTGTGCTCACCTCTCTCACTCGCACCAGTGTTGTCGGTGTTTTTTCACCAGATGTTAATAGGGGTAAGGGTGAAGACAAAAACTGACAACCAGGTGAGTTCTTTCTTTTGTGATTGGGCAAAAGCGGTCAAGGATCTACCCTTATATCTCCATCGATCTCTTTGCCAAGTTAAGCCAGATATCAACTTTTATAAGATTCATGATGTGTTCCGTTGAGGTTTATTCATGTTTAACATGTAACCCCCTCTACCAGATTTTCAGTGAAACACCAGTTTTGAATCCTGCCGATGATGGGACAAGTCCCGAAAGCGCTACAGTTAAATGATAATTAAGTTGAGGAGACGGACCTTCCAGGTGAATATTCTATAATTTTATATTAATTTAAGCCAGATATACAATAACCCTTGTGATAAAACAGTTCTGCATTAATTTCTTATTAATATAACATTTAAATTACTTCATAATAAAGAATATATGGTAAGAGTAGGAATCAAACTCCAATGTTAGTGTCCATATCTATTTTTTATAAATCACTTACAATAATTGAGGCATTTAAAATAGCAAGGGCATATATGCAGAAGAGTAGTTTTGAGAAAAACACGTTTAACGTTTCACAATTTTTTTTTATTGTGTGACGTAGCGTATCCGTTAATGCAAAGAAGTTAAATATTGTGTTGTGTAGTGGTTTACAATTCAGATGAAAGAAGAAGGTTCAAAGTTTATATTGCAATAATAAAAAAAATATGATTTTTGTTGATTCACCCTCAATTATGATAATGATTATCAGATCTCATAGGAACAGGGTCAGACAACCTAAATCTAAATAAGTTCCTGATGATAATGAGGCATATTATTAATAAGTGAAGAAACACTGTTAAAGATAAGAATTGGTGTTGTTTTCATCCTACTGAATTGATAGCATATGTGCATAAGGTGCATTACAAAGTATAGTAATGTCATAGATTTAAATTCCACCACTGAGATATATTTTTTTTTAATCAGAATTAATGTAAGTGAAATATAACAACTAATGTACTAGTAAATCTATTCAAGATAAAAATTGTTATCATTATCAATTGTTGACACGCTGCTGTCATCTGTCAACTCTAACATTGAGGGTTCAAATTTTCGCATTGCAATATTTTTATTCAATAATAATTAATGTAAATATTAGATTAATAAGAAAGACAAAACTGTTTAAGACAATGATTAGTCAGTGGTTGCCAATGTGAACTAAGGCATTCTACTGGATATATAATGCAAGAAATTAGTCTATTCTGTGCCAGGAGTCTATCTATTCTCATCTTATTTCATTAAGTAAACAAAATGGGCAGATACTGGAGAATATAATGTCGTACTACATCAGCTTTTTGTATACTTTAAGCAAGTTTAAGACAGTACAAACCAAAATTAATTATTTAATGTCATGTAGGAATTTGGCATCCCTTCGAAATTGATAAATTTAATTAAAATAACACTACTGAAAACTAATAACCAGATACTATTTAATAGAAAAATGTTGGAGACATTTGAAACTAAGAATGGATTGAGACATGGGGATGCTTTGTCAACTTGACCTTGGAAAAAGTTAGAAGCATACAGATTAATCCAGGGGAAAGCATCATAAACAGATCCCTACCAATATCTAGCATATTCAGATGATTTAGTAATGATACCTCAGTCCTTATCAGTATTAGAGGTAGCCAAAGAACAAATGAAGAATATAACAAGAAATTACGTTTAGAGGTAAATATGAATGAAACGGTGTACATGAACATCTCCAAAACAAGGACTGCACCTGGAATAATGAATGTTGTTTCAAATGGCTGGAGTTTGGTTTACACCATTAGTCCTCTTGCTTCCCAATAAAGCCCTGCAATGTCTTTCCTGTCCTTTTTCTTGGGGTCAAGTCGCCTGCAATTTAGCAAATGTTCCTTGCTTAGGAGAACATTTTCTCCAAGCATCCCATATTTCTAGGGACAATCCCCATTCTATGAAGGTGGTCATTCAGACAGTCATGTCCCGTTTCCAATCTGAAGAGAGCTACTGCTGTTCTTCTAGGGAGGTGTTTTATTGTTTCAGCATATTTCGCTGTGTCTTCATATTTCTTATTTTAAAGATCTTTTATATTCTGTTCTCTTCTTTTGAGATGTATTTTTTGTTATAGCTCCTGTTGTCTTCTTTGTAGGGATATCTCTTTTGTTGACCTCAGCCTGATTTTGGAACCTTTCTTTGCTAACAAGTCTGCTCGTTCATTACCCAGTAATCCCACATGTGACGGTACCCACTGTAATACAATGTGTTTACCTTGAGCTTCTTCAATTTTATACATGGTTCTTATGTTCTGAATGATTGGAGTGTTTTGTTGGTTACCAGTTATTGCTTGTATTAATAAATGCTGTAAGTTATAAGGAAGTGGAAGTATTTAAGGTCATTGGTTACCTATGATAATGACCATAGCAAAGAAATGAAAGAGAATGGCAGCAGGTAACAGATGTTTCTTTACTTTGACAAAAATAATAAAAACACAGTACCTGTTGAAACAAACCAAGTTACAAATCTGTAACACAGTAATGAAGCCCATAGTTACATATGGATGTGAAGCCTGGGTTATGATGGAAGAAATGAAACTACAGCTGGAAAGATAGGAAAGGAAGATACTGGGGAAAATTTATAATTTAAAATAAACAATTTGTTCTGCGATACAGACGAAATTTTTTGCAATACCTAGCTAATAATTCTCAAATTTTAAAATGTGAATTCCTACAAAATATGCTGTTGCTGCATTTAATTAATGCGGGAAACTTAATTAATTAACTATAAAATGGTGCCTAACATGATAAAATTATAAATTATGTAATTGCTAGGGCTCCATTTATTCTCCATACTTCTTCCATAGAGGGCAGAATTACGTTACCCCGATGGTATGGTCTCAAACTACATACGCCTTCCATCTATCCATAAATTTATTTATTAAATTGGTTACGGTACATTACAGTATTGATTTTTTTTTTTCATTAGTCGGGACTAACGCCATCTAATTTACCATTTTATAATTAATTAATAAAGTTTCACGCATTAATTAAATGCAGTAACAGCGTATATTTTAGAATTCACGTTTTAAAATTTGAGAATTATTAGCTAGGTAACTAAAACATTTTGTCTATAACCTAAAACAAATTGTAGAAATACGATAAAAATAAAAACAATAACTTTAAACAGTGATATAATGTTCATTATTATAAAAGTTAAATTACATTTAAGAAATAAAAAAAACTTAGAAGAAGGTAGACTTGAACCTTTCACCATCCATCTTATGATCACTAATCTAAAATCTAACTGACTGAGCTAGCGATAAAAAAACTGAACATCTGCATTAAAACTGGGTTATATGTTACAAACCGGAAGAAGGTTCATTCGTTGTCTTTCTTCACCGGAAGAAGGATACAATTCTTATACTTTCAAAACTGCATTCCTCTGCCATCTATCGACAAAGTGAACACTAACTGGACTGGGTTATATAGTTCAAACCGGAAGAATGTTGAAATTCTTATACTTTCAAAACTGCATTCGTCTGCCATCTATCGACAAGTTATATATTTAATTGGTTATTAATTAAAGAGCAAACCTCGTTCTTTCTAATAGTGAGAAATATTGTAAAACCTAGATCCTCAAAAATGCATAAGTCTGCCATCTATCGATAAACTACATATTTAATCGGTTATTGATTTTTTTTTCTAAGGTCGAGACATGCGGCATCTGCAGGAGGAATGTACCGCCCACTAATAATGAAACAAAAAATCATAATACTAATTAATACTCTCAAACTGCATAGATTATTGTAGACAGGTTTTTACTAATAGAAATAAACAATAACGATGTGATTTATGCAATAGTTGGCAGAAGTGTGGAATATAAATGGAGCCCCTGCAAAAATATAATTTGCAATTATTATGTTTAGGAACCGTTTTATAATTAATTAACCTGATTTCCCGCATTTATTAAATGCAGCACCAGCGTAGTTTTTAGAATTTTTATTTTAAATTTGAGGATTATAAGGCAGGTAACGAAAAATTCGTCTATATGTTGAAATAAATTGTTCATGTAGAAATACAATAAAAATAAAATCAATACCTTTAAACAATGATATAATATTCATTATTATAAAAGTTAATTACATTTAAGCAATAAAAAAAGGTTAGAAGAAGGTAGACTCGAACCTTTCACCATCTATCTTTCGATCACTAATCTAAAATCTAACTGACTGAGCTAGCGATCAAAAAACTAAACAGTAGCATTAAAACTGGGTTATATGTTACAAACCGGAAGAAGGTTTATTCGTTGTCTTTCTTCGCCGGAAGAAGGATGCAATTCTTATACTTTCAAAACTGCATTCCTCTGCCATCTATCGACAAAGTGAACAAATAACTGGACTGGGTTATATACTTACATGGTACTTTCAAAACTGCATTCGTCTGCCATCTATCGACAAATTATATATTTAATTAAAGAGCAATTAATTTCTAATAGCCAGAAATGTTGTAAAAGCTCAAAAATGCATACGTCTGCCATCTATCGATAAACTTCATACACTAATTGATTATTGATTTTTTTCTAAGGTCGAGACATGCGCCATCTGCAGGAGGATTGTAACGCCCAGTATTAATTAACTCACTGGCACTATCGAACCCACGGGTTCATGGCCACGCGGACATAAGCTTCTCCACACATCCCTATCCTGAGCTATTGTTTTCCAATCATTCCCTGTATAATCTACTTCCCTCAAATCATAGTTAATGTATTCTCCCACTTCATACCCTGTATTGATGAAAAATAATTGTTACTAATTAATAATCTCAAACTGCATAGATTATTGTAGAAAGGTTTTACTAAGAGAAATAATCAATAACGATGTGGTTTATGCGATAGTTAGCAGAAGTGTGGAATATAAATGGAGCTCCTGCAAAAAGAAATATAATTTGCAATTATTATGTTTAGGCACAATTTTATAATTAATTAATATGATTTCCCGCATTAATTAAATGCAGCACTAGCGTAGTTTTTAGAATTTTTGTTTTAAATTTGAGAATTATTAGGTAGGTAAGGAAAAAAATATTCTATATCCATCCTAAAACAAATTGTGCATGTAGAAATACAATATAAATAAAAACAATAACTTTAAACAGTGATATAATATCCTTTATTATCGAAGTTAAATTACATTTTAAGAAAGAAAGAAAGAAAGAAAAAACATAAAAGTAGGTAGACTCGAACCCTTCACCATCCATTTCTTGAACGCCAATCTAAAGTCTAACCGACTGAGCTAGCTATAAAAAAATTGAACTTTTACGTTAAAACTGGGTTATACGTAACAAACCGGAAGAAGGTTTGTTCGTCATCTTTTTCACCGGAAGAAGGTTGGAATTCTTATACTTTCAAAACTGCATTCGTCTGCCATCTATCGGCAAATTATACATGTAATTGGTTATTGATTTTTTTCAGTAATGAGGACTAGAGCCATCTGCAGGCCGAACTATGTATTATGTTCGCCTGATATTAATGAGACACTTCCTTATAGTTATTTTTTAATTGTGTTGTCATAATTTTTATGTATTTTGAACATATCCAAACCTTCCACAAATATGACTTTTCTTATTATTATTCTTTATTTGTAGGATTTCCATCCTGTTTATTTCCCAAATCACTCCTCGGAGGAAAACGTATCGGATGTGCAGTCTTTCAAATTAATTAATATTAGAGCTACCAATTATAAGTTACAGAAAGCCTGCTGCCAACTCTGCGACAACTATAATCTGATTCTTAATTAGGAACGCACAACTTCTCAACTGCAGAAAACTGGATGAAATTAAACAGAAATCTGGAAACTTGAAAGCTGGGGAAAAATGTGAATTGGGTCCACAATCCCGGAAGCCACTAGTAAGAACAACAACCAATTATTAGTATTAGGTATATAATAAAGCAGAGTATGTGGGTTATTGATGCCAAGGTACACAATTTAAAAACGGAAGAAAAATTTTAAGATTATTTTTGTTTACCTTGAATTTTGCGGATGGCCAAGTTTTTTTTTTTTTTCAGGGCATGTCGACAGAATTAATGGTTAGAAGGTTGTACAAACAACAAACGAATTTTAGCATGGAAATTAATGTTAATAAAACACAATTTAAGAATTGATTCAATATTAATGAATATGAAATATTAACTTAATTGCTGATGGAGAATAAATTAAGTGGATTGCTTTAAACACCTAATCACTGTGATTACTAAAGATTGAGTTGTATCTGCAGATGTTTAATTATGGATTGAACAGGCATGGCGAACATTAGTTTCCATAATTCAATATTGCAGGAGCACAACATTACATAGCCTATGGGAAAGACATTAATTGTGCTTTATGTTACAACAATGAAGTGTGGGTCAATGCTTTTAAAATCCATTACGAAACACCGTAGAGATCGTTACGTAAAAGTTAAAAATAAAATTCATACCTGAGATGTCAATTATTAAAACATCTTGAAGGCCTTCCGGAAGAACATGTTTCATATTCAATTTGAAGTACATTTTAACAAACTGAAGATGGAAAATGTTATTCCTAAAGGCTTTCAAATTATTTTAACAATATATTATCTAGTTGAGGACATCTGAGATCTCAGGTTCAAATTTTAACATTCACGCAGTCTGAATAATTAATGAAAAATGTATAATAATGTGTTTTGGTGGTTGAAATAAATTATTTGAGAAGAAGTGAAAGGTATCCAGATCGGAAAGAATCGTAATGAATAAATTAGGGTTTTGTTGTAAGGACTGATTACGTCATCGTCAGATTAGTTTCTTAGAAATATCGACGACTCCTTTTTGCCGTATGAAGCATTTGTACGGTTTGTTTAGTGAGATGTTATGTATCACTTTCCGAGAAGGAGCGACTTTGTCAGGTAACATCTGGGTCCAAAATAATTATATCTGTCTTTTACGTCGCCGTCAATTGTTTATTTCTGATATCATTAATCAGAATATATACCAACTAAATTAACTCACTCGCATGTCGAACCCGGAGATTCATACAGTTTACATTCATCGTCATCATCATCATCATTTCCGAATCTACGTGCCATTTAGAAAAGGGTCTTGTCGACTACTTGTTTCCGCCTTTCAAGCCTCGATGCTGCGAACTCCTCCAATTCTGAATCTCCAGACTAACCAGATCCTGCTGTACGTTGTCCATCCATCTATGTCTCGGACGTCCGACCGATATGCTTCCTTTTGGTTTGGAATTTAATATTTTCTTCCGTACTCTATGATTTCCCATCCCCTCCACATGTCCCAGCCATCTCAATCTGTGAGTATATGTGATGTCAGATACTATTGTTGGGGCTTTGTAAAGTTCTTTCAATTCACTATATGTTCTTATTCTCCATTCACACTGAATACATACTGCACCAAGTATTTTCCTGGGGATTTTCCTTTCCCATTATACACTTTATATTGGTGGACGTAAACATCGGCAAGGGAGTACCTTATCGCTACATTCAATCTCAAAAGTCATGATCTATAAAACCTGGATGAAATTGTAATACGGTTATGTATTGTAGACTCATGCGGGATGTGTAGCGTCGTACGTTTCTCCAGAAAACCTATTTTCAAGTGGTGCATTTTTGTTAGTTCGGATGCTATCTACTCGTCAATAAAATCGGGAAACTACAAAGAGGATTGAGATTCTTGTCACACTCAAGGTGGCTGATAGAACTTTCACGTAAGTGAAGAAAGCCCCGCACCTGTACTTCAAGAAATAATTACATTTATTTTGAAGTCAATGTGGTTTTATATTACAACTAGTAAATACTGTACTCAATAGACGGCACAAACACGTGTGCACCAATCAATAAAATATTCAATGTACCTGACTCAAGATTTAGATAATATTGTCGATCCCGTGTGAATGGTTTTATCGCCCACCAGAACATTTGAAGGGTCCGAGGGAAAAACGATCAATGTCACAAAATCACAAAAACTGAGGTTTCATATTCTTAGTGTTTGTACTGTTCCCTAGTAACATTTAAAAAAGCGAAAACTGTTTAAAGAAGCTATGGGTTATGTTTTATAAGGCTTTGAAAATAATGTTTACAGTGAAATGATATAGCGTTTCAAAACTTAAAATTCATTTATCTCAGTTTGAGTTTAATGTGACATTCATCGTTTTTCCCCTGGACCCTTCATTTATTGTTAACCATGACACAAGATGAAACAAAACACCAACACAGTTCGATCTTCGACGAATTTTAAAGGAGTGGGAGTTAGAGAAATGATCAAAACATTAATGCCACCAAAAATTAATTTCAAGGTTCAACAGTACGCACAAATAATAATTATCGAATGGACTGTGATTTATCTACACCTCCATTATTGAAAGAAATCAGTAATGATCATAATATGGAGCATATACGTACGATAAATCGGAATTTTTCTCTTCTTCATTTTTTCATACAACCCACGGGCAAAACATATAAATAGAATAATTAATTTTGTCAAAATTACTTGTCTACAAATATTACTAAGGGTGCAAAATAATTTATTTCAAAACATTTAACCATGTATACAATAAACTAAAAAAAAAAAATCTTATAAGTTGTTTGTATTTTATTTTCTCTTGAACTGTGATCTACCTTTATTTTAAGTTAATTCCCCCTCCCCCCATTTTTCATTAACGACAATGAGCGACCAGGTGTGTTGACTAATTTAAACAACATTGAAACTTTTTTTTATTTATTTTGCTGTAGTTCTAGTACATAATAATTGTAGCAATTACATTCGGGAATATCTTTCTTCTTATTCTTCTTCTTCTTCATTCTTCCATTATGGGTTTAAACCTATTCTTTCTTCGATTCTTGTTGCCTCATCTTATATCGTTATACCACCGCATTCTGGAACGTCCCTGTTGTCTTCTGCCCCGCAGTAGTTGTTCCCTTGCATTCTCGACAATTCTATTGTTGTCCATTCTGCTTATATGCGCATCCCATTCTTGTTTCCTTCTATATAAAGGCAAAGTTATCCGACTTTCAGGCCATAGGAGACCCTTGGGATAGTAGGAGGTTAAGGCTTCCACTTTTTTTAGGCAATCGGCACTTGATGTCAGCCGGGTTGTCAGCCTTGCGTGACGGTAGCCTTTACCCCCAGAATAAGCGTCTGGTACTCATTTCCATTATATACCCATTCCTTAATATCATTGACTGCACATGTTTCTCTGATACTTTCACTGTTTTCTCTGTCCCATAAAGTTTTCCCCACAGTTTTACGAAGCAATTTCATTCCTGTTGTTTCCAATAATAATTTTGTTTTTACGGTATCTGGTCTTGTTTCTGCCTGATAAGTTATAATATGTCTTACAACTGTTTTATAAATTCCGGCTTTAGTTAGTTTTCAAATTTTATTTTTCTAAATTGTATCTTTAGGTCAACCAGGAATTTCATTCCCTTTAATAACCCGTTGTCCAACTGCCTCTTCCATATTCCCGCAACTTGTTAATTCAATTCCTAAGAATTTTAATATAATTTCTTGTTGAATAATCTTACCATCTACTTCCAATTTACATCTTTTGGGTTCTTTGGATGTCATCATACAAATACTCTTTTTATGTAATTTTTTTAAATTAAATCTTTTAGCTGTTAGATTAAATACATGTAGGCCTAATACCCGAATTTAAAAATATTGAAAAGTATCCTAATAACTTTAGAGAACATGCCCGACCAGAAGATATGAATGGATTCCTCCCATTTTTTTTTATTCCCTAATTATCAACTTTTCCGCGGTATTACAACTGAAAAAAATTTTCTTCGGTCCACTCTTGTGTACTTGTGACATATTCATAACAACCTACCCTGCAACGCACATTTTTCCGCCCTTTACTCAAACCCATTGTTTCTCTTATTCTGACCTTGGACATTTAATCTCTTCCAGATAATATCAGCCGACTTTGTTCCTGTTTGTTTTTTATTAGCTAATTGTAAATACGTTGTCTAAATATAAGTAATATTTATGTGTATCATTTGTTACAATCTTGTATTCCTATCCTACTGTATTCTAATCTTCTTTTTGGTCAAACAGTCGCATACGAGACATCGTCCTCTTAACAATGTTCTTGCAACTTGCCCTATCTATTAGTTTCTCTCACTTCTTGCCATATCCTGACCTAAAGTTTTATAATCATATCCTGTATAATTTACCTCCTCATGTTATTCTCCCATCTCATTCCTGATCTATATACTGGGAGTTTTCCCTCTGATTTTCGTATAAGAAGTTTTAGTGTACTCATTCGTGTCACATGCCCTGCCTATCGCAATCTACGAGACTTAACTGTTCTTAATATTCTGGTTTTTCACAAGATTAACATGTATTTCACCGTTATTTAGTTTTCCCCAATCTTTGGTCCAAGATCTTTACTCTCAAATACTTGTGTTTTTTCTACTCTCTTATAATAATAATAATAATAATAATAATAATAATAATAATAATAATAATAATAATAATAATAATAATAATAATAATAATAATAATAATAATAATAATAATAATATCAATAAATCATTGTGTTCTGCCCAAATTAGGTCTTTCACTGCAAACTCAACATTCTCCACTCTTTCCTTAACTTAGTCTTCCTTTTTGTATCTGCATACAAACCATTTATTTTAACATTATCTATAATAATAATATTAATAATAATCATAATATATATTATTATTATTAATATTATTATTGTTAATATATATATACAGTCAATATGCCCATTTCACCAATTAATGTTTAAAAAGGTCAACAAGTTTCCACAGCCAAGCTGTCATTCTGAAGACCAGATATTATTGTTGTTGTTGTTGATATCAGGTTACAAAGTTATACAAGACTAACGTTTGTAAACATTAACGTAGGGATGGATTAGCAATTAGTTTGATAACAAAGTCCATAATGACAAGCAACATAGTGTATATATTTACATCTGTAAGTGTGAACATTTTATTTTGTGCCATACTA